>JAWNPN010000079.1:5805000-6300000 GCA_035047485.1 Drosophila peninsularis | reverse complement strand
CATAAGACATAAGACATAAGACATAAGACATAAGACATAAGACATAAGACATAAGACATAAGACATAAGACATAAGACATAAGACATAAGACATAAGACATAAGACATAAGACATAAGACATAAGACATAAGACATAAGACATAAGACATAAGACATAAGACATAAGACATAAGACATAAGACATAAGACATAAGACATAAGACATAAGACATAAGACATAAGACATAAGACATAAGACATAAGACATAAGACATAAGACATAAGACATAAGACATAAGACATAAGACATAAGACATAAGACATAAGACATAAGACATAAGACATAAGACATAAGACATAAGACATAAGACATAAGACATAAGACATAAGACATAAGACATAAGACATAAGACATAAGACATAAGACATAAGACATAAGACATAAGACATAAGACATAAGACATAAGACATAAGACATAAGACATAAGACATAAGACATAAGACATAAGACATAAGACATAAGACATAAGACATAAGACATAAGACATAAGACATAAGACATAAGACATAAGACATAAGACATAAGACATAAGACGTAATACCTATGACGTAATACTTATGACGTAATACCTATGACGTAATACATATGACGTAATACATATGACGTAATACATATGACGTAATACTTATGACGTAATACCTATGACGTAATACTTATGACGTAATACATATGACGTAATACATATGACGTAATAACTATGACGTAATAGATATGACGTAATACCTATAACGTACTAACTATGACGTAATACCTATGACGTAATAACTATGACGTAATAGATATGACGTAATACCTATGACGTAATAACTATGACGTAATAACTATGACGTAATAGATATGACGTAATAGATATGACGTAATACATATAACGTAATACCCTCCCCTCCCCTCTCCCCGTCCCCTCTCCCCCTCCCCTCTCCCCCTCCCCTCTCCCCCTCCCCTCTCCCCCTCCCCTCTCCACCTCCCCAGGCACAGCTGCTGCCATTGGCTGAGCAGCAGGCAGAGGCGCTGCCATTGGCTGAGCAGCAGGCAGAGGCGCTGCCATTGGCTGAGCAGCAGGCAGAGGCGCTGCCATTGGCTGAGCAACAGGCAGAGGCGCTGCCATTGGCTGAGCAGCAGGCAGAGGCGCTGCCATTGGCTGAGCAGCAGGCAGAGGCGCTGCCATTGGCTGAGCAGCAGGCAGAGGCGCTGCCATTGGCTGAGCAGCAGGCAGAGCCGCTGCCATTGGCTGAGCAGCAGGCAGAGGCGCTGCCATTGGCTGAGCAGCAGGCAGAGCTGCTGCCATTGGCTGAGATCAGCCTGAGGCGCTGCCATTGGCTGAGCAGCCGGCAGACCCGCTGCCATTGGCTGTGATCTGCCTGAGGAGAGAGGAGAGAGGAGAGAGGAGAGAGGAGAGAGGAGAGAGGAGAGAGGAGAGAGGAGAGAGGAGAGAGGAGAGAGGAAAGAGGAAAGAGGAAAGAGGAAAGAGGAAAGAGGAAAGAGGAAAGAGGAAAGAGGAAAGAGGAAAGAGGAAAGAGGAAAGAGGAAAGAGGAGAGAGGAGAGAAATGAAAATCCCTACCATCGCAAAACTGATTGGAAGACACAGCTCCAAATACGCGGACAGATTTGTGGCGCACCCGAACCAGCTCGCTTCTAATCTATCTACAAACAGGAACAGGAGAAGACTGAAGAGATTGCATCCCCTTGACCGTCGTTAATAAGTATAATAATAAGTTAATAAGTTAATTACATATAATGGCATACTTGCCCAATAATTTAGTTAAGGTTTATTGATAAATGCGCTATAGAGTCTAAGACAGCGTAATAAAAATAATAAGCGTAAATAAAAATGAATTTGAAAAAAAATGCAAATGCAAAACCAATATGCTTAATGAGTATAAAAATGTCATATCGGGACATATAAAATATCATTGTACCATTAAACTAAAATAATCTTTTACCATATACATTTAATATTTTCCTTTTCTGCAGTTTTGCTTACCTATATGCGAGTATTGGCATCAAGTGGATTCGTTTATTGGTAGCTGAAGCCTCGCACGCAGCTGATGCTGATTTGATTATGCATTAATCAAAACCAAAGCAGCAAATGCACCTACACACGGAGGATACGTTGGTGCTTTAGCTATTTGTGCATGTCCTTCGCATATTAAGTAGATGTTTTATCGTTTATTGCGCATGCAAACAGATATATGCGTATATTGCTTACATAATTTAACACACATTCTCATTCATGTCTATCGGGCATTCAGTCGGCCTGGTCAAGTCCAGGCCATGTCCATGGACGCACACATGGCTGCACACATGCTCCGCCAATGAGGCATGTTTAATGATTATTGCATTTCTTATTTTTATTTATATATTTATCTTGGAGTTGGCCGTGGGCGCATACAAATTTCGCTAACCGCCGCTGGCTGCTTTCTTTTGGAATACCCTGTAACCATTGACGAAGGCAGTTTAAGGAGTATTCAGAACTCTTGTGAGAAATGCTTGAATTCTGTGTAAGTTAATTATAGTTGATTAAGGTATATCCAAGTGAATTTGGAGAGTTAATTAAATTAAGTTATTAAAATACCATAAATAAGCAAATCATTATCTTCGTTTCTTCCCTGAACCCATTACAAATGTGAGCTAAAATCTATGTAAAAGGCGGGCATAACCGATCCTATAAATTATACCTTATACTTCTGATCATGATCATCAGCCAAATCGATCCATTCCTCTAAGTTCGACTGTTCTTATACTTGAGCCTGGGCAAATATCAGACCTAAGACCTGGATATGTTAGGTAGCTTGAGGTCAAGCTATTAACAAATCTCTTAACTAATATAAAATCGTCATATCCGCCTCACATACATCACAGTATAATAGTATAGGTATTTCCTAGTCGAACCCTCCCCACTAGCTCGCTCCCACTTCATTTTTGCTTCCTCTTTCGTCTTGAAGACTGTTTTTATGACCGTTAAGGAGTCAAGCTACATTTATTGTTGTTATGTGTAGTTGTTGTTGTTGTTGTTGCTGTTATGCCCAAGGTCCATTTGTTTTTTTGTGGCATTTAAGAGACAATGGGCATATTTTCGCAATATAAGCAGCTTAGCTCGAGTCGCGGGAGTTGTGTTACACATTGGCCCAAGCAGCAGCCGTATTTATGGCCGTCTAATGCTCTGCTGCCATTTGTTGTGCACTTAAGCCAACATAACGTCCATGTGTACATATGTTGACCGTCTCTAAAATTGATGGGTTCATCATCTGTGGTCCACTTTTGTGGCACAATGAACTTTCGGCACATAAGCTGCTTGACCCAGCTGAACGGAGCTGCAGCTTCACAGCAAATGAGCAAAAACTGCACAGCTTCCGCCTGCACATCAAAGAGAGTGCCGGAAATAGCAGTGCTGCACTCGCAACAGACTCCCTCTGTCCAAACATGTCGCCAGCTTGGTGCCCACTTAAAATAAACTAACTCCGAGTAAAAACTTTGCACACTTACATATATATTGCTCACTCAGTAAGCAGGCTCTTTGCCGAGGAAAATACTTATATGAGCTGACAAGCCATCGTTGCTCTTAATAAACCTTCTTCTGTGGTAGTTAAGGACTCAACTTTTCGATTTCGATTTCATACAACATTTCAATTTATTATTCCATTTGCTATAGCTGCAAATCGTTCAGGCATTATATTTCATAGACTCATAATAACTTTCAGGAGCACAAACATTTTTATACCCTGAGCCCATTGAAAATGGGAAATCAGGGTATAATGTTTTTGTTTAAATTCGTTTTATTTAACAAATTTTTCAAATTTTCGATTGTTTTCTTCAGTTGACTTATTCTATAAGGTATTAGCTACGCTTGCTGCTTTCAACCTTAACAATACTCAAATTCTGCTTGAGCTGAAGTGATTATGTGAAATTTGATATTTATAAATTTTAATTGTTTAGTCAAGCTTCAATGCGTTTCATACAATTAATAGAGTATATACACTTCGTTCTGGCTCAAAATCAGCGTTAAATGTTCAAGTTCATAAAAACGAAAACCCAAAAAAAGAAAAACAAAATTTGAAAAGTTGCAACTGGCAGCAGAGCAAAAACTTTTTCTCATTGTCTGCAATGACGTGGCCTGAACTTGAAATTTACGTTAGCAAAATTATCAACTGTGGCGTGGTGTTAGCTCGCCCGACAAACTCTCCAAGCAAACTGCATTCTTTTGACCGATGCTATCCACAGGACTTCAATTCTGGTGACATTAGCTGAAGTGTGTGGCTGGCACACATTCAGCTGCTTCAGTGGGTCAGACTGGACACTCTACAGATACGAATACAAATACAAATTGGGAGTTCTGGTTTGATACATATTTTGTATACTTATATATTTGTGTACTCTGTTGCTCGTTTTATTAATTTACAAACATAACCCGATTTAATTATTACTTTTATATAATTTCATTTATCGTGTTTATAATTATATTCTAGTTTATTATTTACGAATACATAACAAAACAATTTATCAAGTAAGTTGAAATTTAAAAATTTATGCGTTATTGCCAATTATTTCAGACTAACTTCGATGCAGGTTTGTTTACGGCGTACATTTGTTTTTTTTTTTTCTTTATATATATATTTGTATTTTTTTTTTTTTTTGGGTAAGCTTGTCGGCAAATACTTTTGAAGCTGTGCACACATGGTTATATTTAAATATTTTTCTTTGAGCTCTTTTCGGGCGAGGCTTTGGATTTAGAGGGTGACGAAGTTGGAATCGATCTTTAATATGTATGAAACACGACAGCTGCGAGTAGATCGGAAAGTGTCTAATTTAAAATAAACTATTTTAAATATACATATACGTATATATAAATATAGAGGCTAATTAGTACTGATTGCTTACAATTTAAGTCTATTCCTGATTCAGGTTCTTGATCACGTAATTAACAATGAGTGCAAATATTGCAAAACAGATTATAATCACCAGGTTCGAATAGATCGACTGCCAATTTAAATAGGAATTACGTGTGCTATTTTTTAGCGCTGTAGCACCCCCACCGCCCACGGCATCTGCATTCGCAGCTGCAGCAGATCGTCCATCACTGGTGCTGGCATCCGTTGGCAGTTGCCCATTGGCACTTTTGGCATTGTTGTTGTGGTTCTCGTTCGGAACGGCACTGCCGTTGGCCAACCCGTTCGGTCGCGAAGAAGAGCTGGTACCTGGCTTGGACGCGTTGCCTGTTGCTTGGGTACCCTGTAAGCGCACCTTTATCTCGCTGACAATGTCTGGAAAGAGCTCGCAGAAGTTGGCGTTGCGCAGGTTAAATGCAAGCGATTTCTGGGCAAACATTTGTTTGTCAAAGCTCGTCGACTCTATGGAGCCCAGTGTGGGTGTGCTCTCTAGCTAGAAAGTTAGGCAAGGATTAGTGAGGCGACATCGATATACTACAGAGCTCTTACCATAAAGCTGAGCAGGCCTGTAAGTATGGTACCCACGCACCATGTGGGATTCCATGTATCGGGATGAAAGTCTACAAAACAAACATCAGCAATTAATATTACTCTCAGCTTTCAATGAAAATCTAGGATTACCTGAAATGCTTAAACACAGTCTGGTATTTGTTTTGAAACGTCCATTCGGCGTTAGCATATATATAGACGGTGGCTTGAAGGGGAACTCCCGCGGAAAGAGCAGTGTGCCGTGATAGTATCCGCCATAATACGGCGAGTCCTCGGGCCCTTTAACACAATAGTGCCATTCCAGAATGTTATTTGGCAGCGGCTCAGCGGTTATATACGGCAAAGGATCGCGCTTTAAACGCATGTAATCCTGTTTCATGCGCGATACGGCAGTGGGTTGCTTACGGGAAGCTGACCCGGATGCCGTCGACGAGGACATTTTCGCTTAATAATTTTTGACCCGATTGCTGCTGCTTGAAATAAAACTATGGCAACAACAATTAAAATATTTTGACATATATCACATACGCACTCTATTAATACTACTTAACAACTGATAACAAAAATATTGTTAGATTCTATAATTGCGTACACACACACACACGACGGATGTGCAAAAAAAACGCACGTGGCAATTGCATTCGGGGGTGGAGAATTCCTTAAGCTCGACTGCCGTGTGCCGTGCGAATTCGCCCACACACAAAAATGCAATATTCAATTTCCTGCTTAGCGCGATGTGCGCTCGCACACGGATTGCTGCTATGAAGCTATGTACGTGTGTATGTGTGTATGTGCGTCGTAAGCTTTGGCAGTTTTTTTGTTTGTTTGGCTCACCCACCTCGCAAATTGTGTGTTCCTTGTTGTTGCTATCGTAATTGCAATTACAGCTAGGTCACAGCTGCCCAGCGAAAATGTGTGAAAACAACACAAGCACAGCGTATTAAAACAAATTGCATTCGACTTTGGTCTGCGCTATCCGAAGCCTCTGCTTTAGGTTTGCTCTAATGTGCGATCTAGCCTTGGCTTACTCTATTGCTTAATTGTAATATAATTGAATGTTAATTTATTTGTAGCTCGTAAAATTGCAATAAGTATTGTAAAAATTTCTCTTGACGTCGTTCTAGGTAAATAAAGTTGTAAAACGAATCAAAACAGTGTTGGCTAATGTTACGTGGTTGCCTTTCGATAAATTACTTGTATTTGGTATTTTTCGATGCTGCCAACTTGTTGGTTTGATTTTGAAAATACCAGTATTTAAAATTGCTGAAATTTGAATAACGTATAATAATGGGATAAATGAATTCAGTTCAAGCTGAACAGAGTTATTTAACTAAATAAATAATTTGTACCCCCCATTAGAAAATTGGACACATAATGTATTCGCTGTTGCCCCCAGCTGATAAAACGCCTTGCAATATGTAAACAAATACCATCATACGTAAGATAAGAAGCGAATGTGATTAAACACTTGTTGAAGCATAGAACTTTTAAGGGTTAAGGAGGGGAATTACGACGCACCAAACAAAAACAAGATTGCTTATCAGTGTGCTAGATTTGCCAATGGAGCAGATGAACACCAAACAGTCATTGCCTAGACACCGTAAAGATCAGTCAGCGTTCGCATATCAAAATGGGATCTATAGGAAAAATAGGGTTTCTTGGAGGTGGCAATATGGCCAAAGCTTTGGCAAAGGGCTTCATAGCCGCAGGTCTGACCAAGCCCAGCGGTATCATTGCGAGTGTACATCCAGCGGACAAGATATCCCAGCAATCCTTTCAATCGCTCGGCATCGAAACTCTCGTTGAGAACGCGCCCATCGTGGAGAAATCTGAGATTGTTTTTGTGTCGGTTAAGCCGCAAGTTGTGCCCAAAGTGCTAGAAGAGATCAAGCCTATTAGCGCCAATAAGCTCTTTCTGTCCGTCGCCATGGGCATCACACTGAAGACCCTAGAGTCTAGCTTATCCTCGCAGTCGCGCGTCATTCGCGTCATGCCCAACACCCCGGCGCTGGTCTGCTCCGGCTGTTCGGTGTATGTGCGCGGCAGCCAGGCGAGCGATGCAGATGCACAGATCACCCAGCGCCTACTTGAAGCCGTTGGCACTTGCGAGCCCTGCGACGAGTCCCAGCTGGACATAGTCACAGCGCTCAGCGGCAGCGGACCCGCCTACGTTTTTGTCATGATCGAGGCCTTGGCCGACGGCGCCGTCCACATGGGCATGCCCAGAGACTTGGCCTATCGCTTGGCTGCACAGACAGTGCTGGGCGCCGGTCATATGGTGCGCGAGTGCCAGACGCATCCCGGCCAGCTGAAAGATAACGTCACCAGTCCAGCTGGCTCAACGGCAGCGGCCTTAAGGCACCTCGAGCAGTCAGGTACGTAAATGAATGACATGACGTTGATGCTGATAAAGAGGCGTCGCTTATCACCTGGACTTTGCAGGTTTTCGAGCGGCTGTCGCTGGCGCGGTGGAGGCGGCCACGCTGCGCTGCCGGCAGATTTCGGACAAGCAGACCTAGACGCAGACACAACAAAGTTGGATTTAATTTTTGTTTTTTGTTTTGTTAATCATTAAAAATAACATCATTTGCGTTTGCACTTCTTCTCGTAGAATACTCGGACCTAGAACTTTTTACGCTTCTTCGAGCGCGCCAGTTCATTGAGTTCGCCCTGCTGTACGGAGGCTTCTTGGTAGATGCGTTTAACCTTTTCGTGGCGTTCCTTATCGCTGTAATGGAAAGATTAAGAGAATTGAGCAAAGGTCTTTTTTTCAAATATGCATTCACTCACCCCTGTAGCTGCTGCTTGAGCTTGAGATCTTGCACAAAGGCCGTGTCTCTGCGTATCTCCCGAATGGCGCCCTTCTTCTCGCGCTTGATTTTGTGCAAGAGCTTGGCGCGCTCCTCCTTTTGCTTGGACATCTTCGGTCGTCGCTTGTCGTCGTAGACGACCTCGAAGCGAGGCTCCAGCAGCCGCAAGGCCTTTGGCTTTCTGTCGGGCGGCGCCAGAGGCTTCATCTTCTGCTCCGCCACAGACTTCAGCGTTGCCTTCGCCTCTGCACAGTGTTGCTGCACGTATTCGGGATACAGATTCAAGGGCAGCTGTTCGATGAGCGGCAAGAAGGGAGCAGCTAAGTAGCAGGCACCAGTCTGTTCGCCCATTTGTTGCTCAAATATCTGTTTGATCAGACACAGCGTGGAGTCCAGTGCGCGCACCTTGAAGTCGAGGCTGATCGTCTGTGTTACCAGATCCGAAGACTGCAACTTTTGTTGCTGGATCGCTGTGGTATCGCTCGTTGCTGGAATAGCCAAGAGTTTGCTGAACGGTCCGTCTCGCTCAAATGGGGGCACAACCTCCAGCTGCTCCACCTGTCGTTTGGGTATGGCCATCTGCACAATGCCCTGCAGAAAAATGAAGACAGCTGGAAGAAAACGCTTGGATCGGCAGCTGAACTCCAGGGCAATGGTGACTACGAACAGACCCATGGCAATGTCCTGCCGTGTGCGTACGCGCGCTCTTGACAGGATATGCTGCATGAAAGTGTACGTGGGCGTAGCCAATGGATGTCGAAAGTCCGAGGTGGAATACAGGTTTGAGACGAGCTTAAAGTATATGAGAGTGTCCAGCGCGGGATAAGCGTTGTGATTCTTGCGGTACTCTTCGTTTTTTTCCTTAATCATATCTAGCAATGTGTTGGACATGCGCTCTGGATTCAGATGGATCAAGTCATGCAGGTGGGGCATTAGCTGCGACACAAATTGGAAATGCTGGCAAATGTCCAGCTCGCTGGCATCCTCGAACAAGTCTTTGATGTGCTGCAGCAAGAACGCGAAGAGTTTGACAACATCCTCGCGATTAACGCCCTCCAGCTTGGGATGATTGAACTTGATGATGCGCTCCACAACCGTGACCTGCTGTGCCGGCGTATACTTGGCCAGCAGCTCAGTGAAGGCCTCATATGTCTTAGGCATTTTGATAGTGTACGGTATACTGGAGTCAATTGTTACTGAAACTTTCTGCTTTTTGGGTTTGCTTTTAGTTTCTTTGGGTTTCTCTTGGTCTGGCACCTCGTCCGACTCACTGTCCGATTCTTTTAGATCACTTAGGTTATCTACCTCAGAGTCAGAGTCACTCTCACTTTCTTCCTCTTCTTCTTCATCGTCGTGCTCGTTTTCAGAACCTTCCTCTGCCTTGTCATCAGTTGGATTGTCCTTTTTGCTATTTAGATGTGTGCCCAGATTGCCGTCCAAATCGTATGCTAAAGTATCGTCAGCCTCATCCTCGATGCCCATGGCAAAGTAACCATCATCCAAATCATCAGCCGAACGATGAGCAGGCCGTACATTCGTTTCCTGCTCTTCACCGTCCGCTTTCATACGACGCAAACGTTCATTTTCGAGCTGCTCCAGTCGTGCAGCCTCCTGTTTAGCCAGCTCCTCTGGCCTGATAAGCTTGTCCGTGACACCGCTACGCGGCTCGAAGATCATTTCTTTTAGCAACTTGTCAAACGCATCCGGAGGTGGCTTTTTGTCCTGCTCATCTTTAGTTGTCTTTCCTAACACTGGCAATAGCACTTTGTAGGTGGCATCCAATTTATCAGTTAGATCATTAACTTCATCCCTATCCTTTATGATTTCGTTTTTGCGACGTTTCTGCTCAATGATCATTTCTTCTATAGCCGTTTGACGATCTTGTGCCGCATCACCATCTCCACCACCAAAGTGAGCCGCAGATGTGAACTCAGCTATAAGATTAAGTAAGTTAGCTCATCTGTATTATTGATTTCTGTGCCAAATACTCACCGTCTAGACCCTCATCATCTAGTTCCTCATCATCGGAACGGTCGTCTCTGTACTTTTCAATCTCCTCAAGAGTTTGGCCTCTGTGTGTGAGTATCTCGTCGTCGTTCAGGTTAAATTTCTCCGCCTTGTTTGAGGCACGCACCTGAGACAATTTTTCAGCCAAAAATCGAGCGTTCATTATAGACTCGGTGAGATGCTCGCCGGTGAGGTGCTTGCCAATGCGGTGGTCCATGAATTTATTGGTCTTGTGCTTAACCGCATATTGCTTGCCGAGTGTTTCGGCTCGCTTCTGCAGTGCTTTAGCACGGGAAACACCGGGCAAGCCTCGATCATGCTTGCAAATGCGACCCAAGATTTTAAATTTTTCTTTATTCACGTGCACGTCGAAGGGATTCAATCGTTTGGCTGTTTGCGGTATTGCAGTATCGAAGGGATTAATAGTTTTAACAGATTTCTTAGAGTACACCGCATCGGAATTCGACTTTTTACTCTTTGCACCCATTTTATTTGCCTATTTTAATCGAGTTGAATGCATAAGTTAGATGAAAACAAACCAAATACACGTGCAACAGAGGTATCGATATGCTTCTCGATATACTTAACTATATCGATGTTTTAAATGGAACCATAGGCATGTATCGCACGTGCCGCATTCATCGATATACATTTTACAGCCCTAACACCAAAACATCCCTGCTAACATACTTGCATTTGTGTGTGAATTTTCGGCAAAAGCCATCATCTTCCTCCGTAGAGATATAAATGTTAAAGTCCATTAAACTAGAAATATAGTGAAAATACTTTATTAAAAAAAGTAGAATCACAAATATATATAGTTCTATATTTGTCTGAAGTATAGCGTTGCAGAAAATAATTGCTACTTGCCACGCAACTCCGCGTTACCTTTGTGGTTGCATTAGTATTGGTAAGAAGGCCGACACTAAATGTGCGTGCCGCACTGCGACCGTGGTGACATATCTGAATTTATGTGAACGAAAATTTGTGGCAAACTGCGGAAAATTGTTTTGAAAAATGAGTGCAACACCGCCAGAACTGCTGCAACTGCAGTTGCCCGTCGGAGGTGGTAAGGAAAAAGAAGCCAACGGTGGGAACGACAACGATTACCGGAGCCGTGACAAGGATCGATCTCGTTCCAAAGACCGCTCCAGGGACAAGGACAAGGATAGAGAACGCGAGAAAAAGCGCAGGTTAGTGTGTTGGATGAGTATAGTTATGGCTTTTGCAATTGCTGATCGAGTATTGTCTATGCAGAGATCGGGATCGTAGTAGCAAGGATCGCGATAGCCGTCGACGTGACAGTCGTGAACGTGAGCGAGATCGCGACTCTCGATCGCATCGGAGTCGCTCGCGTAACCATGAAGACTATGACCGACGCAAGAAACGCTCACGGAGCAAGGATCGCGATCGCAGACGTGATCGGGATCGTGACTCACGATCAAGACGTAGCGGCTCGCGAGGCGGCAGCAATCGCGATGATTACGACCGCAATCGCAGGCGTCGCTCCAACAGTCGCAGCTACGACCGGCGTCGTAATGATCGCAATGATTCGCATCGCAATAGCCGAGAGCGGAACAGTCGCGAGCGCAGCAGTCGGGAACGCGCTTATGTGAATCCGTTTGACACATCAAACAATCGCAATCACGACCAAGAGTCGCGAATACCATCTCTCTTCGAGCGCCATCACCAACAGCCGCAGCTGGAGGCGATTAGGGAGGAACCTAGTTCGCGCTTTGATCTGTCGCAGACCATACAGGATCTAATGAGCAATGTGGGCCACAACAAGAATTTTGCAGCATTGTTTAGCAATCAAAACAGCAACGATTCCTTAAGCAATGGAATCTCCGAGAACTCAAGTAAGTATCGACGTCTCATCTATTAATTCTGTTATTTTCAATTTGCTTTGAAATCTTTCAGTGGACAGTGCAGCGGAACGGAAGCGAAAGCGCAAATCGCGATGGGGCGGCACTGAAAAGGACAAGACATTCATACCGGGCATGCCCACAATTTTGCCCTCCACATTGGACCCGGCACAGCAGGAGGCCTATTTAGGTAAATTTTCTCAACTTGAGTAGCTTGTAGTTAGTATGCAACTAAGTTAGTGATAAGCTTAGATTTAAGTCTAATGTCAACTAATAAGCAAAACAAACACAGCCACTATTTAGTAGCGGGGAGATCACGGTAAGCGTTACCGTTATCCACCACAGTTAGAGGTCCATGTCAGACGGCCGGACGTGCGAGAAAACGTAAAACCACAACAAAATTGCATTGAGCAAACTATAATAATCTCTCGTTCTCTTTTTGAAGGGATTCCAGCGTGTGACACAAACGACACGAGTTCCAAACGGCTAGATAATAACCTTATCTAAATGCCCAAAGAGAAATACATGAACCAATCTAATCAACCAGCAAACAATCAAATAAATCGATCAATAATCATTTAATTATAATAATTGTAACGCTCACAAATTTTCAGTTAGTTTAGGCACGTGTCGGCGCTGTCGTCTGTAAAACGGAAACACAAATGTCGAATCAGGCTCATTGAGATTATAATCTTTACGGTCTCCCCTAGCCCACCATAATTTGATATACAACATATATAAATAAATCTCTTTTTTTCTCTCTCGTACAATATTAGCATTTGACATATACTAATATCGAGGTTGCGCTCGATTTTCTTTCTTCTTCTCTAACGACTTCTAATTACAGTTCAATTCCAAATTGAGGAGATTAGCCGCAAGCTGCGTACTGGCGACTTGGGCATCACGCAGACACCGGAAGAAAGGTTTGAAACTGTTTATTCTCACACCACAACTCTCTTTATCTACCCCCAAAACTAAACATAAACAAACAAACGAAAGTGAGCATGTTTCGGATATGGATGCGGACTGGGCTGTTGGGGATGGCAATGCGGCCTGCGATCTACGCTCTACACCAGGTTGAATGCAGCATGCTCTGCAGCTACAAAACGAGAATAATTAACAATAATTTATCTTTAATTTCTTATAACTATATATTTATATATAAGCATTCCATAAAGCAGTATCATCAACAGCTCCGATTTCGATAAAACTAAATTTCAATTATTAATTAATCTGTTGATGATAGTCTTTGTGAATGCCTTGAAAAAATTGTATTCTACAAATAATTTTTCGGTGAAGGCCTACTACAGTTGAAACAGTTCAAAGCACATTTAAACATTATCCAGTGTCTTGATGGCACATCCCCGGTTATGGGGGCTTTGGAAAGGAAAACTAATCATAAGCTGCTTTGTGGGCACAAAATTCTTAATTGGTTTTACTTGTTTTTGTTGGTTTTCAACTAATGCTAGTCTTAATTAATATTTTTAAAACATTTCAAGGGTTTTTTTATTGGTGTCAGACAGCGTTTTAGATTCGACTCCCGAGAAGTGTAAGCGTCTGGCAATCTAATCTACTCAGATTTAATATTATAATAATGCCAATTTCTTCTCTTCCTCCAAGCCGTGAGCGTCCAATACTTAAATGCACGTTTTACAGAAAACTGAGCCCATTTACCCGAAGGGTGCTCCCAAGCAGCAACAGACCAGCCAAACAGAATGCATTTCAAAATGCGTAGACTAAGTGTGCGACAGATCGAATCGAAGCTAAATGAATTAATCAAAATTCTTCTCTTCTCAATTCACCAGCGAATTTTTCTAATCAAAACTTGCTAATGATGTTGATTAATGAATGATGATTTGCAAATTACAGGATTTATGCTATACGATAATCCATATAAAATATTTCAAATACGATAATGTAGTACTTAAAATAAGATCATTAAGCTTAGACAATTGCAAACCGTTAGCCGCTGAACACGCCCATTTCAAAAGCAATTGTTTTTTGTTTGTTTGCTCATTCCCAGGTCCCCTTCGCCGGAGCCCATTTACAGTTCTGATGGCAAGCGTTTGAATACGCGTGAATTTCGCTATCGCAAGCGCTTGGAAGAGCAGCGCCATCAGCTAATAGTCAAGATGCAGGCTGTTAATCCAGAATTCAAGCCGCCAGCGGATTACAAGTAATAAACTAATTAATCGAACTAATTACTTGAACTTCTAATTATCTTGATCTCTTATTTAGACCACCTGTTACGCGTGTCAGCGACAAGGTACTGATTCCGCAGGAGCAGCATCCAGACATCAATTTTGTTGGCCTCTTAATCGGACCACGCGGCAACACGCTGAAGGCCATGGAGAAGGATACCGGGGCGAAGATCATTATTCGCGGTAAAGGGTCCGTCAAAGAGGGCAAGGTGGGACGCAAAGATGGACAGCCTTTGCCAGGAGAAGATGAGCCACTGCACGCCTTTATCACAGCACCTAATCCGGAGGCAGTGCGCAAGGCTGTCGATAAGATTAAAGACGTCATTCGTCAGGGCATTGAGGTGCCCGAGGGCCACAATGATCTGCGACGCATGCAGCTACGCGAGTTGGCTCAACTCAATGGCACATTGCGTGAAAATGATATACAACGTTGCACATGCGGCTCAACGGATCATAAGTCATGGCAGTGCCCCGATAAGCCAATCATCACGAACACCATTGTGTGCACCTCTTGCGGCGGCACTGGCCATTTAACAAAGGATTGTCGTAATAAACGTCCTGGGTCTGGGGTACCAGGCATGGTCTGCGAGGACTCGCAAGCCAAAATCGATGAGGAGTATATGAGCTTAATGGCAGAGCTTGGCGAGGGACCGCCACCTTCTGCTGCGAAGGCTGATGTGCCTTCTGCTCCGCAGCTACATCGTGCGACCTACAGCATTTTTGACAAGAAGCCTGCACAGATGCAGGCCATACAGTCGCCACCCAACTCGTCGTCCCGTGATCATCAACGTGACATGGGCGGCGGCTGGGGAGGATCATCGCATGAGCATCAAATGAACATGGACCCCAGCATGGGTATGGACCATGGAATGGGCATGTCCCCATATGTGCCAGCACCGCCCGTAGTCCAGGCGCCGCCGCCGATGCCGCCACCGCTAATGCCTTGGATGAGTGCGCCGCAGCCGCCACCACCGGCCACTGAGCCCATGAATCCTCCAATACCAGGCACATTACCGCCATTAATACCGCCGCCGCCTGGAACTAGTGTACCGCCAATGCCACCGTGGGCAAGCGGCTATCCCAGCTGGGGCACGGGCTATGCACCGCCTCCTCCACCGCCGTGTGGGCCACCACCGCCTTCGCTAAGCTTGTCTCAGCCGCCACCGCCTCCGCCGCCATCTAACTGATCGTTTATCTACGCCCCACACAATTACAACTTGTAGCCTAACCATCCTCTTATATCTAATCTTTAAAACTTAAAAAACCTGAAATAAATATGTAACTATGTACTTTATATTTTATGCTTCATTAAAGGATTGACTAAACATTAGTTTAGAGCTTTATTAAGGTCTTTGTTGTGTGATGGATGTGGAGTGTTTGTTGAGAGGTTTAACCATGCTTGCTGAAGTACTGCTTGGACTCGTCAATGTCTGGCTTGATGGTAGCTGGGTTCGTTTTCGGATTCCAATTGGCTGGGCAGACTTCGCCATGCTGCTCGACAAACTGGAAAGCCTTGATCAAACGCAATACCTCATCCACGGAACGGCCTACAGGCAAATCGTTGATGCTGTACTGACGCAGCACGCCTTTGGGGTCGATAATAAACGTGCCACGCAGCGAAATGCCTTCTTTATCAAGCAGCACGTCGTAATCAGCGGATATTTTCTTGGTGATGTCCGAGAGCAAAGGGTATTTCAGTTTGCCGACCCCTCCGTTCTTACGGTCCACATTACACCAAGTGAGATGGCTGAAATGCGAGTCAACCGAGACGCCCACGACTTCGGTGTTGATGTCCTGGAACTCCTTGATGCGCTCGCTAAATGCAACAATTTCTGTCGGACACACGAAGGTGCTGTAAGAAATCAAGATTCATGCAACTAACTTCGACAAAGGCCACACGCTCACTTACAAATCTAACGGATAGAAGAACAGAACCAAATATTTTCCCCTGTAGTCCTCCAGTTTGATCTCCTGAAAGTCATTGCCGACGACAGCCAAGCCTTTAAAATCAGGTGCCGGCTGTTGCACACGCACTGCGCACAGGGCGGAAGCTGCAAATATTGAAGAAGTTTAATAAATAACTTAGATACACGAAGAAACCAATCGCGTTTGCTTACTCTGATGAAGCAGACGTGCTGTTTGTTTATTCTGACCAGCGACGACTTTAGTTAAGAGCGGCACCTGCAATGCATAATTTGCATGTTACAAATTACGTAATCACGATGACAATGGCATGTTTTTATTTTATTAAATAGAGCTGCACCCAGAACATAAATCACTTACATTGCGCAGCAGTGTACGTCCAATGAAAGACATGATTTATTTGATTTGAGTAAACAAATTTAACTAGTCTGTAAATTAAAAGACGTTTACAAGTCGTTGCCCGATCGGAACAATAAGTGAAAGCGAACCGGCATAAAACAAACTGCGAAATTACAATACAATAACAAAACAAATGACAAAAGCTTTTCAGTCGGTTGGCAGCTCCGTCAAAGTTATCGAACTGAAAATGTTATCGCCAATTTATTGCGGCGAAAAATGTGGAGCCAAAATTTAAAATAGAAAGTTCAAGTACTTGAAATGTACATAAATGAGCAATAAGTTACTTGCGTTTGAGTTCAAAGCGTATACCGCGTGTCTTAGTGCCATAGATCCATTGGGAGATAACAAATCTACTAGCCTACAAACCTATTCTTGTCAAAAACATAATGGAAAGTGTAGCAAAATATTTATCACGCACTCCGCACGCCATACAATGGTAATGAGCTGTGATACGTTGGACAGCATGTGTAGACGCTACACATATAGTGCTCAATGTTGTTTTGTTTCTTAATCTAGTAAATGCCCAAAAGCGGCTCAGGCTCAGGCAGCAGCATCAGCCTCATTCAACACACACATGAAAACGGCTAACAACAAAGCAGATCACAGTGCGCAGCATAATGGCGTTTGCTTGTGTTCGGTTTGCGGTTTAGAGCACGGCAACTGGCTGGCTGAATAACAATGCAAACTGCATAGCTTGCACTCAGCCAGATCTTGAGTCGAAACAATGGCAGCCAACGGCCAGGCGAATGTTTTGCATACGACAAAGTGTTGGCAAAACATTTACAGTACTATTCACTCCTACCCGGCATGTATGTATGTATTTAAGAGAGACCTCCAAGATTTGTTGCTCAGATGGAGCCGATATTGAACGGGAGCATGCAGAGCAGAGTTAAGATTTGGTTTTTATACTCATTTACTATAGTGAAATGAGCATATTGGTTTTTGCTCAGCAATGAACAAAAGGCTTTCGATGTAGCTTAAGACTTTAAGGGAGTAGTTGTACAGGGTAATAGTTGGATAAGTATCTGTCAAGGGAGATGCAGAGATATGGTACTGTGATATCGAGGTACATATATATTTTAGATGTGAACCATATGCATCGCTACAATTAGACAGCCATCTAGTTCTCATGGCGAATGTTTTCCCCATTTTCAAAACGGTTTACAATTTGAAATTTGCCTAAAGAGATATTGGAATTAGAAAAACAACGAGATTTTCTGTTATGCGTTGGGGCGCTCTAGGTTTATGCATTCACAACTCATATTCTTGTTCGCCCTCTTACGTTTTTCCGTGAATTTTCCAGGCACACACATGCTAAGCCTCTGCACCAATTCCGCCAGTTAAGTCCGGACTAAGTTTACCAATTAAAACACACGTAGCTGTGTTCGTGAGGTTCGCTGGTCGGCGCGCGCCACACAATTCGTGTTTACGTTTACAATGCTCGGCCCGCCCGCTGGACTTACGCAGATTTTCATAATTTAAGCAAACAGCACTTGAAGCTTAGCCCTGCATTGTGAGTGAGTGTGTGAGCCTGTTCTCTGTTTATCTTGCAAACGAGGATCGCGTGCATCGCTCTAAGATGCCCCTTGAGTTCACACGCAGTGCTCGGCTTCAGGTGCCGATCTGTCTCATGCTCCGCTTGCCTGCGTCGCGTTGTCGGACAGATGCCGTCATATTAGCACAAATCTGCTTACCTTTTGTTGACGCTCGAGTGCCGAGCCCAGATTGCACTAGATTTCGAGCTCGAGCTCGAGAGCACTCTTGATTCGTGACAATTGTCACAGTCCCTTTGAGTGTTGGTCGGAAAAGGTGAGAGTTTTCGCTTTGCACCTACTTCTGCAGCAACGCGTAATCCCGATGCAAATCTGGCTAATGTGATACGTAGCGATAAGACACGACCCACAGATCTGTCCTTGCTCAATTCTCTTTTTTTCCATCTTTCATATTCTGCTGTTCTTTTAACACTTTGTGCCGTAACTTGAGTACTTTCCAGTTAACGTTACGAAGACTCTTAGCAATTTCCCATTTGTTATGGGCAATATCATTATCCCTTTATCCCTTTTGCAATCAGCATTTGCCAGCTGTAACTACTCCCCGTTAAATTGCGCTTTTTCAAATTTTCATTTGATTGCAAAATTGTTTAACAAATTCCAGGTATTTTTTTATGGTTTGCTAACTGCTTAGACTCTTAGGGCATCTTGATCTCATTATGTCTACTTCGCATTCAAATTACATTACTATTAAAGTGCGTTATTCATCCTTACTAGTAAATATCAGATATGCATATATACGTAAATTTCTTCCTAATTGTAATTTAGCACAAGTCCTTTGCATCGTTTATACAGATACATATATAGTTACACAAACGGCTATCTGCATCAGCAGTATCGAGAGTTTTATTTACATACTCGCTTGCAAAGTGAAATGAGTATATTGGTTTTGCTGTCTAACTAGCTGTCTCTCACTCTCTCTCTCTCTCTCACTCCCTGTCTGTTTGTTTCCATCAAATGATGCATCTAAAATTGAGCTTCTAACTGTAAAGTTATAGAAAATATATTTCTATATATATTGTAGGTATATTGTATAGTAGGCGTGCATATATATAATTTTCATAGATCTTTATAGGATCTTAACAGTAACTTACGTGAATTTTGGAGTTCTAGCTCTACAACTATAGAATATACAGTTTTATGCAGCTTGGAAGTCTGTAATAGTCGCAGATATATACGCCATATCTGTTTGTTTTTGGGCTGTCAACGCGAGTATGCATTCCAAATCTCAACTCTCTAGCAGTTCAGTTAGTATTTCTTAGATACCGGAAATAGCCTTTACCGAATTACCACGCCCCTAGTGTCAGGAAAATCTGATCTATTTATCAGGCAAAGTATTCACTAGTATATATTGCAAATTTCAAGGGTCTTGTTTGAATAGGGTAGAAATGCTATACGTCCATAAGGACATACGGGCTTACGGACGGACAGATAGACGGGCAGGCGGACGAGCATTGCACAAAACCAATATACCCATTACACTTCGTGAATGAGCATAAAAATGCAGCTTTATTCGCACCCCGAACGCGTATTTTGCAGTCAACTGCGTACGACTGCCACTTTTATTTGTTGTTGCTGTTGCTGATGTTGTACATTAAAATGGCGTGAAAATTAATACCATTGATTTATGCTTGCTTTAACAGTTAACATTTGTTGGCTTTGTTGTAATTGTTGCCAGCGGGCAATGCACAATTTGCACGTCGATTTGCGTACATTTGCGAAAGTCGCTTTCGACCATTAATAATAATTGCTGTGATTTAAATTTTAATGGCAATCGCTGACAAACAAAGGCAATACACACACCGTGAAAGGGACTCTGTGTGTGTGTGTGTGTGTGCAAAGCTCATTGGCATTTGCGGCCTGGTCTGTGTTTAGTGGTAATGTATATTTATGCCAATTAAAATGTGCATTAAAAGTGATTGCGAGGAACATGCATATTGCATTTCGGCACCACATGGCAAAAAACATGCGGCAAATGGAGTTTTTTCGGCCGGCAAACGGGTCGTATAAGTGCTGGCATAGCTTGTTCAACTGGTGGACTCAACTGCTGGCAATTTTAATTTAATTTCAATTCAATTCAAATTGCTCCCAGACATTGCACACTTCCCTGAAAGCAATCGCAACAATTCAATCACTTTGATGTTTTGATGCCCACAAAACAGCGTGGACACCGCCGTCGATGCCTTTGCTTGCCGCTAGGCCACGCCCCCCGCCCACACCTCATCCAAAAACGCCCAACTCGACAGTTAAGCGCTATAGTCGTCGTCGTTTATATATATATATTTTTTTTCAACATCAATGCGATTGCATTCAGCGCCCCGCGCCCTTCTTGACACTCGCAACGGGAGCCAGCAGCTAGCAGCATGTAATTTATTTAATGGTTTTCCATGCCACGCCCACACGCCAAACAAAATCTCAAATATGTGGAGGAAAAACCAACCTACCGACACGCAAGCCAAACAAGGTGCAAAATACGTATATAGATGCAGTGGCGGAAGGGCACAGATCGGCGAGACTGCGAAGTTATATAGAACTATAGCTGAGTTCCTAATCTAAAATGAGATAGTTCAAATTGGAGTAAGGCAAGGGGGAAATATATAAATTACTTTAAATTAGTATTTTATTATAATTAAATATTATTATTTTTCAGTTAGGTCAATATAGTATAATAAAATATTTAGAAAACTTTCATTTATGATTTTTAAAATATATGTGGAGTGTTTTGCTCAAAATAAGAATAATAATAATAACAATAATAATAATAATAATAATAACAATAATAATAATAATAATAATAATAATAATAATAATAATAATAATAACAACAATAATAATAGTAATAAATAATTTATAATTAATAATAAAAGTACATTAGGAAATGTTTCAACATTATAAAGAGAGAAAAACATCCAAGATCATATTTGATCTGAAAAACGAGGAAAGGTTAACTTGCCATGTCTTCTATGCCTGCCCATAAATCCGACTCTCTGTGATAAACAGATAATATAGATTCTAATATAGCCTATGAAAGATTTTCCATGAATACATATGAATATGAATATGAATATGAATATATAGCTGTATATATATTCTGCCTATGATTATCAAGCACTCGTGTTTTTGCTTTCATTACTGTTCTTAAAAATCACTTCACTTCGAAAAATGTAATATTACTAATATTACATATTTAAATTCAGTTCGTGGACTGGGCGAGCTGGGTTAGGTCCCTTACCATCGCGGGTCATAGAGAGTGGCTATCTTAAGTCTTTGCTTAAATCTATTATTGAAACTTAATTTTTCTTTCCTTTGCTCCTCTAAATAAAGCTTAACAAAACATTTTTAAGATTTTCTCTTAGTCGGCTTAGCATAGATTGAGAGAAAACTAAGAATAAGTGCAAAATAAGTTGAAGTAAACAAAAACATTTATGGGCAGGCCTGCTAACTGGATGAGGAGTTGACAGGCTGCTGTAGGGGGCGTTTGAGCAGATGTCCTAGTTGGACTCTCAGGCAGCCAAGCTAGGTGTCGTGCTTCGACTCCACTTTGCAAATATAATGAATTTAGTCAATATTTCCCAATTAATTGGGATATCCAAATAGAAGTGGCTTGCTTTCATCTAATTTTCACCTTAACCATAACATGTTTACATTTTAATTACTTTAGCCCGAGGGCTTTTTATTGTGCAACTTTCGTAACAACTTCAGCTACCCGAGAGCTTTGTGTGTGTGTGTGCGGCCTAAACGCATTAAAACACTTCATTATGCCTAATCCTCTGTGATAACAAAAGCCACACACACACGCACACACACACACATACAGCCAGCAGAGCATATGGCAATGAAATACACTTGAACAACTTTATTACCAGAAAGAGGCCAGGGCAAGGGCTGAGGGCAATGTCGGATGGATGTGGCACGTTTTAATGGAACGGGCTGCATTTGCATTGGCATTAGGGGAATGGGAATGGGAATGGTAATGGGAGTGGGAACGGGGTTCGGTTAACAAGTTTTATACAAATCACGGCACGTCAGAAACCATAAAGTGTATAAATGCCAGACGTAAACTATTTACCCTCGCGCCCAGCTACATACGTATCCTTGACGTCGGGAGTGCGTGCACGTGACGGAAGGCTTTCATCCACTTTGATTCCGCGTTGTTTGCTGTAAATTTTACGCCTGATTACAAGTTGCCCGCCCCTCTGATTGATAAAAATCTCACGGCTAACTCAAGGGGCGGTCTCTGCACTTATATGTATCTATATATGCATATATATTTACTCGCATCGCTCCTTGATGTTGGGCTAAGTGAGCAATTTTCATGTTTGGCCAACAGACAGCTCGGCTTCAAGTGCACAATTGGCCAAAGTCTATCGCGATCTCAAGCAAAACTGAGCACATAATTATTAGCCCGGTAGTTGCATAGTTTTGATCATGATCTTGGCTTAAACCGGCGCCAGGCGTCTCAGCTACAGACTAGCCAAAAGGTTATTTCTGGCTTCCTTGGCAAGGGTAAGCACTGGCCAGCGTCTTGAAACTCGCTCACTCTCCCTGCAATCTTAAGCTGATCTAATGCGCCCCAGGTAGGCAGCGGAGGCAACGCTACCGTTGGCCGCCGCCCGGCTGCTCGTTGTGTTTGCTGTGTTGGCTACAAATTGGATTACAATTAAATTACATTTACATACGCCGCTGCGCCTGCCGCTTTGTTTGGCCGCGCTGCGAGGCCTCAATTAAAAATTGCCAGGTTTTCGGTTTGATACATATCCTAGACCCAGCTATCCAGCTGTGCTCGCTTGCTCCGACTGTTGAGATGGCTGCAGATAATTGGGACGTTGATGATATGGACAACATTCCAAACCCGGATTGTAGACCAGATGGAGGGATTCAAATATGGTTGGTTTGCACAGAAGACCGTTGAGATGTCAGCGACTATGAGAGGTAAATACTTTGAATTGAAGGAACAGATATTCCTAAGATATTCTTGTCTATAAGTAGAGAATTATAAGTGCTAGAAGTATCATATTTTAGATTGACTTACTTTTTGATTACAGATTTCTAATTGTATATCCATATGTTAAGTTTTCCAATTTTATTTCGAGTTCTTTTATATTTCACAGTATCTTCAGAGAGTATCTCAGACTTTGCAAGTCCTCAACTAAAACATGTATATATAGGAACAGTAATATATTAGTCTTTGCAGACCGAGTTCAGAGACCTGGCCACATCATGTATCCAGCCATAATGCATCATCATTAGCCGGGAGCACTTTATGTAGTCTGTCCCTGTGATTTTGTGGCTTTCAGCTTTCGCCCGAAAATAATTGAATTGTTCTTCATTATTTATTTTATTATTTTGCTTGTCTCTTATTATCGCCCAGCTTATGCCGGCACAGTGGCAGCTATTGCAAAAACTCGGCCCTTCTCCATTGTTTCAATGTGCTCCGCCAACTGGGTGGATATGAAGCACTTTTGCGCCATCGCCATCGCCATCGCCATCGCCAGTGCCATTGCCATCAACGTGGCGCGTCATAAAATACGCGAATTGCATTTGCCATTTACGAGGTGTCTTTCTTTGTATCTTTTCTTTTTTTGCGAGTTTCGCTTTGTTATTGTGCTTCTTGCCTCGGATTTCAGTGGGTGGTGGCGCCGCGTACCGGACGAGCTGATTCCTTTGGGGATTTTGCGCACAAAGCAGTGCCAAATTGAATGTGGGATTTGACAAAGATATAGATGTTCTACCCAAACTGGTCGTGGGGGTTCGGGGGGTAATTTTATTGCGCTGCCTTTTATGATGTGGCGACAAATTGATATTTCCTTCAGCAGAGACTCAAGGCCAATTTAGATATACTCACGCTCACACACACACGCACACACACACACTCATATGCACGTTAATAGTCAACAGTAACCGCAAATCGGCAGGACGAGCTCACTGGGCGGTCCATGTCCCGCCCGCTGCGCTGTTGTTGCTCTCCGCCTTATAAAATAATTAAGTCTTAGCTGCTGTTTGTTGTCTGTCGGTTGTTTGTTTGTTGTCTTTGTGCCAGTGCGAATACGCACATCGTAGCGGCATTAAGGACTTTAGCTCGGTTTGCGCGGGGTGCCTTTGTGTTAGCCGACGTCTCTGATGTGCCAAAAGGATCCGCTTGCAGTTGAATTTGAAACTTTTTCTACTCATTTTCATTCCCATCTCCCTGCGCCCTTTATGCTGAAATCAACTGTAAGTTAATCACATTAATCCGCGATCGGTTTTCAAGTGGATCCTTCAATAGGTAGCCTGCGATCCTTTTGCTGCGACGCACTCAGTTGCAAAATTAGGCGGCACACAAAGACCGCTCATACCAGAGCCAGAGCCAGTTGGGTTAGGGCAGGACGAGGAGTGCCTCGAATCAAAAATTAAGATCACACAATGGGAAGAAACGGCAACTCTGACTGTTATAAAATACGACAATATGTCGTATAAGTAATACCCATGCCCAGTAACGCGTAATGTGTCTAAGGTTTACTTTACTCCATCCATTGATGGCGTTTGATATGATGTTGGGAGATATGCAAGAGAAGCAGAAAACATAACCCCTAAACCTTAATATTGAAATTACAAAAAAGGAAATGGAGCTTATGCTCATACATGAGCTTAGCTGTTGAGCTTTAAGACTTACAATAATAATAATGTATATAATATATGTATGACTATTAATGACGTCTAAAATCGAAAGTAACTGTATTATGTATAATATAAAATCATTCATATTTGACAGACGTAATATTAGGTATACATTGAAAATATATTTATATGGTGAAGTCATTATCAATAACAGTATATACATATATCTGCCGATTTACGTTGGTAAATAGCTCTTTAGTATGTGTTGAAAATAAAATTGATTAGTTAAGGATTAATATTTAATATTAATTATTTTGAGAGATATCTAACTTCATGTGAATAAAAAAGAAATATATTTATATAATTATGTTAACCTATTGAAATACTTTTAGCGATATTTAGATATTTTTTTTTAGAATTATATATATGTTTTTTATTTTTAATATATAAATAGGCAATAATGAAAATATTTTATATTCCTTTAAATATTCTTGCCTAGCCTTAAATATTTTTATAATCAATTGTCGTTTCTTAAGTAAACTCTCAAATAATGTTTGATTTCAAATACCACATTTATTTTATTATTGATAACTCAAATTAATTTGAAATGGTAAAGGACAAGGCTTTAAATGATATATAATAGATTCTTCAATTATTATTATTGCTCTGTTAACAAAACATATAAACATTTCGATACGCTGAAAGGAATTTATTTAAACTTAAGAATGCTGGGTATATCCAGAGTATCTGCCAGTCGATCAATGCCGACTAGAGCACGCTCAATCATTTTCCTTTTTTATTTCTTCATATTTAACGGCTTATTTGTTAGCCAACAGTATTCAGCTCACTCCTCATGCTGCGGCTCTTTTCGTTTCCCTTTGTTTGCATTAATTATCAGCCGATTCTCCCATTCGTCCCATTTGGCCATTCGTGCTACTACAAATGGTAATTGAATACTGTTGTAGCTAGATTGTAGCCGCAAAACGTTGCGATCTTCGATGCAATTAATTTGATAGGCAACAATTGATGAAATAAAACCCGAAATATGTTTTGTATATCTGATACAATTGATGCATTTTTATTGAGCAACATTTAACGAAAAGCAATGAAAACAATTTTTAATTATGATTGAAATTTTATGTAGTATTTTAAAACACAATAACTAACATAATGGAGCACGCACATCCTGTCGTTTGTCGCCGAGCAGCAGTTTAACGACTTGAAATGAAATTTATGCGTCTAAAATGGTACTCAATCAGGCAGGATCCAAACCTTTCTTGGATTGGAATCGAATCGCGGGCCACGCGAAACTGTTGAAATGATAAAATATGAGCGTTCGTAATACAATTTATTTAAATCAGAGTCTAAAGCGTTATTTATGAGCAGCGCAGCGACAGGGGCTGCCTGCGTGTGTTCACACACACACATATATATTCTGCCAGTTACCTTCCCTCAGTGTGTGTGGGTGGGTGGGTGGCAGGGGAAGGGGCAGCGTTACATATTTTAGCCAGCTATTGTTTGCATTTGAATGAAGACAAAGCCAAGCCCCGAACGCGCGTCAGAAATTTAGCAGCCTAATAGCCAAAATAGACGCAAGCGGACGGAACGAATAGACTACAACTCCATTTGCTTTTAACCATTCCAGCGCTCTGCCGTGCAGTTTATTGTTTAGCATGCTCTCGGTCTATTATACAAATGTTAATAGCGAACAAAAGCCGCAGTCATTTGCCTAATGTGTCCGATAAGGAAATGGAGCTTTCGATTTGCCATCACAAATTTATGTTATTATGCCCCTTTGCATTGAGGCGATCTACACATGCATATATATAGACGTATTGGCCAACGTCAATTGCCAAATTAATTGCAGTTAAGTCGAGCAAATATTGCTTGTGGCATGTGTCGAGATACAGACAGTGTGTGTGTGTGCATGTAAGCAAAGGAGTTGCTTTCACGCTGCCCGATCAAACTATGCCCGAACCGAACTAGAAGCTTAGCATAGCTACCCCACCTATTCCACCTGCCATCCAACGGCCTTTCGGCCGTATGCACTGCTCTGTGGTCGACTTTTAGGCACCCGACTGCCAGCTAAAGTGGAGTCAATGAAAATTGCAACTCCCACTTTGCTCGTACGTCAATTAAGAGTTGTTTTTCTTGTTTGCCTTTGTGCACACACACACACACACATATATATATATATATACGTTAGTACAGTGAAAAGCTCTGGAGCATGTCTGCAGTGCTTTTGGCTTTGGCTTTGGTTTCACTTGTCTTTCGCCCTAACACAGTCATACGCCATCTCACCACCCACAGCCACAGCCATAGCCACAGACACACACACACACACACACACACACCAGCACATATTTATATACATATACATATATATATAAATACTCTTTTATTGCAGTGCAATTTGTTGTAGAATCGTTTTGTCCGACAGTTGAACAGTTTGTTATTTCTTTTAAATGTTCGAAGTAAAAGAGCTTTGGTCGTTGCTTTTGGAATTTTTGTGGCTTGCCTTCGCCCGCTGACCAGTGCACCGGCCAGGCACCGAGCGAGGCCAGCTGCTGGGGGCTAAGCTTTAGCTTTAGGCTCGGCTTTTTAAGACTGCTTGTAATAACTAGGCCCGACTGTTTGCTTTGTCAGCTCTTGGATATTCATTTGTTGACGCATCCAATCAATTTCGGTTCAGCAGCCATTGTCCAATTTGCCTAATTAGTGATTGGAATAATGACAGCTCCGGCACGGCTACAACGGAATCCCATCGTCAAAAGGAAATCAAATCAAATTGTTTCTCCAAGCCTCCCCCCACAAATGACTACATACGTCAGCCGGAGCAGGTGGTGGGACGACGCCCTCTGCCCGGGTTCGCCTAGCCCGTTCGTATGTATCGCCAGTAACGCGATTTCATTTGTGCATTCAGTTAAAATTAAAGTGGGGCAGCGCCTAAGTGTCAACACCTTTTGAACTAAGCGCCGGTGTCGTACTCTCTGGAATCGTTGCGAGCTGCTTCTCCATGGGCTGCTCTCGTTGCAAAATCTAACATGAAAACGAATCAAAAACAAGCAAAGCGCAGAGGGAAATTACATAAAAATGTGTTACATTGCAATGCCGGCAGGTGGAACTCTCGGCACCCTCACACACACACGCACACGCTGCTCCACACCTCCACTTATGTGTGTGTATGAGTGCCGTTGCCTGAGAGGGGAGCAGGCGCCAAAGTCTGCGGTGGCTGGCAGCACTTTGAGACGCACTTTGGCAAAGCAATCTTCTAAACAGGATAAATGTAATTGCGCATGAATTTCTACGCATTTTTCTGTGCCGTCGTCGCCGTCTCGGTGGCAAATGTTTTTGGTTATTTGCCGGCGGTGTCAGCTGAGCGTCAGTGGTGGCCGCGAACGGTTTCCATTGGCTTGCCAGCGACACGCCCACTCTCAGCACGCACTTGCTGCCGTGTGCGCTCTCTCTCTCCGTCTCTCTCTGTCTCTCTCGCCAGTTTGCTCTGTGCAATTGCCTCGCATAGCGTTTTTTTGTTTTGTGCAAATTGCTGCAACACTTATTGAATGCCTCGTGGTCGTCTCAGTCGAAGGCAGTTAAAAATTCAATTTGCTGTGCGCTCTCACTCTCAATCTCCCTCTCTCGCTCTCTCTCTCTTTCTGTCGTGGTCTCGCTCTCAATGTCTGCAAAGTTTGCTCAGCTTTTGTAAAAATGGCTGCCTCTGTGCGCGCCTTGGGGTGGTTTGGCTAAGGGGAACAAAGCGGAATGGAACGCGAATGTGCTGTGATTTGATTTTTAGATTCAAAGAGTTGAACTTAGTTTGAGCTTGTTTGATTCTACGCATGCAGCATTAATTGTTGTATTAAATGAATTATTTTGCTTTTTTATTTTTATTTCTCGCTTGGTTTTATTAGGTTGACTTACTACATCCATACTCTAATGTATCTGGATAAATGTAAATTAAAAATGATATAATAGCTGTAATGAATTTCTTTTATATATTGTCTTATTTCGCTCCCAATTATGTGAAGTTAAACACTTGTCCAATGCGTATGCTCACTTCACCCGAAAGGAACCTTTCAACTGCCATCAATTAACATACTTTGTACACTTTGGAGCAAAAGCACTGCACACAGAGCAGCACTTGACCCTTGTCGGGTGCCAATTGATTGATTTTATATTGGCATTTCAATGGGGGCCAACACAGATACTAACACACAGAGCTAGCCGCACGAAGGCTAAGCGCGCTTCCTCTCAGACTTGTTTCGATTGCCAAGTGTTTCAGGCTCGGATTCGAAACTTGCTGTTCGTATTTTTTTGTGTATTTTTTGTTATCATAGCTTAAGGACTTTCGACAAAACTAAAAAAAGAAAGGAAACAGGAGAAACTACGCAAAGTGTCTGTCGATGCGGTTGCAGCGCAATTGTCAAAATAAACGAACAGAAATTCAACTGCAAACGGAATGGAAATGGAAACAGGCGGCCCAAAGAGCTGAGCATGCTACCCCTGCTAGAAAGAGAGCGCACGATGCGAACAGACTCTCAATGCAGAGAAACCACCCCCCACACAAACGTACATTCGCTCAGAAGCACACAGACACCCCACAGCTATCTCTGCTTCACCCTCTAACTGTGCGTGCGTGTGTGTGTGTGCGTGTGTGTGTGTGTGTGTGCTACTGTCAACTTGCGGAAAACCATTTAGCGCAAAGACCGAAAGAATTTCACAGCCGACAACCAACCAACCATCCGAGTTGAGTTTAGTTCTGCTCAGCACATTTCATGTTTCAGTTTCAGTCGAACGCCGCAGCAGGCAGTCGGCGCACACGCTCTCTGATACAACCGGGGGTTAAAAATCCAAAGACTTAAACAATAAAATTACTAAGCGATCGCTTTCACAAACACACACACACACACACACACACACAGGCCGCAGAGTGTGAGTGAGGGAGAGAGTTTAAGCGAGCGAACGAGAAAGGTAGCCTGGCGGGCTGGCCGGCAGACGCGTCGAGGACTTTGCGTTTGTTAACAGAAAACATTTGAATTTAAATGCGAATCGTTGATCAAACGGTGCAGACGTATCGGTTGCCACCTGAGGAACTTTATTTTCATCGCACACAGATAGATGTTCGTCAAGCCCAGTGAGGCGATTGCCAACTCGACTGACAGTGAGCGAAACTGAACCAGTTAATGGAACATTGCAGAAACATTGTGAATTTCTAGTTTAAAAATACTTTTTGATCGAATCAAGTGAAGAAGAGTTTTGTGCGTGAGTGGAAATGTCTTCGTCTGACGCTGAAGTTGATATTAGTGTGGTGTCCAGTCCGGAGCCGAGTCCGTTGGGTGCCGCCGGCATGAGCAACGGTCGCGCGAGCCCCTTGGCGCGCTCCGTTGGGGATAGCTCCCCGCCAGCGACGCCCACGCATCGCTCGACGCCAAACACTACCACCGGCACGCCCACATCCACGTCCGCTGTGGCCGTACCGCACTATCACCACAGTCCCAATGGCGCAGTGCCGCCGGCAGTGCTGCATCATCATCTGCAGCATCATCTCAGCTCGCTCAGCGGCCATCCCGTGGCGTTGCACCACGCGCTGCACAGCTTTGGCCATCTGCATCCGGCTCACACCACCTCGCATCCCGCTCTCCTGCAGCACGCCATCGCCCCAACACATCTTGGCGATCGCCTGGGCTCGCCGCCCGCCCTGGCTGCCATGGCGCCCAAAACACCAGAGCTGGAGCGCAATGGTAACGGCAGCGCCAGCGAGGACCTCGCACAGAGCCTGAACAACAACAACAGCAAGACAGTGAACCACAACAGCACGTGTGCCTCGGCGGCTGCAGCCGCAGTGGCAGCCGCGGCGGCCTCGATTGGAGCCAACAGCAACGACAGCAACACGAGCAGCAATGGCAACAAGCCCACCACTGGCTCCAATGGCTTCACCAGCTTCTCCATCTCCAGCATACTGAGCCGCAGCGAGCCAGCGAAAAAGAACGGCGCCACAGCGCTGATAACGCCCATTCCGCAACTGCCACAGCATGGCGGGGCCGGACCTCAGGATGCGGCCATGCTCTCAAGGTGAGTCTTTGCGTTACGAACAAAAAGAGGTGCCCGGTAGCAACTTAGCTGTAGTCTGCAGAGCCGTTTAGACCCGGCTTACCGCTCGAGTGTCCTTTTCCTTTGTGTGACGGACCAACGTGAAACCAAAAAGTCAAGCGTTGCCCTATTTTCCAATGAGCCTAAGCGGCTACAATTTCACCTGACTTAGTCCAGGTTCCCTGCCCCTTGAAGTATTGGGCAAAATTTGTGTAATCCTGAAGGTACTCAGTGTAAAAAGGAATACAGTGCGTGAAGGTGACGCAAATCTGTTCTCTGGAAAAACTCACGAATCCTGTCTCGACTATCGACGAGCTGGCAGTAATTTGTGTTGCTTTAACTGATTGCAATAGATAATAAGTTTTAATGGAAATACTCGAGAAGTATGCTATAGGATACCTTTAATGGGTGCTGAGATGCGAGGCTAGTGATAAGCAGCATATCCTATATCATTCTGCACTGTTTATTATGCTTTTAATTTATGAAATTGAAAATGTGCTGAGCTAATGCTGTTAGAATGTTGAGAAGTCTGGAAATATTATATGAATAGAATATCAAGAAATATAAAAGCTGAATCGGATCGAACTTTAGCTAATCACAGCAAAATTATGTTGAAGGATATATATAATAATGACTGATAATATAAATATATAAATATTTATTTTATTTATTTATCTATTTTTTAATTTTTTTTTAAACTTTTATATTATAATTAAACTTTAAGCTGCCCAAAAAGATAAAAGGAATTTAATTTAAGTTCCATTTATATTTTTTTTATAATTATAACAATTAAACAGAATCGAATAAATGTAAATTCGACATTTGAAGCACTTCAGACTGACCTCCATCTGCACCCAAATCGATATTGATTACTTCAATTGGGCCAGGCAATTGATGAAGAATATCGAGTTTCGCAACATTTGCAACTGTAATTCAATGCAGTTTCATAACTATCTGTCAGTAGTGCGGCATGTGATATGAATGAATGCAACTGTGTTATGAATGAACCCTCACTGAGCTGACTGACCTACCTAAAAACGTTGTCTGTTTTTATTTGTGAACGGACTGAGCCACCTACATACTGCACTGCAGAGGCGAGGGAGCGGGGCAACCCCACTTAGCCGGCATTTAAATGTGCATAAAAAGGACATGAGTCAAGCGATCGAGTTTCAGAACGCTCGATTAAGGCATGTGTTGAATTAAGAAAATGTTGCACTTTTATTTTATGAGCGAGACTGGCCAACTTTTCGTCCGACACATGCAAAGCAGACAGCTCTGTCTTCCTGACTTTCCTGTGTGTGTGTCTTTTTAATGATCATCATTTTCATTTCATTTACGCATGCGCTCACTGATCGATCCTGCGATAAGCCAGTCGCAGTCCCGCGGCGAGGGTCGCGTGCAGGTTACCCCAATTAAGAGCGCGAGGATCGCCCTCGCCCAGTGCCCAAGTGTTGACTCCTGCTGTTTGGCGCTTACAGCTGACGTGTGGCTGCCTATGTGACGGGCTTATCACTTGATCATCGAACTCGCTGGCCTCTCAGTCAAATGATTAATTCAAGCGCGCCCAAAACGCTGACTGATCGTTTAATACAAATACCCATACGTAAATATGTTGACTGACTTTCACCTGGGCCTCGAGTATTTCGACATAGGTATTACCATTTTTTTTAATTAGTGGTCAGCTACTGTTGAAGTCCTTCGGCTGGTAGCTCTTCGACTGCGGTTTAATTATAGCGCAGCAAAGAACGCACTTAAGCGCTGTAACTGTGTAACCTGATATGCTTGAGAGTGCGCCCAACAAAGGGCCAACGCGCCTGGCGGAAAGGGTGCTCGCGTCCAGGAAATGTCTGCCGTGTGTGTTTGTCTATTGTGCAGCTCTCTTTTATTTCACTTTTTTTGTTTAGCGTGTATTATAAGGATACCGCTAAAGGACGCACTGACAATATAATTATCTACTACAGTAATTACAATCCAATTTCAGTCCCAATGCAATGCGCCCGCTGCTCGCAAATCTTATCTATCACAAAGGGATTAACTTGCTGCGGCATTTAGTGGTGAAATGACATTTATATCTAGATAACGTGGGCACAGACATTGTTTCCTTTTAATGAAAACATATTCGTGGAGCGCACTGCATCATGCACTGATTTCATATCTAGATTTGCGGCTTGACTTTCGTTTCGTTTTGCTTTGCTTTAGTTGGGTTGGATTGGATTGGGCTGGGCTGGGCTGGGCTGAGTTGGGCGCGTGTCATTTGTCCGACTTCCTGTGGCGCAGCCAAAAAACTAATTTTGCACGCATCGCAAATGTCACCATTTTTCAAGTGGCCTAAGCCAGCTAAGCCGCTCCATGCCACCGAATATTACGATACATGAACGTATGAATGAGTGTATTTAGCCATATTTCCATGCTAATCCCGTTTAATGACAAAAGCAAGCCAACCGGGTTAACTACAGCGTGCTAAGTCAGCCGTGAGTTGCTGTTCAATATTTTGGCTACTTTGTGGTCGGGTCGAGTGCCCGCACCGCCGAAACTGTCACGAATACCAGGCGAATCGAATGTGGTGCCCGATTCCGGGCCTCCATGCACCCAATTAGCGTGTGCAAATCTTTCATACATGAACGAATCCTAAGCGGTTTAGGCCCGCCAGCCATTTGTGTCCATTGTTAATGTTACATTTAAATTTATTATTTAAATTAATTTCACTAATGCGCTTGGAAATTGTGGCACAATTGTGCGCTACACCAAATGTGTGATGTGATTCTTCAGCGCGGTTCCACTTAAGGGGCTTCTGCGGCCGGGTTAAGGCAGCTGCTGCTCAAATCTGCGGGCCCTCGAAGAGTTAAGCTTGTAAGACTCAGGTGGGCTCTTATGATTGAGCTGAAGAGATTTTGAATATGATCCAGCACAGTTTATATATGAAAATTATTTTATTTAATAATATTATTTAACAAAATGTTAATTGAGCTTTTAGAGCTGAGGTTTCCCTAAAAGATTTCCTCAATTCACTTCAAAGGTTCTTTATGACCGAACCATACCCAATACAATCGCTGTCCCGCGCAAGCAGCCCGTGTAGAACGCCATGTTGAACAACTCAATTGCATATCCTAGAACAGAGTCCCCAAGACGAATTATGACAGCGACGTGGAAGAGGGCCAAAGCAAGAACCGCAAACAATTCATTAAACGAGAAATAACAGCCATGCATCAAATTGAAATGAGTGAGGAATTGGACGGGACGGAAAGTGGGGGCTTGTGGGGGCGCTTGGGTCGCTCCACGTTGACTTCTGACAGCTCCAGGGGCGGCGCGCCCACTCCGCTGAATTTTAAACATGGTCATCCACTTCCGCCGCAAAGTGACACCAATGAAAATGTAGATGGAGCCACGCGGTCTGCGGCCGCCGCGGGCAATGGAATGTTGTATTTATTTCATTGCTGGGCGGAAAACAAATGCCTCGGACTCGGACTCGGACTCGGGCCGGGCCGGGCAGCGCCTTTGATTTGGATAATTAGTAAAGCAAATAGCTACAAGCTGTTTGCAATTCATTGGGGCCCCTTCCGTTGACAGCTTTCAGCGACCAAAATTAGCGCAGTAATTGAGGTAATTTCTTTTGACTCGTTTGCTTTTTGTTTTTTTTCGCTTTTGCTGCTGGCCTGTAATTTGAGGAGTGGCCGGGACGTCATCTTTTGAGCGCCAGCCAAAGCGGCTTTCTCTCAATTGACGTTGTAAACATGAAGCCCATTAGAAGTGATTTGAGCCGCCAGCTTGCCAAACAGCCAGGCAGTTGGGGAAGTTAGCCAGTTGGGGAAGCCTTTGAAGCGTCTCTTAAAGGGGGAGCGGCTCATAATTTAACAGCGGGCGCAGGCAAGGTAAATTTAATTGAAAAACATTACTTGCGAAAGCGAAATAGGGGAGCGAGCCAGAGACAGACAGAGAGGGCGAGAAGCATATATGTATATGTTGAGGCAGCGAGTGGGGAAGAAAGATATGTTCAGCAGGTGAACGAGATGGTCGACTATTGATTTCCACACCTGCACCTTGGCCGCTGTGAAAGAGGTCAGCTAAATGTTAATGTCACACACGACGTGGCCAGCTCATTGTCTGCCTGGGGGTGGCTGGGCAGCTTTTGGGGGCTGCCAGGGGTCGAAAAGAAATCACAGTCTGCTGCTTGCATACGGGTCACCTGCAAAACGGTCAAAGGGTTTAACAAGTATAAAAATAACAAAAATAAAAGCAAACTCAGCAAAGGGGCTGCCGATGGGTTAGCTGTGGCCGCCATTGGCATTTTAGACTGGTGGGAGTGGACGGACTGTGGCTGCGTTTTGTGCCGGTCGGATTGTTTAACAGCAAAGTTCACTGGGTGCGTGGGAAACTTAAGAGCACCTGAGAGACTTTTCAACATATCAATAAATCAATCAAATGGCCAGGCTAGACTGCTCCAGCAGTGGGTGGTGCGGTGGCCACAAAAAGCTCTTAAGTGCCACATCCAGACGAAAACCTACACCCACTCAAAGCCCCCCCCAACACCATACTCCTGCTGCTAACCACACTGAGCTACCCTCCGTGCACAAAAGCAGCTTTCTTCCAATTAACGCTCGCATTAGCTTCTGCCTAAATGATTTGACTTGAAAACTTTGATTTAGCACAATAAACTCAGCGGCAGCGCCACCAGAACCCACCCTAGCCAGACACACTCACACACACATTCGTATATGGAACACATTATAACGTTAACGCCAAAAAGTGTTTCGTCTTGCGAACTTTGCCGCGTCTAACATAAATAAATAAATGTATTTATAAAGATGCTTTTAAGCAGCAACCTAACAAGGTTACATGGACGTCGGCATTTATATACATATATACATCTTCATATATATATATAGATATATATGTTAAGTGTGTGTGCGTTTTCTTGGGGAGCCAAATTTGCAGCAGCTGCTGCCAGTTATGGCCGTCGAGTGGTATGGGGTTGGTTGGCATTTAGGGGTCGTTATTTCTAAGGTTTTATCAACTTTGAATTTCTTGGTTTACTTCGGATGTTTGCCGTCGGCAAAGAAGGTATTTCTTTAATAGCTAATTATGAGCAATTTAGATAAATATGAAGTCTTCTAAATTATTGCAAATAATTAATATGAATTGTTTTCTGTGTGTTTTTCTCTCAGATTGGGCTTCATCTCGCAGTGGGGCGCCTTGGCAGGACGCTATGCAGCTTTATGCCCACCCGGCTGGCCCTGGGCGCCACAGCGAATGCCCTTCCACAGTCCAACGCACGGTAAGTTTGGCTTAGCTCTTAGCAAACGTCTTTCCAGCAATAAACAATAAACATTTATAAGAGCAGAAAATCAGCTTAAAATCAGCTTAAAATCTTTGCTATTTGAGAAGATTAAAGATATATATGTTATATATGTAAAAAACTATGTTTAATCTAAGATTTCAAATACATTTCGATTTATATAAACAGAGGCAGAGAGGGGATACAGAGAGCGAGGCGGAGCGTAATGCGAATATCTGAAATTCTTGGGCAAAGAATGTGCCGTGGCAGACATTCGTTTAATTTGCATAGTTGGCCGTGTAAACTTGTTTAATGCCCGCAAGAATTTGAGCAATGCACACAGAGTGCACCCTGAAGCAGGCAGCAGAAATTCTTAGTGCCACCGAGTGGGGGCGGTGGGAAGTGGCTGTGTCATTGGCACGCAGCTACACATGTAGCGTTGTGTAACGCGTAACCTGGGCTATTCACAGACACGACTGCCGTAATCGCCATTTTCAATTAATTGCAATTTGTAATCGAGTATCGAGTTACAGCTGCGGGGAATACGCAAAGTGCTTGACATGCTTGCCTTTGTTGGCTATTTGCCGGGCGAGCTACTGGCAATAGCGGCTAGCTTTCTGGTCGGCGAGCGTTAAAGCCCAATTGATTGCGCTCTTAGCATTAGACGTCGATGCAATTGCATTTGCTCATGTAAACTGGCCTTAAGTTTTGCGCCACGTGAGGCTTCTGGAATTTAGTCGATTCAGCGCATAGTTTCCTAGCAGGCGGATAAGTGGGGCCAGCGCGAGGGGCAGCAACTAAATTTTGCTTGAATCAAATTACAGCAATTTAAACTTTTCAAATAGGATCCAAACTAAAAGCTCAATAAAACTGAAATCGCCCAGCTGACTGACGGCCATTTTAAATGGTAATTTAACGCACACACGCACACAAATACATAGTCTAGGGGCAGCAGTGAAGGGCAATTACTCTTCGCGTCTGCGCTCTAAGCTGTTTGCGGGGCATATGAAACAAAAATGAAAGGAAGAGACAAGACGAAGGCAAGTGTGAGGTTAAGTGTTGCAGCTTAAATCTGTGCAGCAGCACATACATGGCCACAGTAGTCGCTTAAACAACCCTTAGAGCACATCCATATGTATATGGACATAGATATATATATATATATATATATATACACAGGCAAAAAGCTTGCTCTGGCCGAGCTCTCTCCGTGAAGCATTGTCACTCATGCGCTCTCTTTTTTCCTTATCTTGCTCACTTTGCAGACAGTTCCTCCACCAACACCACTGAAAATCCACCATCGCCCACTTCTCTGAGCCCGAGCAGCGGCAACAACAACAACAACAACAGCAGCAGCAACATCGACAACAACCTCACTACGACTGCCAACAACAGCACGGGCAATGGCCACGGCGGCAAATCACCACCTGCTGGCCTGACTGGATCGCACCACGGGTCCCATCACACGCTCTTCCAGCAGCAGCAACAGCATCCACATGCCGCCCAGCAGCATCTACAGCATCCACATCAGCCCAGCACGCCCACCAGCAGCGCCGGCGGACTCTCGCATCATGGACATCATCTGTCGGGCTCTCATGCGAGCGGCAGTTACATGTTGCCCACCAGCTCCAACGAGTCGGACGATGAAGGCGAGGAAATCATTGAGGAAGACGACGGCACCGATGGCCCATCCGACAGTTCGTCGCCGCACGGCGATGGCAGCAATTCCAAGCGTAAAAAGAAGACGCGCACGGTCTTCTCGCGTGCTCAGGTATTCCAGCTGGAGTCCACGTTCGATCTGAAGCGCTACCTCAGCTCGTCGGAGCGCGCCGGCCTGGCGGCCTCCCTGCGTCTGACTGAGACACAGGTAAAGATTTGGTTTCAGAACCGCCGCAACAAATGGAAGCGGCAGCTGGCCGCTGAGCTGGAGGCTGCCAACATGGCTAACATGGCACATGCGGCGCAGCGTCTGGTGCGCGTGCCTGTGCTCTATCACGATGGCACCACGGCCGGCTTTGTTCCTCCACCGCCGCCGCATCACCATCCCATGCAATATTATGCCGCGGCCGCTGCCCGCAACACCAGCCCACCGCGGCCGCCGTTGTCGTCGCTTGTATAGAACGTGGGCTGCCTGGCGGCGCCCATGACGCTGCTAAAGCCGCCACCGCCCACGGCAATGGCGCCCATGCCGCTGCGAATACCTGCGATGCAGCTGCGACGCTGCTCCGTAGAAGTGGATTCCGATGGCGAGCAGGAGCACCTGACGTGCATGGACGAGGACGATGCTGCCATCGATGTGGAGGCCGACGAGGAGCCCGTCGCCCAGCAGCAGCCATCCACAGACTACGTTCGATCAACGCCATCAGCTGCGCCTCCGCCGTCTTCCAGCACTTTCGAGTTGCACGCAAAAAACAATAGTTGTTTCGAACGCAACGAGGTGGGTGGCCATGGCTCGTCCATGCAGGCGACGGTTGAGGAGAAATCGATAGTCAACAACGCGCACTCCTACTGAGCAGCTGGCCGCACCGCCAACGGCCCACAGCCCTCAGCCCTCAGCCCACAGCCCGCTCCCAGTTGCACTGTAAAATTCAATTGAAAACTTTGACAAAAGGATCAGCGGCTAAGTGCACATCAATTGGTTTCAATGCTAACCACAAAGGCCAAAAAATGAGGACGGCTCGCCGCGCCTCTTAAACATAATCGTAAGGCTATTGCTGTAAAGTTTTTGAATAGTTTGTTCCTAAAGCTTTTGTATATACACATACTACTTATGTAGAAGTTAACCTACTCAAGAGACACGGGACGTGGACATCTCAGGCTAAGCTCCTCTCTCTCTGTTTCTCACTCTTCTGCCCTCTCTCTCGCTCTCATTGTATTATAAATGCCTGTTGCTCAGTAAACTTTAAGTCTCATTTTGTAAATGCATCGCTTCCCCTGGTCGCTTTATTTGTTTGTACTTTAGCCTGTAAATAGAAACTAAAAATAGTTATATAAATATGTGTTTTCCGCTTATCTAATATACTAACGTATAATTTTACTCAAACTTTGATTGCTGGTCAGATCCAAGTTGAATCCAGATTAAATAATAATCGCAGCAATAATTAGCAGCTGCCTCCCCTAAGCAGGCTAATTCCAAATTAAAGTTATAAATCAAATTAAAAATATATATATATATATATATTTCAATGAGCGCTGTATAAGCCAAAGCTATTAAATAAAACAAAAACAAAACGAAAAAACAAAAATCCAGCATGTGCACATTTGTATGTATTATATCGAGCAATTACCAAATAACTAGTAAAATTATTACAACAGTTTACTAAAAACAGCGCAAGCTACATTTAAAGTAAGAAAACAAATCAAATTCTTAAAAATGCTTATAAATATGAAGAAAAAAGAAAAGAAAAATCAATAAAAAATAATATTATAATATATAAAAAACAAATAAGTTTAAAATGTTTTTATCTTGTGCTCTCACTAAATTCTTTAACAGAGCATTAAGAATTTGGGGTGATCTTAGTATGACTATATAGGTGTATATTCTTCGAGGTTATCTGAGAGATGATAGACCATGATAGAACCTTTTTATTAGATTGGTGTCGCCAAATGCTGAATATTGAGTTTATCCTTCATAGCATATAAAAGATCTCTATCCAATCTCTGCCAACTTCTCTACAATTTCAGAGTTCCCAGTTCTATGCTCCACAAAATTATATTGTAGACTCAATTTGAAAGATCTATATTCAATAAACTTTAATCTAATGTTTTATAAATTATTTTATTATTTTTTTTTTATATTATTTATTTATAATAATATTTATTATTATTTATTTGATTTATTATATAAATATATATATTTAATAGTTCCACTCGTTCAGTTTATTCGATATTAGGCCATATTCAATGATAAGGCATAATTATATTAGCTGTTTTATAGCTGGAATTACTAATTTGGGAAAGCAATGGGAGTGTGAGAAATTTGTCGCTGGCGCTCAAGTGCAACGTCCTCGCTTGCTCTAATGGGCCGCTGTAAATGATTTTGGGTTGATGGCAGACGGCGCCACCACGAGAGAGGGAACTGAAACGTTTAATTGCAAATGCAAAGCTCTGCACAGCTTGTGTTTTAATAGTGGGTATATAAATATGCTTGTAATTGCATATGCTGTGGTGTATCTCTGTAACAATTGATGCAGTTGTTGTTGGACGTTTTAAGTAACAATTTATTGTGCACTTATGTTGCTGTTGTTGTTAGCTCGCACTGAACGCGTCGAATGTTGTGTGGGTGTGTGTTTTTTTTTTTTTTTCATTTTCACGCCCATGCTCCTAAAGCCCTCTGGCTGCGGCGCGGCGTGTTAAATTGCAAAAATAAATTGCAAATTGTGCGCTACGAATAAATAGCAATAAAAATGCATAAAATGCTTTCGGTGGTTATGCGCAACAAACGATTGCAAGTTCAAATAACCAGAAAGATACAAATGGTGCCTGTGTGCATGTGTGTGCATGTATGTGTGTGTGCCACCTTATATACCTACGCATGTGTGTGGGCCGCGCTCAGTTTATTGATCAATTATTCGAGGCGTTGCATTTTACACGCTCTCAAAGTAATTAAATCAATTTAATTGAAATGCAGCTGTGCAAATATGTTTTATTTGATTCAACAATTAAAATTGACTTCGTTTTAATTCGGCTTATCAGCTTTAATTGTTTAAATTGTTAGCCAATAATCTGCTTTTCCAGCCTTGTTCGCTCACATCCAGTTCAGGCCAACGTCAACGACAACAGCTCGGTCTCCTTTGTTGTGATAAAGGTTACTCCGTCTATTTAGTATTTTGCGAGCGGCTAGAAGCCATCAGAGCAAATTAGACTACCTTTTTCGTGGACGAGTTTTACCTTTGCTTCTTGAAGCTTTATTCGAATATTTTTATTTTATTTAAGTTCTGTTTCGGCTCTGCCCAACGGTTTTTTCTATGGATGCAGTCAAGTGCTTGAGCATTTTATTTAAGCGCATGAATAGATTTGATGGTTATTCTTCTTCTTATTTCCTTTTTAATATTTTTTTACAATTTGCGGGCAAAAAAGAAAGAAAAGAGCCAGATTTTCAATTCATTTTATAAAATGGCTGAAAATTGTAGAGAAATTATGAAAATTGCCTGAAACAGCCCGGGCTGGCTGTGAGGGGGAGAATAATTTGAATGCTCGCTTTTTGGCTGCTTTCATAATTTCAGTTTTGGTTTTTTCCGCTTTTTTCACAAATTTCGTTTTTGTTGTTTTTCGGCTGCTTTGGATAACATTGCTCATATGTAAAGTGAATTGTCTGAGCGGACGGACGTGTGTGTCTGCTTGTTGGATTACGGTTGCTTTTTTGTAGGGCGACATCCCTTCGCAACGGCATATGGGTTTCGAAAAGAGTTCTCTAAATTACACGCTGATCATTTTGAGTATTGTATATTATTTGAATTATATTTCATATAAATTTTAATCCACTTTTTTATACTTTAATTTATAATTAAATTTATTAATATACTTTTTCTCTTTTATTTAAAAACCTTTTTCATTCATTTGGTATTTTGTTAGGCTTCTCAGCAAAGCGAACTGCTGCTTCGACTCGTTCTAAGTTTATGGATTGGCTTTGCTTCTTTCTTTTTTTGTGTTAATATCATTTTTAGTACACACACACACACACACACACACATATATTTATATTGAATGGCTTTTTGGTAATGGCGTTGCCGCTTGGGCGGCGTCCGGGCTTTCGCTGTTTAGCCTGCAGTAATTTCTTAATTAGCTTGCGAACACAATGTGCTTATATACCATATACACATATATCTGTGTGTGTGTGTGTGTGTGTGTGTGTTCTAGCACTTTTTGTTGCTTTTTTGGCTGTTGCTATATATATACATGCATATATATTTAAGTCTCCGCAGTCCACCCACCCACAGGCCCAGCAGACGGCGTTGGCAGCCAAGCGGCGAGGTACTTATTTTAATTGCAGCCTTTTTGGGCATGAAGTGCAGCAGCTTAGCGCAAAGTTGGCCATTGTTTTGGCAGCCTGTATATATATAAATATATATATATATATATATATATATATATATATATATATATATATATATATATATATATATATATATATATATGTAGGTGTGTGTGTGTATGTACATGTATATTACCGTATCTCATCCGGCGTTGCTCGGCTAATGCTTTATGCCTGATATTCTCGTTGGCTATGAAATCTAATCAGAGGTAGTTTCTTAGCTCTTACTAGAGGTGCTATGCACCTATTATATTAATACTTTTCAAATTCAATTATATATTAACGTGTATATATATTTTTTATATAAATATGAATCCGAAAGACAAGTTTAACCTTCGATAATACAACTAAGATGCTTAGATATAGTCTATAAGCTCTTCCAGAATCTATTCTTAGTCAGAACTTATTGAGGTTAGGCTTTTAGCCAGCAAAGCTTTTTGAAACTCTATATAGAAATCTATATTTAAGCCACCTTATATATATGTTATACTAAAATTCAGACAGCACCTTTATTAATCCCAGCAGATTCGCTGCCTCAAAGTGGATTGAGAGATTGCCAGCTAGCCAGCGAGCTGGCCCAAATGTCACATTCGATAAAAAAAAGCGAGTGTCCATTTAGCGCTTGACAGTTGCGCAGTGGACTATTATGTTTATCTATTTTGGCTGACAGTTCAATTAAGTACAATGGCCACGCCAGTTAAATGCCGCTGTTTTTTAAGCGCGCAGGACAATAAGCAGCGCTTGTTATTTTTTGTGTGTGCAATTTTATTCGTGCGGTTGTCGAGTGTCTGAGTGGCCATTATGGCTGTCTCCCTTTGTATTTTATTATCCATTTAGCACATTTATTTTTATTTCACAACTCGCATCTGACTGCTCACACATTATCCTTGTCGTCATAATGTGTGTGTGCCTGGTCAGCCTGGCCTTTTAATGTTGCCAATTTTTAGCCGTGCTCCCTTTTATGAGAGCCTCTTTGTGTACTTATTTTTTAGCCAGTGCGGTTGGCGCTTCGTTTATGGACTTTATTTTAGTGCGTAGAGCGCGTGCCTTTTTTGGGTGCGCAGGGTTGCTTGGAGGGGTGGCTAAGCCTATAAAAGTGTACATCTGTGTGTGTGTGTGTATGAGCAATTGCAATTGAGTCAGTTGTTGTTGCCGTTGCTTTTGTTGTTATTGTCTGTAATAGACTCATCAGCGCTGCGTTGTGGCTTGTCCTTTTCTTTTTTTATTGTTGTTTTGTTGTTGTGTTTGAGGTGCATTAATCAACTTGCATTTGTTCTCTGCCTCTGTCCCTGTCTGCCGGCCACTATGGTCCATTTTTTATGACCAGATCAGTAGTTTATTTCAACCTTATGGTCTCTTGTTTTTCGTGTTTAATACAACTATTTTCTGTTAGCTTTATATGCCTATTAATGTACACCATGAATGGTTATGCGAATATATTTTCTGTTCATCTAACGAATCATTGAATGAATTTCCGGCAGATTTCTTCTGCTGAAATTCTCGTTGATAGCATTATTTCTATCAGCAAACAAGTTTATTATCATCATCTGAAGAGTTCTGGAATAAAATTAAGATCTTTATTTCGTAACTTCTCTTAATTTTGAGTGTATCCACTAACCAGGTATGCTATATCATCTATCTTATCTATCTATAGCGTCTTCTCAAAACAATTTGGATGGTCATCAACCGGAAGACTTCTAATTCTGTTCATAATTGATAATTCTAAGTGCTGTTTGCTTTGTTTTTAGACCCATTGATTCTACTTTCGTCCTATACTCTAACAGCACAGATTATGCTTTAAACAGTTCTTTTAGTTTATTAATCTACTATTCTATTCAGAAGTTTTCTTCTATAAACTGATATTTGTTTTCATTATCAATTATCTATATTGGCCTTCTATCTATCCATGATATTTTAATATATACCCTCAGTGTACTTCATTTTACCCGACTCTATGCAGTTCTGACAGCTTCAAACAGCACTTGATTTGATATGCTAGTCGGCTATAATTTTCATGTTGGCCAGGCATCAAAACACTGATTAATATTGATTGGGTTGCTCACACAGAGAGGCAGCCAGACAGTCAGGCAGAGGGAGTTACGAAATATTGATCAAATTACATATAATTTACATTAAAGCCTGTACTCTGCCAGCTATGCACACGACTCATTCAAAACTTCATTTCTGGCTGATATTCCATTTTCAATTAAATTTATGCCAATAACTGTTTGGGTTTGTTTTCCTCTGACTAAGTTTTGCTTCAATGCCTGCAGTTTGCAGGAAACTTAATCTGCACTAGAGAGATAAGTTATATGACTCCCTTGAATGCATAAAACAAGTCTAAGCCATTTAGTATGCTCGCATAATTACAGCTTCAGAACACAAAGAGGCACTCAGGCTGCGCGAAATGCGGCCTGCAGCACAATGTCGTAATCAAATTTCAACTAATTACGGGCCATATTGTCGTAAATTAATGCAATAACACAAACAATGCACAAACACCGAACTCAAATTACACAATGCACATTTGTCACCAGCAAAACACACACACACACGCACACACGCACACACACACTCACAAATGTAGGCAAACTTACACTTGCAGGACCTAATGCACAATTGCACTTAACATCAAGCGAGTTTTCCCAAATAGAGGTTAAGGACTGTGAATCGAAGATCAAGTCGACGGCTAATTAAATCCGAAAACTGCTCGAATTTCGCAGGCGATCAACGCCAGTGTTAGAGCCGGAGCCGGAGCCGGAGCCAGGAGCAAGGAATCGGAGCATTTCCTGTTTGCGAGGCGTCAATTGTCACACGGACTGCCGCTGCCTGCGCCGTTGAAAATTCGAATCCAATTGAATGACAATAAAAATGCACTCGGCTGTTGGCAGTTGGCAGTTGGGCGTTGACGATCGTGAACCAGGAGTCCTTGCTGCAAACGTGTTATTTGATGCGCGTCATTGTTTGCCGGCGCGTTGTGTATTCCTACAAATTACGGAGCCAGCGGGTTCGCATAGGCCGTGGCATTACGCCGCTGCTGGTAAAACAGGAAGTCAACAATGTTAAGCAACGAGTTATGCTGCCGCTGCCAGGGCCAGGACGTGCACAGGATACACTGTGCAAGCTGTTGTAAAACGCTTTGCCCGCGACTACTGCGCAACATTCTCGCAAATCGGCAGAGAGCCTGACACCACCCCACGCCAGCTCACTCTGCCGTTGCAGTCGTCATGTAATTTAATGTCATTTAGCCTGCGGCCAAATAAACCAACGATAGACCCCTTTGTGCCTCGGCAAGGCTGCTGAATGTCCTCTGCACAGGGCTAGCTCAGCGTGCACTACGCTGTTGTTATTGTTTCGCTTGTTATTGTTGTTGCTTGTTGCTGGCCCTGCCCGCCGTCATAAAGGCCGGATAAGAGAGTAACCACCAGCTACATAAGGTGTGTGCACTTTGATTTGTCACTGAGCTTAATTTAAAGTTAATTTGTGCAAATTCTTTAACTGCAAGCAAAACAAGCAAAGGAAACGAAGAAATGCATTTGAAGACTTGATTAGACTAAGATTAACAAACAATTAACTTACTGTCTTGAAGAACTTTATTTAAGCCGCATATTAACTGAGAAGCAGTAAGACAGACGTCAGACTCCTGCCAATTACAGTTCTGGGTACCAATGGGAGTGTTCTAGTAAAGCTAAATAGAGAAGAAGATATCCATACTGCAGCTGACTACTATCAAAAAGGTAATAATAATAATATCTGTCTTCATTTAGATGTAACGAATTGAAGCGTGAAAACACTCCGTGCTGGTGGTCCACAAATGTCCACAATAACTTCATTACTTTTGCATATTTGAAGCTGCCACGCCCATTTTCGAGCCATAGCTCGCCGCCTTGACAACCGCTGAAAGGGCTTCATTAAAATGTTATCCAATGCCCAACTATTCCCAACGCTGGCGCAAGTGCTGGGCAGCAGCTGAGACACAGTTGGGTGTCATGTGAACAGAATCATTTTAATTGCAAAAAAATTGAACAAAGTTTTGCAGTTGCCTGATTCGTTGTTGTTGCTTGTGTTGTTTGTTTGTTAATGCTGGCAGCTCTGCTGCGCTGGCTGAGCCGCAAGTGGGTATCATAGCAGCGCGGTAAGGGCAACCCCATGGCGCAGGCACAAACTTTATTTGTATAAAACTGCCGCAAGCGCAGATTTCATTAAACGCCCAGTGAAAACATTGAATGGAGTCGCAAATGAATAAATGACACATGCAAGCTCAATGGGCAGGGGCCAGGTATGGTATGGTGTGAAAATTACAGGTTATGCGACATGCCAAACAATTTTCGAAAATTGACTTCTGCAAGGGTTAGGCGGGCAAGGTTAAGGGTGGCTGTTAAACGGCAAGTTAAACGGGTCGCATGCACTGTGTAATTTGCTCTGTCAAAAGTGTAAAGCTGCAGCTCTGTCTCTGGCTATGAAACTGGCCTCGCTAAGCTGTCGCTTCCGTTGGCCTCTCCAATATCAAATCATAAATGTTAACAAAAGCGTCCAAGTGTGAAATTGAAATGCAAAAATATCTGAAATCTTTTACTGCTTTCATTTCAACAGACATATTTTGCCACGTTTTCTTTTTTGGCAGGCAAGAAGCAAATGTGATTGGATTATTCCCAGGGGCATATTGCAGCATTTGAAAGCTAATATAATTTATTATGATAAGTATTCAAAACACAGACGCTGTCAACACTTTTCGCACACTAGGCTCAGCTTTATCTGAACGTGAAAATCTTTTTGCGGTTTAAAATTACCAATTTTCCGTAGCATAAATTGGCATTTAAGCGATTGCAGATGCCGCATCGCCTCCCCAAGCGCAGCCAGAAACCGAGCCGTTGCCTGTGCCCGAAGAGCAACCCACTTATCATATTAAACTATGTGCACCCAACCCACGTCGACCATTTAGCAAATCTTTACTTCAACAGCGACAAGAATAGCAACAGCAAACATCAGCCTCCCCTATAACCAGCAAGTGGGTTGGCGGGCTGGGCGCGCCTGGGGTTGGGTGGGCTCTGCGCTGGCACATACAACCCAATTACGACTGCTGCCGGAGCAGCAGCAGCAGCAGCAACCAAGTCAGTCAAAACAAAATCAAGATAAAAGCGAAATTCAATCTGTCAAAAATAGATTACAGACCAATTATGTGCTCTTTAAGAGAACCCCACATAGTACACATCTCTGGAGTAGGGTTGCTTTTTATTTTCGTCCTTTTTTTCATCCGTCCATCCATCTATGTACGGCCATCCGGCCGAATTTTACGTGCTGGGCTGCCAGTTGTTTGTTGTTTTAGGGTCTGCGGCGTGTAATTGTGCCCGCTGTGCGCGGGGCGAGGTCGATGCGGCCTCAGCACTTCGGTGGTTGGGGATTGTCCGATTGGACTGAGGGTTGAGTAGTCATTGAGTTGAGTTTATTTAATCGACACCAGGCAGGATATGCGCCAGTTAGTTGACATTTAATGGCAACACAAGTTGCTCACATCCTTCCTAATTGGAAATGACAACTTGTTAAGAATTTGGCTTTTAGTGAGCCGCATTTTTGTCAGTTCGCCAATATTGGGGCTAATCCACCCTCTACATGCATCAAGGCATTATCTCACAATTCTACTCTTCACCTCTACCTATTAGTCACGAGAGCAAAAAATCAGTTGCAAAAGTTAAGCAAATATGCACAAAGCAAAGTAATCTACGAGATATTCTACCGACGCACATACATATGACCAGGCTTTGAATGATATGAACATGAATATAAAAACAATCCCCACACACACTCACACATACTATGTCAGACCAGCCAGGTTCTGTGTGTGCGGATTGCAGTTAGAACAAGCTTTGAGTTGAACTGCTGCTGCTGCTGGTGCTGCGGGCCTGCGGGGCTGCGGGGCTGTGCACCGGGCAGCAGTTCAATTCCATTCAATGCATGACATTCATTGTGTGAGTAAAGTACCATTTAAGGGTGATAATCGTTCTCCATTCGAGGGTGCAAAATGGAAAAATCATTGAAAGCAAACATCGCAAAGCGAGGAAGAGAGAGAGGGAGAGAGGGAGGGAGAGAGAGAGAGGGGGAACAGCCAAGATTAAAAGTGCATTTAATAATAGAGCCGAGCTTGGGGGACGCTGCCCAAGAGTGGTGCAGGTGGTGGTGCTTCGTGCTTTAGTGCTTCGGGGAATACTCGACTCACATTCATACAACATGCAGTGGCCTGTAGCCAGCTTAGAGTGGATTATAATGAACATCAAGTTAAACTGAATGTCTGAATCGAAGCAGCGCGGACAGGATTCGATTGGATAGCAAAAGGAGCGGCCCTTCCCTGGCATAAAAAACCAAATGATTCCAAATTATTTGATTGCGTGGGCGGTTTGTTGGCTCGCCGGCTTTGCAGGCGACGAGCCACCCCGGCGGCAGTTAGCGACATATGCTAGGACATCCTCGCCAGGACTGACTTATGCCGCGTTTACGTGTAAAATTGTTATAAGTCTTGCGGTTGCCATACGATTAACTGTTTGCCAGTTGCTGCCCAGTAATAAATTACATTTTAAAGTGCAACGGAGCTAGGCGAAGCCAAGGCCTGGTCGAGGGTTGATCAGTCTATTGCAACTCAATTAATTTTCAGTAATTGCACATTTGGTAGATTATTCACTCAAATATCTGGCCATACCTGGAACTTGTTGCAGCCACACATTGTTCAAATTCAATTATGCTGTTAGCCAGAGCAGGAAATAGCCAAAGACTTATTGCTCCACATTTATAGCATATTATTCATACTGTGCACCTGCCTTGGGCTCTGTTGGTACAAGAGGGCGCTCAAGGATTAAAGCCATTCCCCTGGCTGTGCTCCCGCTCCGCAAATCATGCTGCGAAAAGACAGGCACAAAGGCACAGGTCCACAGAACAAATGACATTTTGATTTTGCGCACTTTTTGATTGATGACAGGCAGCGGGAGCGGCAGCAGCAGCAAGCCCAATGATAAATAAAAGCTATCAAAAGCCAAGCAGCATTCAGAGGAGTGCGTCTTTTTGTTCGATTGGAGGGCGTGCCCGCCCAAAAGAGAATCAAAAGATATTTGCGCGCCTTTTGGCGCACTTGGAACGCTTGAACAAAGCGCACAAAGAGCAGGGTAGAAAAAGGCACAGCTGGGCCGAGCTTTGACTGCCTTCAATTGTTAGCGCTTCAATGGAGAAGCCAAATGCAAATTTCACTGCGTTAAACAAAGGACTTGTCAGGCACACACACACACGCACACGCACGTGTGGGCTGCGCGTTTTAGTCTAATGAAATGGCCGTCCCAAGAAAACTTAGCTCGCGCCAGCTGTGAGGCCGGCCGGCAGCACTTGTCGACTGGCAGTGAGCCGTATGGCTTTCGAGGCGTCGGAGCTTCCACTTTTCGCTGTCATTAAGTAAATAGAAAGAAAAGGACGCCTCGAGGTGCCGCCTAGTTAGGGCCAATGTAGGCAACGTGCCCTAAGTGATTAAAACGCTGCACAATTGCAATTTTGCCAGCATTCTACGGCTTGCCCAGGCCCCCGAGACTGTGCGCCTTTTTTCGCGCTAAAGCAACTGAAAAACCACTTTGGGCAAATTGACAACAGCAGCCAGCAGGATGTCCGGGTAACAACATTTTGCACGGGGAAAGCGCGCCAGCCCACACGCGCTTAAAACCGCGCGCAAAACGCAAGTGCGAATTCTTCACTTCAATGCGCCGTGTTCAGTTTATTGTCGGCACAAATCCATTAAAAAAATGCCGCAAAGCTGCCTAGGCAGGTAGCCGCGAGGTCTTGTTAACAATGCAGCCACCGCATAATAGCATATGCCAACAAAAAGGGAATGAATACCGCACCGAATCGACGTGACTATGAGATACCCATTGCTTGAGGAATATACGAGTAGAGATCATTATCGTCAATTGTTGGAAAGTTTATATTAACCGTACCATAGATTGTTTGTTACGATTCAATAAAGCAAAATATAATCTAGAAATACGCAGATTAGAATTATCCTTAAAGCTTAGAAGTAAGGCATCCTCGACTGTATATAATATATGAAATATTCTAAAAATCGTATAATTCTAGAACTCATCAGAGCCTGAGCCGCTACTACCCTCAAGGCCTACTGGACTGGTTGATTGAAAATCTATCAAATCTCCTGCATTACAGGGTATCTTTCAGAGCCTTGCCTCACTGCTGCTCTGTTGATTGCCATTTTCTGTCGTAGCCCACAGTTCTTTGCTCTGCTTTGCTTTGGCTTGTTTCCAGTGTTCTTTGAGTCAAATGCGCATTGTTTTATTGCCTGACAGCAGCAGTGTATGGCTAGTTTCAGATATTACGCATACGCCACGTGTATCAGCACTAATTATCAAACAGCGCCGGTGGCTGTCGGCGCTTTGCCTTTTGCAGTCCTTTGACTGTCAGCACATAGCTCAATTAATCAGTGCAAGAGGATGACGAAAAAAAGTTCCTGCAGAGGCAGCAAAAAATGCTTACACGACTTTTCGCTTTGGGATATTGTAAACCAACACGCCCACCTGCTTCACCTATGTGTCTTTTGGCTTGTTGGTTTTTGTTTTCTTCTTTTTTTTTTTTTGTGGGACACAGCCTTTGGTGGCCGTGCTTAGCTTTAGGAGAAACCATCGCCATTGCAATGCGCCATGTTTTTTGGGGCTTTTGCCGGCTTACTTTCATCAATGGCATTTTGCCGTTTTTCAAAATTTCCGCTGACAGTAGGGCGCAGAACGGGCAAATAAAAAAGGGAGAAGCAAGAAAACGTTAGACATAATATGAAACATATGAATCGCTGCCCATGCATGCTGAGGGGTCGGCACGGATTTGATTTATGTACCTGCACTCCAGCACTCGTATATTCAAGTTTATATATATAGATAATATCTGTTTGTGTGTGTGTGTGTGCAACAACACAAAGCCAGTTACGAGGCCTAACCGGTGAATGCTCTTGATAGACGTCAAATTGAAACATGTAACAAGATGATAAAGCAGCAGCTAGTATGCCAACAGAGCGCGCGGTGCGGAAAGTGCGCCCGACTGCGACAGGGTCCACAAATTATTTAGTAAATTTCAGTGGTTTTTGCTGCTGCGGTTGGCCCCACAGCATTCCTTATTCATTTGGCTGCTGGCAGCTGGAACGTTGTCATGCAGGAATATCCCATTTTGGCCATTTACTTTTTTCCATTTGGCGAGCTCAGTGTTTTGGAATATTTCTTTTTTAACCTCTATTTTTTGGAGCCAGACAGACTGTTCGGCTGATGAACCAATAATAATTCATATTCATGCCCATTTCTATGCAAAGCCAGAAGCCAACACTGCGCCACGAGCACACGACTCATCGCAGCGCCTGACATTCGAATCTAATGACATTTTTTAGAGCACGTATTGCCATTTTTTGCATGAGCTCTACATACGTTGATCAATATTAATTAGACTGCGTATGCGGCAGTCAGCCAGGTAGCGTGTTACCATTAGAGCAGAGAAAAATTATAATTTTGCTTTATGCAACGACACTTCAATATTTCGTTTCCCTAGCCATTTAAATATGGTTTTAAAGCTGGTTTTAATTAGGAATAATAAATAGGTAATGTGGGTGGACCACATTTAATCAGCTGAGACAGAAATCTGTTTTCTACGAGGTTTTTACCAAGTTGACTATATTCAAAACTTTTAATAGCTCCATTATGCTTACCTATTTATATACTCATTCACTAAGAGAAGTGAGTATATTGGTTTTGTGCATTGCTATTCGTCCGTCTGCCTGTCCGTATGCAAGCTAGAGAGTTGAAGAGTTCAGCTTCATCTGATAAAGTGTTAAGATCTTCTCTTTATGCCCATAGGTATATTAAATAAAATTAGCAATTTCCACAGCCTCAGACCGTTGGCCCCCAAATTGTACAGTTACCCTATGATTCTTCTTAGGACTTCGCAACAGTAATACCTCCCACTGGAGGCGTGCCAAATCTTTGTTCTGGCTGAGCATCTTTGAGCTGGCACTGCTTAGACTGGGAACAGGTATTCTGCAGTCGGTAGCGCCCGACTGCAACTTTCTTACTGCTTCTTCAAGCAAACTACTATCAACTTGAGCAGCCTCTTTTTGTCCATTTGGAGTTCTTGTGCTAATCCGGCACTTATCGGCTTCCTGGCCTGCCTGGGCCAGGCCAGGCGCAGCTACTCAGCTGGCCCAATGCGTATGGTTACATGAGCATCAAGTGCCCATTAAGAGCTTAAAACCAAACAACTGAGCCATTAGAGACGACCTCCATAATCAACGGCTTTTTGACGCGTCTGCCGCGTGGCAATCAAACATCGAATCCATTTGTGTTGCCATCTTGCCGCTTGTTTGTTGGCTGACAACGTGCGCGGCCCTGGCCACGCCCAACTGCAACAATTTGTAGTCAGCATTGAGCGGTTGACAGGGCTGCCAAAGCGGCGAACGCTCGCGTGTGCACGCGCCCACAAGCGTGTGATAATTACTCGAATGTTGCAGCTTCACATGCGCGGCACGTGGCGGCAAACAAGCAGCAGCCAGGACTCGGGGCAGGCGCTACAAGTATCCATATCCGTTTCAGGTTTCGTTCGCATAATTGCGGCTAGCGTTTAGCCAGATATCAGTACTAATATTTTGCTCAAACACAAACACAGCCCTCAGGCCTTGCAGTTCCGTGCGCCGTGCGCCGTACGCCGTCCTCCGTGTTCCGTGTAAATATGTTTTTTCCAGCTGAAGTGGCACTCGAGCCAAGGACTCTCATCGGTCGGCTCTCAGCTGCTTTCAGGTGAGTGCGCGAGCCTTTTTGTTGTTAATTGCATTAATGTTCGTTATTTATAATCAAGTACGAGATCCTGAAGAACTGTGCGAACTTTTTGCCCTACTTTGGCCTGTTTATGCGTCAGTCGAGCAGCCAAACATGCGGATGGGCAATAATGCTAAAAGTGCCAAACAGAGACTCGTAAATTGCGGCCCCACACTCAGACCATTTGCCGCGACGCCATTTTGGGCAGCCAAAGCAAGGCGTCGGAGCCAAATACAAATATCCAATCCAATTCCCTGCTGCTCGCAGTTGGCTAAAGACCCCGCCTAATAGCAGTTACTGACGACGCCGCATTGGCCCCCGGGGACCAGACAATTTCAATAAATATTTCACTGCATTAGCTCTCGACGCTGGCGTGTCAATGGTCAAGGGAGGGGCGGACCCAGGCAGGGGCGACATGAAAGCTGCTAGCGTGGTGCGGCCTAAGCAAATCCAAACGCAAATTGCCTTTTTGCTCCTGGCCAGCAATAACGTGCATTAAATGTTTGGCCATTATCATTTTAGGCATTTGCGAGCATATTTTCCATTAGCCGCTGACTCTGCTTGCCACTCGGTGGCCCACTCCTGGCTCCGGAGCTTCCATTGAGCTACAAATCGACAGCAATTTCAATGACAATGCAGCTACAGCTGAACAATTGCCGTGCTCTTGCTAACTCTTTGCTTCGAGACATAAGAAAGCCAGAATAGTTGCTCCCTTAGACGTAGCAGGGTAAAACAACAAAGCATCACCTTGATTGCCTTGTTAGTTACTGCTGCCGCTGCTCTCTATTTCTAACTAGCACTAACCGCAGACCAGACTGGGCTGAGGCTTCCAAGCGCTTTTCTTCATTTTCTGACAATAAATTTTCATTTTCTTGGTAAATGGTCCGTTGTTGTTGCTGTCGCTGCTGCTGTTGTGGCCCGTGCTGCACTTACTCCTTGATGGCTGCGTTGTTCTGGTGTTGTCGATTGCCTCTTTGCACATATGCCCGCATTTTTGCACCACAACAATTTGGCAGGCACCGCTCATTGTCTTTGCCACTGCCACAGCCACAGTCGCAGCCGCATTGCAATTGCAATTGCTCACAAGTTATCCCAAGTGGAAATTTTTGCTGTTGTTCTTCGGTGTGCGGTTGATGTTGTTGTTGTTGTTGTTGTCGTTGTTAAGTCAGGACTGGCAAATCGCAATAAAACAAAAGTGACTGTCAAGTGAATACGCTTATTCCCGCAACCATCTACATATCCTGCTTGCAGGCTAACAAGGATATGCTGTCATAATACGCAATTCTTCATGTTCGCTCTTCTGCGTAACTCGTAACGCGGAGTGATTAAAATGGTTACTCAGATGCAGATGATTGATGCATAGAATGAATGTAATCGTTGATATTCTGACTGATGTGCTTAATGCGATGATATTATATGAACACTCCAATGATATTCAATCCTCATGGAATTACAATTAGAGAAAGATATTTATTGAACTGGGATCTTGTTGCTGCTGAGGTAATACACACAGGCACAAGTATAGATATGTAGTTATATTATCCTATACATATACGATTCCAGTCCGGAACAGCCTTTGCCACGCTTTTTTAATGCGCTAATAAACATAATTTCAGCTAGACAATTTCATTCAATACGCTCATAAGTCAAAGTAAGAAAAAAATAAAAACACGCAAATTTGGGCAGTTTAGAAATACAAACAAGTTGGCCGGCCAGCGGGGCATGTTGTTAACTGTGGTAACACGCACGCACGCAGGCAGTTAATTAAGGGTGTGAACTGGTTGAGTTATGCGTGGAGGAGTCAGAGCCAACGTATCCACCCCACCAAGCAGCGTATCATGAAGGCCACAAAGGACACGCCGGACAGCAAAACGGGCAGTAAATAATTCATTAGCGGCTTTTAACAATAAATTTTTGTGGGACAGCCATCGGCTAACTGGCCAGCAGAGTGAGCAACTGAGAGAATGAAAGTTGTTTTCGTTTTTTAGGGCACTCATTTTAATGAAGTGGCTCGTGCGCTGGGGGCAGCAGCAACAGCTAATTAGTCGGCGGTTTGAACTTTGAACTGCACTTCATTAGAGATGGAATGCTGCCCCGATAGGGATAGATCCAGGCGGAGCCATCGAACCAATGCACCACCTGCACATGTTGTGCCACATTCGCACAGCGGCTGCCAAATTAAAATGCAATAATTCTTCATTTGCGTACGGGAGACGTGCGCAAAAAAGAGAAGAAAGAAGTAAAGGGAAACGGCACATATGAGCGAGCCAAAAGGCAAGGGCCGGAAACGTGCTATAATTGAAAAATGTGGTAACAAGACTCTACGTGGCGGGCCTAATGAATTCCCCGCTTTTTGCTTGGCTCCGTCACGACACGCGAGCCTGAAGAAGTTGTTGATGTTTTGCCACTCGGAGAGGGTGATAAATGCTCATCAGGCTTTAAGGCTGCGTTGGCAATTAACTTTTACAATGTTGCTGAAACGTAATCAAGTTGTCAGCGGCGTGAGTCGTCGCTAAAGATACTCCTAATTACGCAAAGTTTCAGGCCAAATTCCCAGGCCAGCGCCTAAATGTCAACAAATGGCTGCTTGAGAGTCTGCGCTGCGCCCCGCCCCCGTCTTTGAAGTTTGGGGCCTGCCTGGGCTGCTAATCCGGCGAGATCCATTTGCCTAATGCCCTGCAACAATTTCGCAGTCTTCCACTCTCTCTCTGTCACACTCAGGAGTACATTTCAAATGTCTTTCAGTTGTCATAACAAACTTGGGGGAGCGGACGGCAGTTGCTTTCTTTTTTTCTTTGCTGGGGGCGCATTAGCTGCCTTAAGTCTTGAGTTTCGGGCTCCAGGAATTGACAATAAGCGGCATAAATTTTAAAATTTCATTTTTATCGCATTACAATTTTCTCTACAGTTTTTTATGGCTCCTCATATTTGTGTATATATATTTTTAAGCCACGTTTAAGTAAGATGCTTGAGTGGCATTATTGACTTTGGAGTTGATAAAGTGCCATAAATGTCACCCCATTAAAAGAGACAACAACAACCACAACAACCTCATCATCAGGAGCAGCAGCAGCAGCAGCAGCAGCAGGAGGAGGAGTTGAAACAACAACGACAACGACAACGGGAAAAGGCAACAACATCGCAAAGGTAAAGGTAAAAAGCGCGTTGAGTTACCGGCTCCTGGGGGTTGCTTGCCAGGATAATGCGCCTCAACTCAATTGGGAATTTTAAAAGTAAAGTTGAATTTCATGTTTGGCTGCGGCAATTGTCACAGATGGTTTAATTGAAGTAATTACATACGAAATCCGTCAGGATTTGCCCGCGCCAGCGCCAGCGCCCTTCAAATGATGACACTTTTTGCTTATTATTTTATTATTACTTACTAAGCCAACATTAGCAGGCGACGGTGAGGGGCTGAGGGGCTGAGCGGGTGGAAGGCTTTCCCCTCGCAAAGGGTTAATGGCGTTGTTTGACTTTTGTTTTTGCGCCATTGCAGTCCGCAACGAGGAGCGCTTTCCGCTCTTCTAATGCTAATGAGCTAATGACTGCCGCGTGTAATTACCGACCGCTGAAAAGGTGTCATCATTATTTATGGCCGTATCTTACATTTTATTATTATTTTAAATATATTTTCGCCTCTTTTTGTACCACTTTGCATGTTGTAGACCGAGTTTGACCGGTTCCACAAACATGGTCCAAGTGGATGCGATATGCGCAGGCTGACTCAACTATATATCAATAAATATATAAAATATTGGGTTTATTTGGTTTGCAGCTGTTCAAATATAAAAGTTATATATAGAGATATTTAAACAAGAACTGCTATAAAAAGGCATTCAGCGTAGTCTTAACTAGTTTATTGTCAACTAGATCTGCCAAAAATCTTCGCAATGATTCGTGTAATATTCGTGTTGGCTGTCGCATTGTGTACAGCGGAGGCCATTTTCATAATCAATCCGCCCCCTATCCCCATCCCGAGCCACTGCAATATTTATGAGAAACAACTGTGTTGGGTCCTCGACGAATGCGTTTGCCGTCCGATCCAAAATCCTTGCCTGAGGGATGCCGAAAGCCAATACAGAATCAAGCATTGCAAGACACGTAAGTGTTCTCTAAGCACACAACTCTACTCGCGTTAATCGAATCCGAACTGGGTCCTTAGCACTTGTGCCCATATCTGAGGAGCTGTGCAAGCACTTCATTCCGAAGAAATGCATCTTCGGCAAGCCCGTGATAGCGTCTCTAATGGTGCGCCCAGCTTGTGGCTGCAAAGGCAAGCCGGATGAATTGAAGGAACAGAAGTTTAAGAATTTCTGCAGCTTGCAAAAGTATTCAGCCGAAAACAAAATACGTAAGTTCAGTCCCGAAATTATGTGTACAGATCAAATTTAATTTTTTTTCTTTTTCTTAGCTTATGTATCCTTCAAAGGATGTCGCTACTTCTGAGCCAATAATATATGTTGACTAATATTTGTTGTTAATAAAGTATATCCACCACACGCTGTAATCTTTTTTTCGGGAATCCCACAGCTATCAACGCCTGCTGGAGTATGACAAATCGAAGGGAGCTGGAAAACTCGCTTCGAGTTTTCCTCAAAACACGTCAGATATCATATCGATGACAGTTTCAAAATTTGTAGTTAAAAATAATTGTTGTATCAACTAAAACGACGACGTTTAGATTTACCTTTAATGAAAATTATGCCACTTATTCGATCATTCAATTCTGAGGAGCTAGCGGCGCTGGAGAAATGGATGTCCATGAAGCAGTTAAGGCTGGACAATCGCTCACGCCGCCATCTATCAGATGTCGTTAACATTGCGAAAATCGTTAGGAAATTTAATTCAAAGCTGATAGACATGGCCATTTACAGCTCGCAGAGCAGCTTAGCCCTGAAGCTAGAAAACTGGGAGATCTTTAATTTCAAAGTGTTGGCTAAATTGGGCCTGAAGTTGAGCCACAGCGACCTCACGCAGCTTGCCTCGGGCAGTCAAACTGCATTAAAGTGCCTGCTTTATCATTTTATGATCTGCGATCGAGGCGCACAATCGAAAAGAAGTTCACCGAAGAGGCGCTCATCGGCAGGGGACAACAAGAAGCAATCAGATAAATTATCTCATAGCACTGATCCCGCGACAGTGCAACACTCAAATGAAAGTGCCCCGGACGGGACAGAAGAAGGCTGCGAGAACGTTCCTTATGCTCAATATAAGCAATTGATCCAGGAGAATTACAAGAAGAAGAGGTATCTCAGCTCTTTAACCCACAAGACTAGGTATCTGGAAAGTCTTATCCAAGTGAAAGATGAACGCATCGAGTATCTATTGGAACGCCTAGCCTCACTCACCGTTCAAGCAAATAAAGATTCCATATAATTGTGATCAGGATGATGACCAGCCCAGCATGTTGCAAGCCCAATCCATGACCACGACTGCAGCGTTAGCCAGTAGCTAACAAAACCATCTCCAATGTTCCTTGTATTGGTTAGTGCAAAGCATTTATTTGTGTCCTGCCAAGTTCTTGGATGCTAATGTGTGTGAGGATCCCTCAAGCATGGTGGCAGATTATTCAATTGGTTTTACGAAGGCTCCACTTTCATCTGTGGGCCAGGATGTCGTATTTTATGATTATTATGATACATTTTCGTTTCAGGATCGATTTAAAGTATTATTATGACTATTATTAATAATTAAATTGCTATATATTATCAGCGAGCTTTCTTTTGTTTATTCTTGACTGACTGATAAGCTTAATACGAGATAACGCAAAGTTCGTTCTTTGTCTTTAAGAAAAGGCCCAGCAAAACTGGGGTTTTCATTAACAGACTTCGCTATCGATTACGTGTATACGCCTTGCTTACTTATGCTCTAAGAGTTTGAGAGTTCTACACCTTTGTAAAGAATTTGAAAATAATTATTTTTCAATAACATAGCATAGTATAGTGTGATATAATATAAACAATATGTTGAATTTATTTATTTATTGACAAAAGTGAATTAGTCACAATCATCTGAGTGCCACAGGTAATATCTATTAATATAAAGTAAACGTCTGAAACTTTTCGAGCTCTCAATGCACCTGAATAATATTTATTTACGTAAACTTATTATTAAGGTCAGGCACTTCTGAATGTTGTTGATATAAATATCCATAAATAAATTCATATATTTTGAGTGCATTAATAATATCTGAAAAGCGCGCGCCCCTTATGTACGCTTTGCTTAACGAGGTATTTAATATATATACTTGAATATATTATAATAGATTATAACAATTGAGAACTATGAAATCTGGAGAAAACAACTAAAAATCTTGGCCAAATATTTTCTATATATACCTTTTAAACAGGTGTAAAATATAACCTCGAATCCTCGATCTCCTTTTAGAATTGTAAGGCTTATTGTGAATTAAATATTTCAGACTCACTCCCGATTGACTACGCCTCTAGTGGGCGTGACTGTATAACATTATCTCCAACTACGAAGGACACAAACAATTTGACAGCTATTTTTATTGTGGCTGTAAAACTCTATAATGATACAATACCAACAACAATTGCCTAAACCTAAACAATTTTAACTTAGCTTAACTTTGTTTATTTATTTAAAAATAAAAAAATAATACTCACAAAAATATCTTGTAATACATCTGCTTAAACAGTCACTAGCCTCGGAGTTCAGCTATAAAAAGCCATTCAACTGCTGCAAGCTCAAGCATTTTGATTAACATTTGCATCAATAGCATCTGCTGCCGACGCAATGTTCAACGTGAAGCTCCTGATTCTGTTCGTCGTCATCCTCTGCGCAGCTCAGGAATGCGTGCTCGGCGAGCCTCGAGTGGACGCAGACGCCAATGCCGCCGATATTTGCAGTGGACCATGCTGCAGTTGCTGTAGATGCAGTTGCGGCAAGTGTGGCTGCGATTGCGGCGCCTGAGTTCAGCCATTATCAAAACTAACGGTAAGTAGTTGATAAACGCAAATGAACTCGACTTTAAAGTCCTTGAATACTTGCAGAGCAGAGATAAAACTGAACCAGAAAATGTTAATTACTTGCAAATTGTTTTCCCTTTGTTATTAAAATTGTTGTAGCCTTTGAATCTAAGTGTTTTCTTTCACTGAGCCCCCTCAATATGCCGGGCTGCTCACCACAGCGTTCCTAATGCAGTACTTTGTGCGCTCAATTGTGAAGCTTTTGATGCTACAATTCACAGAAAATCATTTTCATTGCATTGATCACTTGTTTATTCATAGCCATTCACTCGTTGGCAAAGTAATTTCTTTGCTCTTTATGCTCCACGCTTTCTTGACTTCACAGCGACAATCAGAAACAAAGCAAAAGTAATCATGTCCTACACCTTCTGTTGCTGCTCAGCCGTTGCGCTTTTCTTTGTATACCCTGTGGAGCAAAGTGTGTGTGCGGGTATATCGAAATCGATAGATATTTTAACAATTTTTTCAGTAAGTTTTTAAGGATATCTCAAGGATATCTCATTAATATTATAAGGTATTAAGGTATCAGAGGATGACTAGACTGAGAGACTCCAAAGAGGAGAGTAAACTTCTGAACTAAAATAATTTTAAACAAAAGCAAAACTCCATTGAATAGTATTCCCTTCACAATTGGCGAAAACTTTGACCGACTGCTGGCGCTATTGTGTGCTGCGCCACAGGACATGTGGCATCTCCACCTAATAACCTTAAAAGCCTTATCGAGTCATTTAATATAAAAACAAGCAATTAAAATGATGAATATGCAATAAATGTGTATACACACATTAAAAGGGACAATGCTCTGCCCCAGCTATCCATCCATACATTTTATATGCTAATGAGGAGAACATTTTTTATCTAAAAAGCAAAAAAATGCGGACACACATTTGCCTAATGAAAATAGCGCCATTAAAATGAGAAAAACAACTTTAGATACCGAAATTCGAAACACGCCGAGTTTTGGCAATTAAAGTGCTGCGAGCATAAGGTCCTGTCAACTTCCTACCCGTGCCGTTGCGTCCCGCTGACTTCAACTGGCCGTAGAGCGGGTGTATGTCTGTGTGTATCTGGCAACGATCGCCTAGCAAATTAGAGATTAACACGCATGTGTCATCCGTCGTTGGGTATTTTAGTTCATTGACCGCCGTTCGGCAATAAAACTACTTAAGTTTCCAAAATTTTAACTGAGTGCCAAACTCGCGGCCAGTTTTATAACTTTACGAATTAGAGCAATTTGATGGAACTATAAAACTGTCAAATCGCACAAATGTGCCGACTATACTTGCTGGCGCGTGCTCAGGAAACATAGATAGACAAACGTAGGAGGGACGGCCCCTGGCTGCCCATGCGTCCTGCGTGTGTTCAATAAGCTATGACGAGCGTAAGCCACGCACGTTAGAAGTGCAGCGAGTCAAAGGCGAGCTGAGAGGGAGGGCACAGGTACGAGAGGAACTTGCCATACTCCCAGGAGCATGCCGAGGGAGAGAACGCAGGGAAGAGCGAGGGACGCCCTCAGCTGGGTGTGCTGCATCTCTCAATGCCAACATAACATATTAATTAAACTGCCCACGAGCCTATGCGCCTGTCAGACTGTCAGTCGGTCAGCCAACCCACTGTCAGCTGGAGGTCAACTTCGGTCAGTGACTTAATTAGGCTACAAGCTCCCCGCTTCCATTATGATCTATAATTAAGTTGAATTATTTTCTGCATTTTTAACTTATTTATTTGTTTTTCGTATTGCAGCCATTTAATTTGATAATTGCAATTACGTGTGCGCAGTCACCGCATGCACCTCGTTTGCCCAACTGATGGGTTAATTGGCTCTTAATGTCTGGCAAATTGTCTGGTAGCCCGTTTATCGCGGGCGCCCATTATGTGCCTATGACGTGCCTAAACAGCTAATCGCTATGTTAATTTGCTCTGCCACAATTATGTTTCCTTTGGGCAGTGCAACTGAATATGTTTAGCTATGTTGCAAAGAAGACTTGCTCCTATTGAGGATATAATTTATATAGTTAAAAGTATTGTTGATCAGCTAAGGCGTGGCTATGGTAATTGCATTGTTCTACTTTTGAACATATCTAATATACATATTTTTAATGATCTTTAATATAACCCAGTTTAGGAAGTTCCCTTGCCCCGCACTGACCTCTATTAATAACTGCTTCTATGTCCATTAATTAACTAAATACCTAAATATTCGACAGCGTGTCAATTGTTGAAATCAGAGCGTCGAATTAGCATCATTTCGGGCAAATGTCCCTTGGCTGCCGACTGAGCCAAATAAAATCGTTGATTGGCATTGAGTAGAATAAAATTGATTGATGACTCAGCGTGTATATATATCTAACACTTTGATAGATTGCTCTGGTTCTGGCATGGGTTGAGGCTGGGCTGGCGTTCGCCTGCAATATCCGAACAGCAGGCCAAGTGTCAGGCCCGCGCTAACGCCACACAATGCCAAAAACATTATCATTCTCAATCTCATGGTAATGCTAGTCGTCATCATCAAGAGACCAGGGAAATGTTGATGCAGCCACGAGTCAAAAAGGGGTGCGGAGGCTCTGGCTTGCGGCCTATGCCCGAACTGGGGCTCAAATGTAACCATGTAAATGCATGAAATTTGCTGTGTCTGCGGCTTATTGACATTAACCTAACAATTGTCACTGGATTTATTAAGGGCCGGCGGGAAGGGGTGCCGCTTGAGCGGTATGCGATGTTAGTGGTGTGTGTGTGTGTGCTATCAAACATTTGATTGATATTAATGATCTAAAATTTGCATTATTTTGTAATGAACACTCAACTGCTAAGTGCCTTTCAGTTGGCTTTTGCTTTATTTATGTATCTGTCAGAGACTTGCAAAATGTTTGCATATATTTCAGGGTTAATTAACTGCGGCGAACACGATATTGATTTCTAGGCCTAGTTTTGGGCTTATGCGGATAGACTATATCTGGAATCTGTTCTCAACTAACTATCCGTTTATATTCGGTATATGCAACATTGTCTGCACACTGTAGATATAATGAATGCTCACATAAAACTTCTCATACATGCGAGCATGCGGCTAAATTATAATAGAGCCGAATTCAGCATGACAAGAAGATCAACATTAAACCCACAAGAATACAAATTATCAGAAGGGAAATACACACAAAGGCTGACAGTGGCAATACATGCACACACTCCCAAAGACACACACACACACAGATAAGGAGCGAGGGAGCGTCATATAAATGCACAGTTTGTGGCGCATATAAAAACGGAAAGAAAATTTGAATTTTTAAATTAGTTTTTGTTAACTTTTGCTGCTGTCGTTGCGCTCGCTGTTGTTGTTGTTGTTGTTGCTCTGCTTTTGGCATAGCCTGGAAATGTTTAACGACTCGTAAGGAAATTGCAAAGTAAAATGTCTTCAGGAATTTCAGCATTTTTTATGCAGGAAGCACCGGCAGCAACAGCAGCAGCAGCAGACACAGCAAATGTAATAAAAAGCAAGCAAAACAGCAACAACAACAACAACAGTAGAAAAAGAAACCACAAGATGACGGTAAGGTAAGTGAGTGGGCGGTGGCTTAGTGGATTGCTGGCTTTGGCTGCCACAAAATGGCGAATTAAATTTGAAATTGCCAGAGAGTGAGAGAGAGAGAGGGAGAGTGAGAGAGCCAGCTAGAGATGGGGAGCGATAAGGGCAGACAAGTTGTGGCAAAAGTTGTGAGCGTGGGCATTGCTTTTGTGGTGTAAAATATGGAAAAATGTCTAACTGACTGTCGGCCAGACAGCCAGCAAGATAATGTGCAGCAAGGTGTGCGACAGTTACTGCTTATGCATACCAAATGTGTGTGGCATCCACAAGGGTTGTCAACCGAAGGCAGCAGCCAGCTAACTTATTTGCCTTAACAGCCTCTCACAAGTTTGCTCAATGAATGCCAATGAGCTTGTCATCTTTCAATATCTATCTGTTAGATAAAGATGCGTATCTAGTTATTATTATTGATTCGTGCTGTTTCCTTTCTGTGCTCATCTGATATGCCATCAACTTTATAATTATGTTTTCCACAAGACTACCAATCTGTATATATATATATGTATATATAAATTAGAGCAAAGAAATCGTAAATTGTGGCCAATCAGCTCAAAGGAAACGGCAGCACACACGACGACCGCCACATACAAAGAGCACAAAGCAAATGTCAGTCGGACGTGGGAGCTGGCAGGGGCAGGGGCAGGTGCAGTGACGGGGGCGTGGCAGCAGACAGCAAAGGCAAAGCCAAAACCAAATGAAAACAGCAAAATCTTTGTGCAATTTATTCGTCCAAGTAAAATTACATGTCGCTCCTGGCAAGCAACTAGAACTGACGCAGGCAACTTACACACGAGTCCTCTGCCCATGTGTGTGTGTGTGTGTGTGTGTTTGCTTGCAAATTAGACAACAAAAGCAACAACGACAGCAATGCCGTTTTCAAAGTGAGCCATGTCACGAAAAATATTAAAATTAGCATTAATATTTTTCGTTTTCTTTACCGTAGTTGCTGCTGTTGCTGTTGCTGTTGCTGGTTGCTGCTGCTGGTTGCTGCTGCTTGTTGCATTTGCCTGCGCTGAAGATGAGCGCGTGTCCAAAATTAGGCAACACGATACGCTGATGCTGTTGCTGATGATAGAGAACAATACCTAAATTTGAAACTCATTTTGCAGGATTTGCTATTAAATATATTTCATAAATGTTAAATTATTTATTTTCAATGCATTTTGGTATGCTTCTAGGAAGACTTTATGAAAGCTCGAGTTCAGTTAGCCATATTTCTATGATTGATTCCATATAAATAATTTCTTAAGCTATTGCTATAAGACTTTGTATTAACATATCACTTATCAATAATATATTATATTCATATTTATATAAAAATCAGTAAGTAAAATATTTAAAAGTATCAATAATTGTTTACTTCATAATTAAAAAAAAAAAAAAACTATTTATTATAATAATATAATAATATAATATTATAATAAATAATTATAATATTATAATAAATAATTTAAAAAGATTTTAAATTATCAACATTATTATAATTATTGTCATCATCATCAACTTCAGCTTCATCATAATCATTATTATTATTATTTTCATTATTGTTATTATTATGATTACTATTATTAATATCACTATTTTTATTATATTATGAATAACATTATTATTATTATTTTTATTACTATTATTAATCTTTCCAAATATTCTAAAATATTTCCTATAACATCAACATTTATGCTCTATATCAGAAAGCCCTTTTGATTCTTTATACATACAATATAGTCGAGATATATGTAAGTCCTACCATAGCCATGTGAACAAGGAACGACACGAACCCAGCTCTAGCCTATGGTGCGAAATGTTGCAATCAAAAATTGGCTGGCAACCCACAGCAGCCCACAGCCAGCCAGTGCCATCTGCGTGGGCGCTGAGAGATAAAAGGCAAAGCTGCTCTATAGTCGGCACCATCTACTCGTTAAGGGGCAAAACTTTTGATGCTGTTTGTTGTGGACTTTTCACATTTTGTTTGCAGCTTCATCCAATACGTTGAGCGTCCCTTTTGGCTGTTTTGTTTTTGTTCAAGTTGTTGGCTTGATTCCACTTTGATTTCAGTTTCAGTTGCACGTTCTCTGCATGCCCATAGCTATGCCCGAGCCTGAGCCTGAGCCTGAGCCTGCTCCTGGGCCATAAGCCATTATGATTGTGTGCGGGTCGAGGACACTCGTCCCTTTATGCCAGTCAATTTTGACATGTTCCACGTGATAAAAACTCTGATTGGCTGCTGGCGCCCCACATCATTTGCATGTTTATTATATGACTCCAACTCAAAGTGACTTATCAAAGATCTGCTAAAGTTTGTAATCTAAAATTTGTGTTCATGCCGAGCATTGGCAAGTGCGCAAGGTTAAAACTAATTAAATTCAGCTCGATGGCAGCTTGATTTTTCATTTGGCTGTGGCACAGATTCGCGCTCCTCGGCGCGACAGCTTGACAAATGAATGTGGATGTCAAATAGCGCTGATAACTTGCCAGCAATGGCGGCCCCAGCGCGTAACAAATGGCGCAGCCAATTTTGAGGTGTGGCCACCGCAATATGGGCTGGCTGGCTGGCTGGCTGGTTTGGGGGCGCCCAGGGGCCCGAGCCAAGTACAAACTAATTTCCATGCCCGGCACGCGCACAGGCACACGGAAAATCATTAGAGTGTCGGGTGGTTGAATCGTCCATCGCATATTAGAGTAATTAAATGGCAAACGGAAAACTTAATTGGAGCGGTCATTTGAGTGTCTTCCCTGGCTGTGTCCGTCTGTGTGTGTGTGTGTGTGTGTGTGAGGGAGCTGGCAATAAAATAAAAAAAAGCTACTCATAAAACTTAACTTGAATGGCCGCCATTTTGCAAGCTGCACTGTGCGTGCCTATTTATTTAACAAATTAGCATAATTGTTCACAAAATAAAATTCAACTTAAGTACAAATGATGTCCACCAACTGACTGACTGACTAGTCGGACTCTCTCTGCCTCTCTGTCTGACCGTAGAGCTGTTAATTAACATGTGGGTGCAGGACGCATCCCGTGGCGCAAATTAGTTTGTACGCCATGCTAATTGCGGAATGGCGTGTCAGTCTACATTGAAAAGCACGCTATGTTGTTGCTGTTGCTGTTGCCGTTGTTGTTGGCTGGAAAATATATGAAAATTGTTTTGACTTTAGATAAGCGACAACTAGGAGGAGTCAAACGGGCTGGTTCCGTACGCTCCATGTGTGCCGTGATAGACGCGACGCGCTAAGCGAAAGGACAATAAATTTTATGACATCCAGTTGAAGACAGTTGCTGGCACTTAAAAGCCACTTGGCTAGTTTAATTACTTTGTTCAGCCAAAAAGCAAACAGCTGCTCTAGTGGGCTGCAGCGACTCGATATGATCTCGATCGAGAGCGCTGCCCGCCCTGCCTCCGCCTTCGCGTTGCGGGACAAAGGACATTGTCTGGCTCTGGCGCTGACTCTAGCTGCCGAACAACATTTGTGTTTGTCCATCTGAGATAAGCTTTGTCGCCAGTTTGCTGAAAACACGCAATGACAACTTAGTCAAGTTCGCGCTACCTATGATGTCGTCTTCCTGCTGTTATTGTTGCTTTGTGCGATTTTGAGTGCTACTCCGACTCATATACGATTACACGACCAATTTCGAGCACACACACAGAGGCAGGCAGCCAGACAGCTGAGTGCCATCAACATCAACGTCCAGTTTGGGGCGTGTCCCACTTCTCCTCCTCAGCTGGAACTTTTCATTGTTCAAAGTGTTGGCCGGCACACAATTCGTATTGTTGTTACTACAGAAACGTTTATGTTGAGCTCAACTTATCGTGCAAACAATTCAGCAAATGACTAATACTCTTTGGGCCCGATAAAAGCAGCCAACGGCAGGCCGACATCTGTGTACAAGCTTTTGAAATTGGCAAAGTTCGAAAGTTTGATTGACTTCATTAAATTGATTGAAATTTGCCTGCGACTAAGCAGTACGATAGGTCAAAGTTCAAATGGGCATTGAAAATTGGGTTTAACTCATATATTGTATTGGGAAGGTCCTTAACGTTTCAAGTACTTAAAAATCTTAAATATTAAAAATAATCAGATATAAATATCAAATTTTAATAGTGGTATTATATCTGATATATGTATCTATAAATATCTAACTCAATTTATATGATAACCAAAGGCAAAATTAAAGCTCAGCTTAAACTCAGGAAAGCAATTCACTTTCCAGTTCAGCGCTCTTCATTTAGTCGAGACACAAACCACAAAAGAAGCTTTTACGTCATACGGCAGTCCTCTATGGAAGCCGCCCTTTGAGCAAATAGGTAAACTGATACAAAGGCACACACACTCACACACACATGCACACATGCACACACACTCACTGTTTGCATGCGTGCATGCACATCAATGCGTAAACACACATTGTGGGCTCGTCCTTGACACAGAGCACACGCGGGCAGCGATTTCTGTGCGCCTGTTCGAAAATCTACCACGAAAGAATGTGTGCAAGTGTGCGACAAGCAAAGATGCGTCAGTGTGCGAAGGCAGACAGAGGCGCACGCACACACAGATACGTGTGTAAGATGCGAGCTCACGTGCGAGCGCACAAGGATAAGGGGCGTGCAAGCAAGCAGTTGTGACCTTGAGGTGCTTACCACTGCACACACACCCTCACACACACACAGCGATTCCACCCTTAATCCTACAATGTAACAACGTAGTAATAAATGGCAGCGCTGCCCGCGCTGGCCGCCTGTTACGCTAAGGCTGCTCCTAGTTACGACGTAACTGTTAACCGGTTTTGGGCTGTCTGCTGCTGCTCTGCTCTCGCATGCTGGCGTCGTTATCATTAGCGTATTATGTAACGTGGCTGACGTTAGAGCCAGCCCAGCTGGCAGTCGTTTGGCCTATACTCCGCCCCCGTTGAACACGCCCCAGCGCCCAACGCCCAGCCCGTCGGCCGGGTCATGCGCAGTGGCTGCGTGGCAGACGCATCGCCTGCTGCCGATGCTGTTCGCCTGGTAATCCTTGGGCGGGCGTTACCTTAAGAAGGGTTAAACCGCTGATGGACACGTGTCTATTTTAACACTCGCGGTGCTGCTGCTGGCTGCTGGCTGCTGCTTGTGCAGAGGTTCTTGTCCGGGTTCTTGCGAAAAAACGCCAAGAACCAGTACGGTCCGTACCATTCGAGTCCGTCCGCCCATGGCCGTGCTGCACCCAATGCCCGCCCTCGCCCAAATGCCCATTATTGGACCTGGACCCCGTAGTCGCTGCGTGTGACCCACCCACTGGGCGGGCAGAGCCGCGACTCGCGGTTCCTCGACTGCAAGTCAGCTGTCAGCGCGCAGTGGCGTCGCTGCTGCCGCCGTGCGGCAATCTAACTGCGCCCCTGCCAGCAGACGCCGTCACTGTGCGAAAACCCACCCCTAAGTGCCCTGAGAGCTTCAAGTGAACACACCCCTCACACGCACACGCACACACACAGCTACACTTTCGTTTTTAACGAAAAAAACATCGTGAATGATTCAGATGATGACGCGCATTGGAATGCGATTTGGTTGTTTTCTGGCTGCTCTGAGCGCCTGGCCAAAAACTTCAAACGGAATTTCCTTTCGTTTGACAGTGAACTGTGAACTGTTTGCCATTGTGAATACATTCGTTGTCATGGACGCGTACTTCAAGTGAACCGCTAGCTCTTGTGCACCATATTTGGTGTAAAATGTTTTGAAACATTTACGAATATTTGGCAGCAATACATTGTTTTTTATTTTTCAGACTGCTCTAAAAAGTATGCAACACTAAAACAGACAATGACAAAAGCTGAGTGCTATGCTGCATTTACAGCTTGCGTCGAACAGCCAATAGATGTCGCCATCTTTGTGTTGGTGGAGTTTCGTGCTATTATATTGAAGCGCAAATGGTGTGGAACTTGGATAAGCCGCAGCTATCGACTGTTAGAACTTTATCGAGAACTTAATCGTTAGCCACTACAATATGACGGGCGTAACAGTTTTTTAATTCAAATCTTTATTAAGGGCTCGACATTTAGGTCGTTACGGTAGTTACCCTATGCAACATAATTATCATGTCATTCCATATTCCCACCTTAGTATATATATGTGCATATCATGTTCAACTAATCAGAATCAGTGTCAAATAAACTCAAGTGATATTTCGTAAGAATTACAACAAATAATTCTAGGGCCATGGAGTAGTCGGACTGACAAATAATCTAATTAGCCGCCAGTGCGATGAGTTTCAACTGTCAAGAGATGAATGTGGCTAATTTCAACAAACACAATAAGAGAAGAGGAGATAAACACAGAGAGAGAGAGAGAGCGACATCATGTCAAAATGTCAGAGTGAAAGGCCATAAATTGTTTCCAAGTCAATAGCACGCCCAATTCCCCAGCTGGCAGAGCTGCGTTTGCAAGAAAAACAGCCTACGCACAGCATGGCGGGCATTTTCCATTTCCGCGGCGGCATATTTCAAGACGCGCTCCTTGGAGACGCTCGACGACATGCGCACTTCAGTCTTGTCTCAAAATCTAATTAGCTGGATACTTCATTAGCCGCAGCCGACAATCAACAAATGAGTAATTAACATGCGCCTGGGAGCTGCTCTGCCTCGCTCGGTGTTCTTGTCGTCGCATGCAGTTAATATTTCATAATTGAGCAATTTATTTTCGCCTCTTTGACAGGATCAAAGATAGTGCCGACACTACGTGGAGCCCCAAGACCCAGCGCCATGCAAATTTTACGCTCAGTTGGCTGGCGCACAACGCCGTGTGATAGTGCCCGGTGGGTCTTCTGTGTGGCGCTTGGAATATGTTCCGGAATTCCTGCTTCTATCACGGAGGGCGTCTGGTTCCAGCCTAAGATTGGACTATCCTTGTTATGCTCTTAATGAGTTATGTGTATTCGGCAAAATATCAATAAGAACTTAAGATATGAATCATTGTTTATTGTTATTTAAATAATAATATATAGATTAGCCTACGCTGCTGCACCTCAGATAAACTGACTAAAACAATAACAGAGTTTCAAGTAAAGTTAAATAAGATAGTCCTTTGAGATTGGACGTTATACTTAAGAATAGTACGATAAAAAACAATATATATTTGGGAATTGATATTTTGAATATTTCAAGAATAGAAGAATAAGAAGATATTCGGATTTTATAGCCTAATTAGTGTCTATAAAAGGCATAAGGCAAACATAAATCAATTAAAGCCAAGGACAATAATGAGTACGAGCAGGTGAACCAGTCTAGTCATACCTACTTGTATATCCGCATTATTCTTGGAATATAACATAATCTTCGATAACTCATCCCAACATAATTGACTCTCAATATAATTCATATTTATTATAGTTAAAGATAATATAATATTTACCTGTTCAAACCTAACGATAAACCTTTAAAGAGAGTTTCAGTTCTCTATGCATGACTATGAATACAAAGATTGCCATTAATTCATATACCTTAATAGATTTCAGATATTGTTTATGAAGAAAGAATCTGTTCTATTGGTTAAGAGCTGTTGATTGTTAAGAGCAAGTGCTGGTAAAGTTACTTGACTTCTTGTCAGCACTCGCATAAAATCCAACAACTTCCGCTTGCAGTGCGAGTGGAACGATATGTGAACAGGCAATATAGCACATGACATATAGACAGATATCCAGCTGAAGCATGCCTCGCCCCTGCGGCGTGAGGTACCTGTTGTTGGCTGCGCGGGTTGCACGCTTCGGCTGCAACGCAGGCAGCATCTTGGTCCAAATGGCGGCAATAAAATCTAAATTACACAATCAAAGTGACATTAGAAATGTCATTTGGTGGGCCCGGCACCAGCCCCGGCCCCTGAGTAGGCAGTTTGGATATGTGTGTTTGCCTGTTGGGCTGTTTGTTTGCTTGGCTGTTGACATTGTCAAAACAGGCAAACATACGCACGGGCGGAGTCCGGTGCTCAGAAGTCATCATAAATTTCATTTGATTGTCGAGCAATGCCAGGCATCTCAAGTGGAAATTTATGCGGCAGTGCGGTGGGGGCAGGAGTGCGGACTGCGCTGCGACAAGCTATCAATAGCAATGGACTCGCCAGTTGCAGCGTCAACGAGGCGTATGAGTGATTTGTTGGGGAGCGGGGCACTCAAGAGAGCGAGAAAGAGAGAGAGAGAGAGAGAGAAATGCCTAGAGTTGCGCCATTTTATGTTTGTGATAAATTAATTAAACTTAGACACTAACTGCAACGGGAGGCGCACTAATTAACCGAAGACGATCGACTGCATCGCCAGGGCCCAGCAGCAGCCGCTGCCACGCCGCTGCCTCAGCTGTAAGCAGAACTTGTACGAAATGTCAGCGCAACAAATTTCAATTAGTTCACGCTTCACTTATTAGGCGACGGAGGCTCACTCATAAAAAGAAAGTGCCGCCCGCGAGAGGCTGTCCCATTTCGAGTCCAATCCAATTCCCCCAATTCCCATGTCGCCTGCTCTCCGCGCTGCCAATGAGCCGCGGCATGAGCGATGCAAGTCGCAGGCTTGCAGCTCCACATAATTAATTTGTACAACATTGTGTTGTAAAATGCTGATTGCGATTTTAATTAGGCACAGGGTCGCGTATTAAGCGGCCACCCAAAGCACTTAAGTGCAGCCTTCGCCTCGCAGCCTTTGGGAATCGACTCTCTGTCTGTCTGCTTGCCCTGCAACGAGCTGTGAATGGAGGCAAAGGTTTAATTTGATGCCCGTCCAAGTGGAATGTCGCGCTATTTCCAGGTCTTGCCAGCTAAGCAGCTCCGATTACATGTTTTCTGTCATAGATTAGCCGCGGCACAGCCCACTCCAGCTCCCATTGCCTCCGCCCGGGCGTGTCACTTGCGGCAGCGCACATAATTTCACACTCCCTACCAGACGCCTCGACTGCTCGCTGTGCTCTCCGCTACTGTTGAGCATCTGTTGATTTTGTGACAGCATCTTCTGCTTGTTGCCTGCTTCCCAACTGTGCGGCAGTGCAGTGCCTGTCCGCCCTCAACAGTTGCGTGCCTCAGTCCCAGCGCCTCGCGCGACTCCTGCCTTCAGCTGGTCGCGGCTAAACTGCATGTTACTTATGCCACAATGATTTAGTGCGACGCGTGACAGATTTACAAGTTGCATTTACCGCATTAATTTATCATAAATATCGTTTAAAGGCATCCAAGCCAAACCACAACTCATAAATAGCAGCCTGATTTGCTGGCTCAGATTTAGAGAGGGGGAAAATCGAATATTAATATGGGATTTCTATAAAAGAAATTGACAGTGTACGAAATAAATAGAAAAAAGAAGAAAAAAAGAATACAAGTGAAGATAGAAGACAGATGAAAGTAGGGAGAAAAATAAGTTCGAGGAGAGAAAAAGTAGATGGCAGCTAGAAATGAGATGAACTATGGAAGAAAACCAAAGATAGATAGATAGAAGACATAAGACCGAAGACTGAAAGCAGAATAGAGATGAGAGAAGAGAGATGACAGAAGACAACAGACAGAAGATTGGAGAGATATGAGAGAAGAGAATAGAGAGAAGACAGAAGACAGAAAACAGAAGAGAGATGAGAGAAGAGAGAAGATAAATGATAGAAGACAAAAGGCAAATGACAGAAAAAATAGAGAAGAGAGGAAATAGAACTGAATAGAACAGAAAACTGAAAGAGTAGAGAGGAATAGAAGAAATAAAAAATAAGAAAATACTTTAAACAGTACTCAAAATAAGCCAGAAATCATAGTAACCGAAGCAATCCCGATGAACTCAGCCTTGCCACAAATATTGAATCAACAACGCTTAATTTGACTGCTAGCTATAGTCATCATCTGACCGGATATATGTCATATAAGTGCATGTCACCTTTTAATTGACACCTCAGAATGCGGAATGCATTGATGGTCGACAAGGAGACAATTGCCAGCTGCACAGATGTTGGCATTTCCTGTCTTGGGCCCGCAGAAGGGCGCACCTCTAATTGCGCCTAGCCTGCCGCTAGCTGCATCATAAGACTTTCGCCATTCGCAACACACTCGCTGCTCGCTTTTATTTTGCGCATAATTATGGCGAGGCGTTGACACAAATATCGCTTGCAGGCCAGCGAAACGCGTATACGAAAATAATTTGCGCAGCTAATTAGGATACAGCTGAATATAATGTTTTTATGACTTTTTAATGTATTTTTCTACATTTTACATGAATCTTGTCACATTAATTTGGCGCTGGCAACAATGTTGCTTTCGCATATGTTTTATGCCAAATTTAAATAAATTCGGCTCGAATCGCTGATTGCAATCTGTGTTGCGGCTCAGCCAACTGATGCCCATGTGATTGGTGATAAAATCGGCTATATATATGCATCTATGTCTGAATAAATTTTATTATGAAGACACAAACAGATATCGATGAGGTTCTCGTTCTCTCTGGCTGCTGTGTGGCGTTTTTATGAGCCATGAAATTAATTTACGATTACGACAATTTACATTTTTAAAATGACACTAAAAATATGTTAACAACTCGACTGCCGTCGCCGCATTGTCGCAACGAAAGTGTTAAAAAGACTTCGCTCAGCCACAAATGTGGCCCGCGATTTATGATAAAACGAAGAGTCTCATTTGATGCTGTTGTTGTGCCCTGCTGCAGCTTGACACATTGTTCCCGTTCGTTATTGAAGTGTTGAGTTTATGTTTCATATTTTGTCTAAAGTCATTTAATTTCTATAAAAAGGGCAGCCCCAAGCTTTCGGGCCGCATCTTGACACATGACACTGACATTTATGCTGCCCTTCCCAGTCGCCCTCGCCCTCGCAGCCGCAGTCGCAGGCGCAGTCACGGCCTATTGGCAGCACGTTGTGGCAGACAACAAGTTTAAGGGTGCTGCTGCTTTATGAACTTATTAAAGGAAGTTGTTTGCTTTTTATTACCATAAAAAAGTGTAACAAAAATTCGAATGGCAAGCGAGAGATGAAAATCAGGTGAAGATCTAATTGAAGAGTTGATCAATTTTATATGGCATGCGATAAAAGCTAGATACAAGTGCTGTAGGTGTGGATTAGGCATGTAGAATTTCATTAAAATATTTTATATATTTATATCTATGTTTTTTAAATATTTTATAAACTTTAATTTAAATTGTTTTATTTTATTAAATATAGTTATGTTCTTTATTAATTTATTTTTATTAAATTATTTATTTATTTTTTGTAATCTATTTATTTTATTTATATTTTTTAATTTTATTATTTATTTTATTTATTTATTTTGTTTTATTTAATTTATTGTTTTAAATATTATTTATTTTACACCTATAAATGTATTTTATTTATTTATTATATATTTTTATTTTTTTATATTTATTTTATTAATTTATTTTTTAAGTGTTATTCACCGAATTAGTTTATGTATTTCATTTATTTTATTTGCATTTATTGTATATACAAGGTATTGAGCTATCTCAACAAATGCCATTGAGTGTTAATTATACTCAATGATGCATAATTATTTGAGCAATATGCTTAACCCTGCCTGGATTGTTTTAGGTTCAATTTATTGACTCTAAGTTTTCATTGTTATATAATAATTAAGTAATAGACTTCAGCACAAATGCCTGCAGCATAAGATAAAGATAAAAAGCTGGAATTACTTGCAGCCCAATAAGCTTAGCTCATTGCTGAAATTACATATTTAATATTTATTTACCTTGCTGGGCATTTCGCACCTATGGGACACAGCCTCTTGATGTTAGCCAATCATTAATACAGATGCCTTTCACATATCATTTCAGCTGGTGGCGCGGCTTTGTTTGCGTTTGATTTGAAAATGCATTATTTATGGCAATGGACAGTCGTGATGGGCGGCAAAGGGCAATTGAGTCTTCGACTAATGCGACTTGTCAAGTGTTCAAATAAACAAATCATGATGAATCGCCATCGACTTTATTCAGGGAGCTGCTGCTGGCTGCCGAGCCTTAAATTCTGTTCAGGGAAGTCAAACATGACGCGCGGCGACTCAAATCCTAAATCCTGGCGTGCAACAATGAAGGCGACTTTTCGCTTCTGTACATTGTTGCCAGTGCACAATATTTGTAAGGATTATTGTTGTTGTTGTCGCTGTGGCTGTGGCTGTAGCTGAGCTTATGGCTGTTGGCTGCTGGCTGTTGTTTTTGTAGTGGTTGCCTGCTTTTGTTGCCGCATTGGCTTTAAAATGGATTTTTTTAGCGCAGCGCCGCTCGCATTATTTTTATTTTCAACACTTTTTGTGGCGCTGCTTTGTGGACGGAGAAAAAAGAGCTGAACACGAAAACATTCATGAAATATGCATTATGCAATCTAAGCTCGTGTGAGCATTGCTAAATATTTGATGCGCATGTATTGTGCAGCACACAGATACACACACCCACACACACACACACACATGCAGACAAAAGTATTTTTATTTATATTGGTAGTTTATTGCTTTGCTTTGTTTGTGTGCGCTCTTCATCATTAATTTCGCAGCCAAAAACAAATTAACAAATTTCTTAATGCCAAAAATATTGCACGCTTGAGCGAAGACAAATGGGCTGAGCTCTGCTCCCTTCGCACTGAAACTAAAATATATGCCAAAGTAAAATAATAATCAAATATTTAAGAACCTTTTAAATAACATGTGCCGTTTAACACATTGAGCTGTGCATATTTGTTCTTCTTCTTTTTCCTTAAATAAATGCTTTTGTTTTTCTTGTTTCTCGTTTCTTGTCCGTCGTGGGGCAAGCACCAGCAGCAACATCCATAAATTTCAACTTAAATTGCGCGCGCAGTAAAAAATGTGACACAGTTGCCCCGTCTCTTTCTGGCGCGCTCTCAGCGCGCTCTCTTCCCATGCGCCGCCTACTTAGCGCCGCCACAGTGGGTGGCTGACTCTCTCTGTCCCTCTCTCTCTCGCTCTCTTGCTGGGCTTGCCAATTAGCATTTGTGTGCTCTGCGGCTGTTGCGCGTTGTTTATTTTGATTTGCCTAAGCAGTCGGCTTCAAAATGAATTAATTTCAGATTTCGAAACGATTAAATTATGAGCAAAATGTTGCTACCCGTTGCTCTTTGATCTGCTGCCAAATGTCGCTGGCCCCATGATGCGTGCGTCTGTGTGTGTTTCTGTGGTCCGACTGTGTCGCCGCCTTCTGTCCGCTCTTTTTATTCGTTTGTGCTTCGTTTACGGCCTTTTAATGAGCATTATGTGCCTTTAATTTATGTCTCAATTTTGCGCATATTAAAAATCTTTATTTTCGCGTTCGTTTTGCTTATAAGATATAGGAAATTCCTTTCAGTTGTATATTTTGCTGGGGATTATGTTGATCTCGTATATTCGCAGAGATTCTTAGCCAGTTGTTATCTCGGTTGTTTGCTTTAATAAGTTCGCCAAGCCAAATGTAAATTTATCTCGTAATTGAGCCTGAAGTACTTGGGATATCATGAGCAAACAAAGTTTGCTAAGCAGCTGCAGTACTACATTCAGACATATCAACCCACGCATATACCCTGACATACTAGTAGATATGTATGCCCGCAGAAGTTGTCGTAATGTTCTGGCAACAAGAGCTTTATTAGAAAAACGCACTCTCCCAGTGCACAGCTGTCAGCGCTGTAGCTCACCGACCTATGGCCGCCCCCAAGCCATGCAGTCAGCACAGCAGACTTAATATCTAAAGCAATTTACAGTTATGAAAATAAGAGACATATCCGCAAAACGACAAGCACAGAAGCAGCAGCAGCAGCAGCAGCAGCAGCCACCGCAACAACAATGGAACGAGGCGAGAAACTTCTGCTAACGAAGTAAGTACCCTCGAGGACACTTAAGCGTGCGACCCCAAGCCCAGACCCAAGCTGGCGAGGCGGGTGGGAATAATGTCGCCAACATTTTCCGAAATTACACACAAATGGCCAAATAAAAGGTGCAAAAGTCTGAAATAGTTCCATGGGCCGCGGCGAGAGCGCTCGCACTCATGCTCCGTCCCTCTCTCTCGCTCTTTTACTCAGCGCCCGAGCGAGTGAGCGCTGCTGGCGGCCATATTGGAAAAAGTCACTTGGCAAACTGAGCGCAAGGCGAGCCTCTCAATTTTGAGCGCTTGCTTCGCAGTCAAGCGAGCGACGCTCATTGGCTGTCGGCGCGACCGGGCGCCAGAGGCGTGGCCAGCCAGACAGTCTTTGAGTGAGTTTGGCGAGATGAGAGCCAGTGGCAGAGCGCCTGCGCTCCGAGAGCGGCACGGGGGGCTGTGGTTCGTGCGGGTGCCAGAGTGTGGCCAGCGAAATGAGGGTTAAATCGCGTGCATAATTTAGCAGTTCATTTCCTTCATTTGAGTGCAATGCTCAGACGTGCGCGGCTCAGCTTCATGCAAAGCTCTTGTCGCTATGTATGCGTGTGTGTGTGTGTGTGTGTGTGTGTGTGTGGGCGCTGGCGCAGTAGCAGCGTGGCAAATATCTACTGTCGTTTACCGCTACAATGACAAGCATTTATGGCAATTAACACTTTAGCTGTTTATATGCTGCTTCCTCTGCTGCTGTCTCCGTCGCTGCTTCTGCCTCAGCTGCTGTTTCTGCGACAGCGCAAGCGCTTGTTGTTGTTGTTGTTGCTGGTGCTGCCTCTGCCTCTGCCTCTGCTGTTGCTGCTGCTGTTGCTTAAGTGTGTCAGCCATTAGCGCACCACCCACAAAACAACACCGACGAGTGCGAAGCTGGCACTCATTTGCCTAAAATCTAATTGCATTTCATGCAAATCACGTCGTCGGAGCCACTTAGCGCCTTTTTTTTACAACCTTTCGCCCATCTCACCCACTTCTGGCCATCTCGTCTAGCCATGTCCGGCCATTTCGCTTTGCGTTTAGTGCAAATTCAATATCGTGCATAATTAATTTGCAATTAGCACGTTTCTGTTTTTGTTTTCATCCCACCAGCGCCACGCACCACGTGCAGCATGGAAATTTTCTAATTACAGGCCGAATGCAAACTAGTTTTGGGCATCTAGACGCTTGTCGCTCGTCCGACACATAAGCCGGCGGCAATCTGGCCAGCGTTTGGGTTTTCGCACGTACGGAGCCCAGCCAATGCGTTGGCATATGAAATGAGCTGCAAATTGATGGAGGAATTAGCGCAGCATATTTAATTTGCCTGTAAATGCTTCGGGCAACAGCAGCATCAGCGATCATCGAGCTAAAGAGACGGATAGATATGTTATAGGCATATATATGCATATATGCAGCAGAGCAGACTAATAACTGACTAAATAATACACTATCCAAAGGATAATTTGTTTTTCTTTATAATAATATTGCAAATTGCTAAGGACGAGGCGAGATGCCTCAATAACTATTCAACTCCATATAGATATAATATAGAAATATAATAAACTAATATCTGAGCAAAACTAAATATTGTTTTTTATTTTTTTTTTTTTGCATTTCTTCAATTATTTCTATTTTTATATGTATACAATAAGTTTCAATGCAACTGACTGGAATATTATTTATATTTATTTATTTATTTTCAAATTTATTTCTATTTTTATTTTTCAAATAAATAATATAATAAATGTGAATTCAACTAGCTGACTTTTATAAATATTATTTTATTTATTATTTTTATTTTTAAAATTTATTTCCTTAAATATAATATAATACAATAAATATAAACTAAACTGGCTGACATTCAAATATTATTTATTTTATATCTATTTATCTAAATATTCTATATTATTTATAATTTCAGTAAGCTAATTGTCAGCAATATATAATATTTATAAATTTAACGTATATTTAATTACAATAACCCAGTTATAAATCCTTTAGCCGCAAAGCCATAGGCAATTAATTGGAAAACCGTAATCAAAATTGCAATAAGCTTAGTCAACACACAGCTGCTGCTGCCGCTGCGTGGCTCGATAAGCCACTCCCACTGCCCCGTGCTGGCAGCTGGCAGCTGGGATGGCTCAACTGGCTGACTAATTTATGTATTAACTTTGAACGCTCATTAGTTTAATTAGTCAAACAAATTAACGTGGGGCGCTCGGCAAGTGGAGTGCAAACAACAAAATGGCCGAATAAACAGAGAGCCCAAACACTGGAGTGCGCGTGTGGGTGTGGGTGTGGGTGTGGGCTGAGCATCTCGCTCGCACCTGGACGGTGCACGTCATTAAATATACAAATACTCAAATATGCAACAAATTCGAGCAATTTAGGCGCTCGAAAATTGGACACACACAAAATTCGCGAATAAATGCAAAATGCAAATGGAAAATAATTCAATTAGCGCACAATTACGCGTCCGACCGCAATAGTAATTTTTGTTTAATTGCTCGCTTGTCGCGAGGTCAGCAGCTTTGCGCCGATTATCGATTTTCCTTATGCACATGCGGCATTCGCCTTTTAATTAGCTGTAAATCTTTCGAAAGCTTGTCGAAAGCCAGTGCAAAGGGCGTCAGCCCACGGCGGGGCGGCGCAACTGCCTTTGCATGCACTATTTATTTTAACAAGAGCTGCTCATTTAATACTTATTTTCACTAATTAAATGAGCGAATGAGATGGCGATATCATGGGCAGAGTGACAGAGACAGTCACAGAGAGATAGGCAGAGAGAAAGTGATACGTATGCAGCTGTGGAAAGCATCAGAAATTTTTCGCGCAAAAGTTTCTTCATGTCTATGTAAACAGCGGCTTGTGTGTGTCTGGCGGGCCGCCCAAATCGTTGTATGTGTGTGTGTGTGAGTGTGTGTGTGTGGTGTACATAACATTTTACATACACACCCACACATGGACATGGAACTGTCGCCCTCGCACACAGCGTCTGTTTGGGCGCACTTAAATAATGAATAATGACGAGACAGGCAATTAAAATAATTTGCGGTTTTACCGTGCGTATGCGCATCATTTAATTTTGCATGTAAAAGGGTAAAGCGCTTAATACACTGCCACAAATCGTCGAGTGCATTTCCGAGACGCAACTGCTGTAGCCTACTTTCCGGCTACGCTTGGCTAGCGAAGCGTCAAAAGCTGCTTAGCTCGTTGGCTTGTCAAGTAAACTAAGCAAAGCGCTCAGCCAATTTGCACAGTGTGCTCAACACACTCACACACACACACACACACACGCACACTTATATCAGGCAGTCAGCTTCATCAATGGACCAATTACAGCGCTGAGCTGCCGCACTGGTGTTGGTAACAAGCATCTTAAAAGTAATTAAAACGAAAATGGCATAACAAGCTGCTCATTAAGAATGCCATCTCCCCTCATTTTGTGGTTAATTATAGAGGAGCGAAGCCGAGTAGCGCTAACGAGCGCCCAGCTCCGCCGGCGTTGGCCTCGCAAAAGAAGAAAAAGGCAAGCCCGAAGCAACGGCAAAGTCAACGGAACGAGCAGAAGATGGAAAAACATGCTTCAAAATGCCGGCAGCCGACAAGTCGGCTGAGTGCCGACGAGCGCACACAGGGAAGATCGGACTATGGAGGGCACGCCGTTGAAGTTCATTAAGCAGCGTCCTCGCTGTCCTGCGTCCACTTAACGATGTCACTTATACGCCCCATTGTGCGCTCAAACCCACTAACCAACCAGGCTATCAGCAGGCTATCCACTTAGCCGCCTCTTTCTGCTCGCCTATATACCGCTCTCTTTCTTTCTTTGGCTCACTCACTCTCTGCCGCCTCCATACCCACTTGATGTCCATGCGGGCCGCTGCTACGATGCGTATAAACCGCAAATTGGATGCGATATTAAATTGTCTGTGCAAAGCGCATATAAATTTTTGTTCAATTTAAACCATTCTGTAAACTGAGAAGCGAAACTCCAACACACACGTAACAAGAGAGTAAAGCAGACATAGCAAGAGAGCGAGAGAGAGAGAGAGACAGGGAGAGAGAGAGGGTGGGCGTGGGAGTATGAGAAAGGAACAGCCTGAGCGCTGCTGTCTTCCTCTGATAACTTTTACAAGCAAACAGCGTCAAGAGTCGAGAAGGCGACTTATGGGGCTCTGTCAACTGTTAGCTAAAACTGACATGGAGCGACCACAGTTAGCTACAATTATTAACAACTAATTAGCAACATGATTAGCTACTAAAATGCACCTCGAATTCAATTAGGCATTAGAAAAACTGGCAAGCAAACTGGCATGCTGGCTGCATGGGCTGTGTGTGGCTGCCCGCCGCAAGAGCACAAGGCATTCATGCATATATGACTAAGAACAAACCAGGCATAAACAAAGAAACAACAACACAGGGCCGACCATGGGCATATATATGCACATTTGAAATATAAAAAGCTGAGATCCATTTCGGAGCCAACGGAGCGCATAAGCAAACAATTTTTGCGCTAAATAATTTGACAATTACTCACATCCTCGAGCGCATATTGGGTGGGCAATTGAGGCGAGCGCGGGGCGGGCAGCTCATATGCGTCTATGTGTGAGAGAGAATGAGAGAATGAGATTGAGTTGGTTAAGCGCAGCCCGACAAGAGCAAGATAGCTTGCGTATGCTGGTGCCTGGCTGGCTGTGCTCAGCGCTGGCAAGACCTAGGAACAGACCATTACGCTGGCTAACGAGGACAAGGCAAATTAAATCATTAGATGCTAGTCGAGATTAGGTGCGCTGCCGGTGTGTAGCAGCAGCGAAGGCAGGCGCCAGCTCACTCAAAACTCAGCACTCAACTCACTCAAACTATCAGCTGGGGGCGTGTGCAGCCGACACAGAGAGCAGCAGCGTAAGAGCGCAGCGCCGATCCACTCAAAGCAACCACCACCAGCAGCCAGCAGTGCGGCAGCGAGAACGACAGACGCCGCAACAGATTTGTTCACTTTCCATTTAGTTGACTTGCCACGGGCCAGCGGCAGCCACAGCATCTGGACTATCGCGCGACTCAAGACTCACTCGGCAGCAACCCTCGAACACCGTCGAGCAATACTATTGACATTACCATTACCATTCCCATTTCCGTTTCAGCCCCGGCTGCGAGCAGAGTGTCGCACGCGCGGATTACGCTCAAAAGCAATGCGATAAGCGTAAACGTACAACAACAACAACAACAACAGGAACAACTAATAGCATCAGCAGCAGCAGCATCGGCAGCAGCCACAGATATTGAGAGATACGCGCCGGCATCAGTGACAGTCGATTGGCTGCAATCAAGGTGACAACACCACGGCGCGGCAAGCGAACAGAGCAAGAGTGAAGTCAACCGAAGTGAATAGGAAGTGAACAAGTGAACGCTTCTAGTGTCGTGCAGTGAGGCCAAGAGACAAGTGCAGCAAGCGATATGGTGATGCTGCAGTCACCAGTGCAAAAGCCTAGCGATAGCATCGGGGCACAGCCCACGGCCGTCGGCGGCCTGATGAGCCCCAACTCGAATCCCGATTCGCCCAAGTCGAACACCTCGCCCGACCTGGCCAATGTGGGCAGCCGCGATGTGAGTGCCGAGCTGGTGTCGGTGTCCGGCAACGCCAGCAATGCAGCCACATCCATCAGCGCGCCAGTGGCCAAGTTGCCCAAGTTTATCATTGCCGCCAGTGGACAGGCGGCCAAGCAGGAGCAGGATCTGCGCTACTCCATTGAGCGCTTGAAGCAGATGAGCAGCGACTCTGGAATGCTCAGTCGGCTGACTCCCACCCAAGAAGATGCCGACAAGGAGAAGACTAACAACAACAACAACAACAACAATAACAACAACCTGGCCAACAACAACAAGAACAACTTGCGCCGCTCTCAGTCGCCGCCAGGGAGCGTCGGCGTGTTCCCCTTGCCGGCGCAACAGCGCAAGCTGCTGGAGCTGAGCGCAGTACGCCACTTGGCACGGCCGGAGCCACTGCAGCATCCACATGCCGCACTGCTGCAGCAGCATCCGCACTTGCTGCAGAATCCGCAGTTTCTAGCCGCTGCCGCGCAGCACCACCAGCAGCAGCACATGCACCACCATCACCACCACTCAGCACACGCACATCCACATCATGCAGCCGCCGCTGTGTTCCACCTGCGTGCACCTGGCGCGATACCGAATGCGAGCAACACCACCGCACCACCATCGCCCGCCACATCGCCGCTGTCGCCGCCCACATCTCCCACTGGCCCAGGCAGCAGCCAAACGACACATTCCGAGCCGCAAAGGGCGTCGCCCTTGGGCCCCGCCACAGCAGCACCAGCAAATCCTGCACAGAACCCACAGCCACCGCCACCGCCGCCACAGACAGTGCAGCTGCACTTGGGGGCTGGGCCGCACCCCGTGATGGCCAGCATTAGTCCAACATCCGCCCATGACATGGATCTGGAGCGCATTAAGCTGGTGGCAGCGGTTGCCGCGCGCTCCAGCCAAAGCCAAGCGCCCAGCACATCCACCGCCGCCGCCTCGACCAGCTCCTCCTCCGTCTCGCCCGCGGGCCGCGACTTAAGTGATTACGGTTTCAGAATACAGCTGGGCGGCCTGGCGGCCGCGGCCGCCGCTGCTGCGGCCACATCGCGCCAGATTGCGGCCGCTAACTATGCGCGCAGTGACACCAGCGAAGAGCTCAACGTCGATGGCAACGACGAGGACAGCAACGACGGCTCCGGATCCCACAGCACGCCGTCGGTAAGTTTTCAGCTTGACCTTGACTGAGGTTTCCAGAGGTCTTAGATTTGCTTGTCTCTTTCTACTCCTGCTCTTAACCCAGGTCTGTCCAGTGGATCTGACACGGTCCGTGCCGAACAGCGCGAACAGCGCGAGCACAGCATCCACCAGTGGCGCCAGCGACCGGGAGGCCACCAAGCGCCTCGCCTTCTCCGTGGAGAATATTTTGGACCCCAATAAGTTTACGGGCAACAAATTGCCAGCGACAGCGCCGCCTTTCGGGCATCCGCGTCAGTGGAGCTACGATCGAGACGAGGACATGCACGATCACCTGGACGATGAGCACAGCGAGGATATGTCCGGTAAGTAAACCCTTGACTAGAATGTGGCTCTGCAGCATCCCGCCCAAACATTTACATATATATTCAGGCACATACGTGCGCGTGCATGTGCTCAGCTGGGCGGGGCAGCGGAGGCTGCAAAACGATTTTCACTTGCCTCCACTTGTTATGCCAAACTGCCAACTTCACTCGAGCGTCTTTTTTTAGTCCGTGCAATTGTGTGGGCGGGTGGGTTGTATTTAAACTGCCGCCTGTAGCTTTTGGTCTGTTTTGATTTTGATTTTGTTTCTTTTCTCTCTCAACCACTTCACCCACCCACACACACACAGACGGGGGGAGAAAGGTAAGGCAAAGTTGCCATTTTGAACGAGCAGAGATTGCGTTTTGCCTGTTTCCGTCCGTAAGTCACGTAGACGCTGTGTGTGCGTTTGCTGGCACTACGAAAGCAGTTATATGCACACATACAGACACATACACACACACACAAACATATACATATTCATATATATATATATATGTCGAGCACATTCGCCGGGTAAACAAATGTGCAAACAATGCGAGTGAGGAATAAAACTTGTTTAGTCTGAAATCTGCACTCATATTCAAGTGGGGATTTTGCATGGAATTTGTTTTAATTGATTGATTGATGTTTTAATTGGGAAAAGCAATTGCTGTGTGGAATTTTACGTTATTTCTTTTGCCAGATTTTGAGCTGCCCCTGTATTGGGGCTGCTCTCATTTGAATTTTTTATTTTCCTTCCATTTTTATTTTTTTCTTCCTCTGCTAGCTGTTGGCTAACATTTTGCTGAAAATTAATTGATTTTCATGCTTCGCTTGTTCCAAAGAAATTTCTCAAATAAAAATTTGCAAATTTGATTGAAGTTGTGTGGTGAACTTGCCAATAGGATCTGAGTGGGGGCGGGCATCAGCAGACCAGAACTGCTAAGCTGCGGCAAAGCGCCAAAATAAACGTTGAAAACAAAGTAGGTAGCACGGGCGCGTCCCGAAGGGAAGCATACTGCGGCGCAGGACACAGAAAAAGTCAAGTTTTGCATTTGGTGAAAAGGTTTGTTTGAACAATGCTCATAATGTGATTATGGCTATGAATAGAGAGTTTACGGAAACGAGCTACGATCAGCTGCTAAGCTGAGAGCTAAGCAAATATCAAATTAAAAAGGGAATTACAAATATTTTTTTGTTGCTTCTTAAACGGAATAGTTCAAATTAAATTATAAAATAAAAATTTAAAAAATTATATAAAATAATTACATTTATTATTACATATATTATTAATTTTTAAATTAAATTACAATTTTTTAAGCTTCAGTTTTTGGCCTTAGGCCAACAAAACGTTGAAGCTAACTTGGATCACCAGCTGAGATCTCAATGTCAAAAGACTCTTTTGTAGTTCCGCTCGAGTAATCAAAGCTCAAAATTAATTCTATTAATCATATTTCTTATCTATCCGAAAGTAATCAAAATGAGAAGTTGCTTTGTCACTGCTGAGTCGAAGTGTTCAATTGTTGTTCTTTAATCAATGCTGACAATGGGAATTTACAGCTTGTCAGTCATTTAGTTTGCCCAAAGTGCTGCACACATTCACACGCGCATTTACACCCACCCACACACACACACGGACTCCCGTTTACACACACAAACAAGCCACTCGCTTTATTGGCCACTTCGGTAAGCGCTTATGTACGAAATTATAAACAGTGAAAATGGCGCAGAAAACAACAACAGCAACAACAACAGCAACAACATCATTATCAGCAACAAATTATCGGCCATTGCTGCTGCTGCTGTTTGTTGTTGTTGCTGTGTGACTGTTTGCTGTTTGTGCATTTGTGTTTGTGTTAATAAAACACAATTAGCTTCATCAATGGCGCCGGACGTGGAGGTGGCTGCTGCTGCTGCTGCTGGGTGTGGCGTCGCCGTACTCGAACATAACTGCTAATAAAACAGACTGAATGGCCGCGCCGACGACCCCAACAGCCCGACAAGAGGTCTGCCGGCAAGGGGGGCCAGCCAGGATAATGATGCTCGCAATGATTATGTAGCTGGTCGTGTTCGTGTGCGTGTCCGTGGCATTGTTGTTGGCAGTTTGTTCAGCCAGTTGAAGTTTACAGCGCAGGGACAGACTGACGGCGACGACGACTTTACTGTTCACATTACGCATACGCACTGTTTGCCTGCTGCGATTCAACGATTGTTGCCTGGTGATGCTGTAGTCATTAATTAGCAAGGTACTTAATTACCGCACATTCATTAGCCGCTTCAATGGCTCTGTCCCGGACACGCACATACAAACATACACTTACATAAACCAGCCACCCCACCCCCGACCCACCCGGCAGACACTTAATTTTATGACCTGGGAGGTGCTAATGTCGCTGCTGGTCGCTTCACTTTATATTAGCGTAATTATGTGGCCTTTTGTCTTCGCAACTAATTGGATTTTATGACATCTTTACTCAACCTATTCCGTCCGCTGTCCCACCTTATCGGATCACACCGATGCATTGTGTGCACGGCGCTTAATAATTTACGTATATTACGCATACGCTGCATTTGTCGGTTGCCGGCGTGCTATCCTCTAAGGCGCCATTCGCTGGGGCTGGTCACTGGGCGCACAGCAATTTGCATATCATTTAAAATGCAAAACAAAACTCAGCCAAAAGCACACAACTAGCAAATGCACTAAAAGCGCCGCTGAAAGCCACAAAACAAAACACATACACTTATGTGCATACACAATAGCAGACGGGGCAGGGGCTGGGGCAGGGGCAGGGGGAGAATAAAAACAACATGGATAGCTAGAAATTTACCATATCCACACACATACACATACACACTCTAGTCTGCATTACACTCGAGCAGCTGAAAAAATGCGCCCCAAAAGTCATATGAAAAAGCATGCGATAACTAAGTGGGCTCACAGAGCATGGCGGGGATGTGCTCGCTGGGGTTGGGTCGAATAAAATGGTTATGTGGCAACATTTAACTGTGGGTGGCCAGGCAGGCCCTGCTGCTGGGGGAGTGAAACTGCTGGCAACCAACCCCCGAGTAAGTAAAATGGCTGCGAAAACTTTTATTCTTTTCAGCACTCAATTTGGCGCTCAGGCTAGCGCTCTCGCTCGCACCCATGGCAAACGCCATGGCAATGCCAATGCATCTTTATATACCTACACATATATATATAAATGTGTGTGTGTGTGCGTGTGTATATAACATACTTTGTATTCATGTATTGGTGTACATTGCTGGTTGCGCTGCTGGTCGTAGTCCCGGCGCTCTGGGGAGCTTTGCAGATTTGTGTGCGTGTCTGTGAGTTCTGTAAAGTTAGGCGACAATTTTCGTAGTCTCGGCCCGGCTTTTTATATCCGTCATCAGCAACTCATTTATTATTTTATGAAAATGGCAAAATGAGACGACAAATGCTCCCCGGGGTCGCATTGGCCAAGCGTATGCGATTATAATGATTGCGACAATGAAGCCGCCCGAAACCCAACTGCTCGAACCCAAATTTAAAAGCCATTTTGTCTGTCGAGTTTTCAGTGTGTGTGTGTGTGTGTGCGTGTGTACATGTGTGCATGGTAATTAACACTCAGATTTCATAATTAAGATTATGGCTTATGGCAGACTTTTTTATGTGACGTCTATACCCTTACAGAGTCTGCAAAAGTATTGCTACTCTGTTTCACTTTAGTTGGTTTTTCCATGAAACTTATTTAGCATAAATGTTATAGAGTATATCAACTTACTCCCATTTTATTATTTAGGGTATACAAGATTTGGTTTTATGAAAATATTGTATCTTTTCTTTATCTCACTTTTGGTTTTGTATTTATTCAGATTACCTCTGTGGGGCATAGAGTATCTGTGCATGTGTGTGGCTGTATATTGTTTTTTTTTTTTCTGTATAACTACATGAGTCTTATCTTCAATGTGCCGTAACATGAACATGGCTTATAATGTGCTTTTGGTAGAATTGTAAAGAGAGCTGGCAGCTTGATGCGTAAAATAAGACAAGGAGAAACTGTTAAATTAACAGAGGTAGTAACAGAGGGAATAGGATTGATTGGTGTCTTTTAACAGTCTTCCTAACATACAATTATCTTTTATTATATTTTGATATATACCTACATATATATATATATTGATGTATAAACCATAATCAAATAAATTCTTAATTATTAAATATATTCATATATAATATAATATATTAAATATAATTTATATGCATTATATATATGCTAAAGAAACAAATTTAATTTGAAACTTTCAAATATCCTGTTATATTTTACATAATTCCTTTGGCTGCTTTACTCCGTACCAAGCCGTTGCCAGACAACAAGTATACGCCTTGTTGCACTGACTGGACGTCTAGTTACCCTAATTAGAAAAGCGCGGCGTCAGAGCCGCCACCTCCGCCTGTACGTAGTCCCAGCGCTTATTAACCAGCTGCGGTTGCGGCTGACTGTTTATAGGGCGCAAACACCCTTTTCGAGCCACTACCAACAGCCTAAACCCCACCCCCACCCATGGCTGCAGACCTTTCGACTTTTTCGCGTCTGTTTGCCGACGCATTAAACGTCTGGTGGAGCTCCGCCCCACGCGGCAGTTAATTCAATTGACTCAAACCAATTGTGGTCAGCAGCACTCGTCGGAGCCGTTCAATGGGTATTGATGATGATATTCGGGCATCTAATGTGCCATTAATGCATATCAAAGTGGCTGCAAACACTCCACAGCCCATTACCAGTGCGACAGACGACAGGCGAGCGAGCCATTTGCATTTGAAAGGGCAGACGGGCAGACAGGCAGACACGCAGACAGAGTCCACGCGCGGTCAGTAAAATCGTTAAATATTAAATGAAGCGTTCATGTTAATTTTCTGTTTAATTGGCGCGCTGTCTGTGGCGCTCAGATAGGCAGCCACGGCCAGGCTAATTACATGCAAACATGGCCAATCATGTTGACCAATTACCAGACGTATGCATTTTGCAGCTCCGTTTGCCCGCCGACAGAGCCTTTTCAGTTATTTATCGAGCTGCCGATTGTTGGGCTGCTCTCCAAGTTGCATCATTTGTTATCCCATCAACTCAGGCTCAGTTATGACTATGCCAGGAAGACCCAATTGAGTAATCAATATCCCGTAGTGGGCACAGTTGTCCGCCGTGAGCAGTGGCCGCCGCGCGTTAATTGAATTTTGATTGCCGCATCATTGCAATCAATACAAGTTCCGCCCGTCTACACATGTGCGGCAACATGTGCCCGGGATTCCAATTAATTTACAACGATGCGCAGTGATTGATTCTCGTTTGCAAATCACGGCTGACCCTAAGGCCAGTCGCCGTACAGTTCGATTGATTGATGAATCTCTTGGCAAAAAAACTTTCTTTTATTTGAACTTTTTCTCTGCTTGCGCTTGCAGCTCAGGATCTTAATGACATGGATCAGGACGACATGTGCGATGATGGCAGCGACATCGATGATCCCAGCAGCGAAACGGACTCCAAGAAAGGTGGCAGTCGCAACGGCGACGGCAAGTCTGGCAGCGGAGGCGGCGGCGGTGGCTCCAAGCCGCGCAGGGCCCGCACCGCCTTCACCTACGAGCAGCTGGTTTCCCTGGAGAACAAGTTCAAGACGACGCGTTACTTGAGTGTGTGCGAGCGCTTGAACTTGGCTCTCAGCTTGAGCCTGACTGAGACACAGGTGCGCATTATCCTTGACTGCTTCGCGGGGCTTCTTGCTGAATTGCATTGTCTTTCTTTCAGGTTAAGATCTGGTTCCAGAATCGACGCACCAAGTGGAAGAAGCAGAATCCAGGAATGGATGTGAATAGCCCAACGCTGCCGCCGCCCGCGGGCGGTTCCTTTGGACCCGGCGCCTATGCCAGCAGCCTGCTCTATCCGCACGCCGTGCCCTACCCGCCGTACGGACCCTACTTTCATCCCCTGGGCGCCCACCACCTGAGCCACTCCCACTCATAAAATTGCAAGATGCAACAGCGTTTGTTGCAAATCTTCGAAAAGCGTGCCAAGGGCGCCGCCACAGAGCCGCGGCCCGGCCCACCGGCCGACGCATTGTAAATACGAAACCGCTTTAAGTGTTGTTTTAGTCCCGCCTGTACATAGTTCGTGTATTATATTGCAAGTCGTAGCGCCTAGAATACAGCCAGCGAAGCCCAAAGATGTTGCCCAGTCAATGTTCGACATATCTACCCTATAGCCGTGCGTATGTAATTGCTTGAGCGAATTACGATTTATGAGTATGTAATTATTATCACTAAGTATGAGTCTGTAGCACTACGTTAGCGTGTAAGTGGCAAGCAAAATCAAAAATCAAAAATATAAATAAATTTCAGATGTGAAAAAATAAAGATTTTAAATATTACCAAACAGACTGCGGGCTTATAAATCTGTGCATGATCGGGGGGCGAAAAACAATTTATCGCTTGGCGCACACACGGATAAATACAGTCGGACGGACGGACAGACAGACAGACAGACGGAGAGAGTGGCATACTGTGAGGACTCTCCGGCAAGCGTGTGAAATGACAGGACAACAATGCTAAGTCAAGTGTAAAATTTTAAATTTGCTTCTCATTTGCTGCGTGCGGCTCAAGCACTCACACAGACAGACACACGCACACTCAGGGCTATTCAATTATGTGGCAGGCGAATGCGAAATATCTTAATCCGATTTGTGTGATACAATGAGGGGCACATATCGCCGAGGCGAAGTTGTCAAAACAGAGACAGGCGCATGAATAAATTCACGGGCTTTCACACCTCGCGCCCATTGATATTATAATAACTACTCACGGGCAGCAGGGACGATTGGTGAGCAGCCTAATTGAAACAGAGATCCATGCATGGCCAGCTCCAGGAGCCAGCAGCCGATCTGAATGGCCAGACGGATGCGGGGCCGTTGACAGCGACTGGATGTAAACAAACAGGCAGACAAACAAACAAGCAAGCAGAGTCACTGAACAAGGATATGGCGGAAATCCTTTTATATCTATTACGCCGCCGCCCCAGAAGCGCTGAGCTCTGTGTGAAAAGCCACGCGACACGCGCCGCGTGCGTTGGCTGTAGCTAAATTTCGCACATTTGATTGCATTTGCGGCGACGTCCTGTAAGCGAAGCAAGGATGCGTGGCCGGAGCGCACTTTTTTCTCTCTTCTGCTGCCAAGGCACATTTGCATAAATAATTTATTAAAAATTTGCTTTTACATTTGTTTTAAGCTTTGCTTAAGTACTTTGCAATTAGTCGAAAATCCTATTTGACGCACACACACACACACACACACACATGTGCATATTATGCATGAGCCCGCAGCCACGAGCGTCTGTGTGTGCGTTAATTTCTGTAAATGTGAGCCATTAAATTATTCAGCTGCAGACATGCCGGCGCATTTCGCACTAAATTCTCTAAAATGCGAAACAAGCTCCATTTGCATACAATTAAACCCCAATTTTAGCAGCAGCAACTTGTGCTGCGACTAGAGTGCGGCTAATGCTATTCCGCAGCTGCATAAGAAGACGGAATTGCACTCAAAATGATAATTTGATAATTGAATATAGTTTATAATTTTATTTACTATTCGCCTGCAGACTCTGGCATGCTCCACTGCCCCAAATCGCTCACTAAACACAATTTATTGTAGTCTATCGCCTAAGACGCCCGCAAAACATCTTCAAGTCAGTGAAACGATAAATTAACGCGACGCCTGCCCACTTAAAGGAATACTTAGCCCCACCCCACGCCCTGGCAGTTACACCCTGACAGATTCGCCGGAATGACGAACGCCCCAAACGCAAATCCAAGACAATTGCTTTCCAATGCGCGCCGTAATAAAGCAAATCCCATCTAAGCATTTTGCACCACCAACTAGAGCAGGCAACTGGCAGCCTGACAGTTGCCCATGCCACATACTCATTGCAGAATCAAAATGCGACACTCTCGCAATTAAGTTGTTGTGCCCGAGCCTGCCTCTCTCTCTCTCTCTCTGTGAGTGTTTTTGGGTCCTTTGCCTAAACTACTTTGAATTTTATTTTATAGGACTTATTTCGGATTCCAATTTGCTTGCTTCTTATTATTTTTGTTCTCTGCTTTGTTTACGTATTTTACGAGAACCTTTTTTTGCGCCTGAATTGCTGCAGATTACGCATACTTCATTCTGAGCGTGTGTGTGTGTGTGTGTGTGTGTGTGGGTGTGTGTGTGCGTGTGTGTGTGTTTGTGTTGGCAGCATGAGCAACATTTAATCTGCACCATTGACTTTTCTACAGTTCGCCCTTCCCTTATACGTGTTTTGTCACTCCCAAACTCTCTCTCTCTCTCTCTCTCTCTCCCTCTCTCTCTACAGCTTGTAGTAAATTTTATGCGAATATTTAGTTTGCTGTGCTTATCAGCACAGCTTTATCGAAACTTATTGTGTTTGTTTAATTGAATTTGGATTGCCGCGGACTGCGACGACGCTGGCGACAATTTCGCGGATGAGCGGATGCCTGAGACGCTGACGTCGCCCAGATAAACCGGAGTGGAGCGCCGAGTGGAACTCGTTTGGCGGCAAGTGGATTGTCTAATTGGGAGTGGTAGATCAACGCGGGACTTAGTTTAGTTCATTTAGTTCGCTATTTGTGGCTGGCAGCGAGCGAGTTGCGCGGCAATTAAAATTTAACTACCAGGCCACGCCCACGTGCACCACACGCACCACAAATGCTTGCATATGTGCGTCCATATAAATTATGACCCGCGCTTGACATAAACAAGCTCCCAGGAGGCACTTTGGCCTGGCTCTATGACAGATTTTCCGAGCGCATTTGATGAAGCGCAGTGGGCGGAGGCGAGGATACACGCTAAAGTGTCACCGGGGAGCGGGTCGCCTGCCACATGTGTCTTGAGTCAAGCGCCGCGTCGCCGCGGAGCTATTGAGCCACCCCAGTTGGCATTGTTGTTTGCAAGCGAATCACATTTTGATGATTGTCAATGTGACTTTAATACCATTTTTCAACTTGACGCGCGTGTGGGACGCTCAGCTCGGGGTAGCGCTTGCCACGTGCACTCACGGAGCTGTGTGATAAGGACTGAAGGAAAGGGATATGGCCAGGAACTGTGTCAGCCACTGAGCGCAATGCTGACATCTGTGGATTAAATTGCAATTTGTGCTCATGTAATATTGAAGCTGGCGAGGAGCTCTGCGCAACACTTTCACATTGTTGTTCCTGCCGCCACGGAGTTTAGTGCGGCAATAATATTGTTGCTGCCACACACAATTGCCATTAGTATTTGAAATGGGCAATAAAACTGTAAACTGCCTTTGTGCTGAAAATTAGATCAAACATTTTAATGCTCGATTAACAGAGATGAGAGAAGGAGAGAGAGAGAGAGAGAGAGAGAGAGTATCTTATCTTTTTTTAAATTTTTTTTTATATAAATTAAATATTTAATATGGTTAACATACCTTCGCGGCAACTTAATTTAAACTGATATAAAATTAAGAACTAAACTAAATCTAAAGCAATGGACCTAATATAGTTAGATTAATTATTTACATATTATTTTTATAATTATTATTATTAAATTCTAAATCTCGTTCCGGCAAGTCTTGAGGGTGATGGCGATGCAATCTTCTTCTCTCGCCTGTGCTAGTCTCCTGGCCAGGCTGTTTGGATGTAGTCCCAGTCTGTTTCCATATTTTTGGCAATATCTTGTATCTTTATCAGTGAGTGGAGCTCATCGGCTGCGATTTGTATTTTTCATAGCATACTTTAAGGGGCGAATATGTTCTTCAGGTATTTAGCCCCATTAGCATTGTTTTTCCTTTTGCATTGCTCCTCTGGCTTAGCCGACACGAGGCCAGGCACAGGACGCAATTCATCATCGCTTAGCCAAGCTACCTGTCAAGTGGTAGAGCCAACAAGGCAGCGCGAAAAGCATTGCGAATTGAACGTAAATTAAACGCGTGTCCGTGACTCGTCATCTGCCCGAATAATTCGCAGCTAATTCCCCGGCAAGCGCAACGAAATGGGGCACAAAGCCAACCTTCGCCCCGAGAATGGGAGCTGTGCCTTTTTATTTGGTGAGAAAACATTTACGCACTAATTTCAGTGCAGCGCTGGCGCGGCTCTCTGGGCAGTGGCATGCGAGGCACATTACCAGACCAGTTGCTTGCCAATTGGTTTGCAATTTGGCGTGCTTAGCGGCGGGCCAGGGAGGAAGGACATAGGGCGAAGGGCGGGTGGTTGATAGCCGCGGGCTGCTTTAGCCACAAATAGCGCACGCGTAGCGTCCAACACGTGCCTCAATTACGCGGTTAAATGCATTCAAATTGAGTTGTTTATACTGTGGGCGTGCGCTGCCGGGCGGCGGTCAATGGGCAGTGGCGGCTTTAGATGCGTCCCGCTGGCAAATCAGCTACACTTGCAGTGCCCTTGTTGTTGCTGCTTGGAGCCGCAAAGTGACACGCGACCAGCCATTGTTCACAAATTTGAAAAAGTGTTGCTGCTCGACGCTCCGTTAGCTCGTTCCTCAGCTGCAAACATAAAACTATCAGCGCTCGAGTGGGAGTGGGCGTGTGTTGTTTATGTCATTGCTACCCCTTGCCGTTAATCCGCTTATGTGTGTCTCATATTTAAGCCGACCTTACAAGCAAATCAAAACAAAGACAGTCACAGCCAAAGGCAGCCAGACAGGCCGCCGACTGCTGCCATTTGCGGAACTTGCAAAGTTTTTGGCAAACACAAACAAACAGCAAAGCAGAAGCAGAAACCAAAACAAAATGTGGCCACAGCAGACAGCAAACAAACTACTGTAATTATAAGTAGAAGCCATTGCGAGCAATTATAACGCGAACGTGGGCAAGAGGTGGCTAAGCCAGCCAAGTTAGGCCAACCATGACAGGCAGGCGGCAGGCAGGCTGGCAGACGATGCTTCTCGATTTGGCTTTGAAGACGTTTACAAATGTATTTGCTCGTAATCAGAGAGTACCCAGAGCAGCTGCTGCTCTGCTCCAACTCAATCAGAGAGTTAATGCTACATTTGGCAAGGACTTCATCAAGGCTTCGTAGCTCTTACCTACTTATACATTATAGTCCCAAAGCCAACTCATTACTGCCTGGCCAGGCAGCACAATTACTAGCCAACAACAGTGCCCGACGACCCCCATACCCCAGCGCACCTCTTTCATGTCTCAGTTTCATTTGTTGCGCTAGATTTTTCTCAATCACACAGGGGCACCCAGGGGACTGGCACAGAACTAGTTCAATTCCGCATACAAATGCGAGACAGACAGAGCACACCTCCTCCGTCTCCCTTATCCTGTTCGGCTTGTAGCTGCTTACCTAGTCGAGCACTTCAAATAAACTAAGCAGCTAGACGCAAAATAAATAGGCTGTTGTTAGCCAACTGGCGCTCAGGACAGTTGCAAATGTCGTCGGTTTCGTGTCCTGCGCGTAATGAGCAAATTTGTTTTCATATAAAGCAGACAACAACTAAGTTCAGGGCACCCTCTACTTGGCAGTTTTAAAATGAGCAACCCAAACGGCAACTACTTAATTATCAGCTGGCAGCACAGCATGCGGTATGCTCGCAGCTCAGGGCTCTTTATATCACTTAACAATTGATGTAAATACACTGCTAAGCATATACTAGCAGAAAAGAGCATACAGTTGATCAAAGAGAGAGTTGATTTGTTAATATATGTATATATATTATATATCTTTATATATCCATAGCTATAGCTCACTCAATTTCATTATGAATCATGAAGTTAATTTTAGTTTTCACTTCATATTCCAATTTCTCTACTTGTTTGTGCTAGTTTCTTTCTCTAAGTGCATGCATCAATCTAAATATATATGTATATATATATATATATATATATATATATATATATATATATATATATATATATATACATATATATATATACATATACATATATATACATATACATATATATACATATATATATATATATATATATATATATATATATATATATATATATACATATATATATATATATATATATATATATATATATATATATATAGACAGATTTTCCACTCAAATAATTTCGACTTATAAAGCTGCGCAGTACGGCTACTGCGCTGCTGCTGCGCTGCTGGGTGGCTCAGTTAATGTGCTCGTTAAAGTTTTACGGTGACAGAAAATGAGCAAAAGGACGCAGCACCTGTGGCAATGCAGGCAAAATCCTCGCATGTGGTCGTTATGACAATTTAGCGTAGCCATTTGATTTGTCAAAAATTGCCAAATAATTGGCGTTGGCTGCTAACTGGCAACCCTGTCGAATTATGGCTGCATAGCGCGCAGGCTGCGAATGTGGAACGTTGCCAGGACTATTATCCTGCCGCTGGTAATGTGCAAGCCGTTGCTAATTAGTACATGGGTTTCTGGTCATCATATCTATTGGTTTTTCGTGCCGTTACGAGCGAGTATTTGCCGTGTGCGGCGTGAAATTGTCAGCGCGTCGAATGTAACCCTAACTTTGGGCGGGCTGGGTTGAGCAGGGGTCAGGCGTTGGGCAGAGCTAGCTTCGCCTTAGCCTTTCAGGCGGGCGCTCGCAATTCAATTTTACACTAACAACTTAATCCTTTATTCAATTTGAAACCCATTAAAAGGACATTGCTTATCCTTTTAAGTGAATGCAAACAGCTTTTAATGTAAATAAGAAAACGAGATCGATGCCGTTTGCCGTTTGCAAATCTCCCAGAAGCTCCCAGCGGATGCTCAGCCAGCAAAGTCCAAAGCCAACTCGTTGCCAAGGCAAAAGAAAATTAAAATGCAGCCTGCTACCGGTTACCGGTTCGCTCTTGGCCAAACGGCCAATTGACATTTGCAACCGCACTTAAGGCCAAACAGATGCGACGGCTCCTGCCGATGCTATCGATGATTCAGATACTTTTGATGCCGAAGCTGCAGCTGAAGCTGAAGCTGATGCTTGCGAGTTGTTTGTGCCACTCGAAACAAATCGAACTGTGTGCGACTGAATGCCATTTGAATATTTCATGCTGTTGTGGTGCAAAATTTTAAATCGACTCAAGTCAAGTGTGCGGATGCCGAAATCAATCTCGTTTGTGTAGCAACCAAATTAACATAGTCAGGGCGGGGCAGGACGTGGCAAGGCGTGGCGAGACGTGGCTAGGCGTGGCAAGCAGACATCAGCTGTAAGCCACTTGCCACAGAGTCAGTTGCATTTGTCGATTTTGTCTACTTAGTGCCCCCGCCGCTTCCCTCGGCCCACTCTACTTAGTTACACTTGGCTTTGTCTTTCCGCTTCTTAATACCTACGAGTTTACTTTTTTAAATGTATTTTATATCAGATTCCGGTAACGCACCACCACGGCAGACACTTCTCCTGATGAGTACTAAGTAGAGTTTGGGAAATACACCATGTGCACTCACGTAGTATAATTTACCCTCAGCACGGCGCCAGGAAGTACAATAAAAACTCGAAACTTAGCTGCAACTTTTTTTCCCTATGAGTTTTCTTATTTTCTTTCAGTTTTTTATTTTTCTCTTTGCTGCTGTCCCAGCGTGGCCTTTTTTGATTGCCTTTTGTTTTTGCTAGCTTGCTATTGTTGTTGTCCATAATGGGTGTTGCGAGATCTGAGTGCGGCCCAAAGCCCAAAGGAATTTTCTGTGTCAAGTGCTGTGTAGCATATTTTAAAGATTAGATTCCTAAGGCTGAGCTTGCCAAGACGGCAGCTGGCGAGGGAGACTGGGGCTGGCCGGTCGGAGAAGTCCTCCATATTCATATTATATCTGACTATATGATATAGAGCTGACATCCATGTCAAGCTGCATAAACAATATTTGAGCACGCGTCAGAAAGGCAAACACTCAACTGTCGAGGCGACCACTTGAGCCGCCACTTGAGTGGAGGAGGTTGACAGATTTTCGCATTGTGCAAACACACTTGAAAGGGCTCAAAAATGCCAGTGGCTCAATGCTGAGCAAACAAATAATGCAATTACACTGAAATTACAGAGTTCTTAAACGAAAATTAGTTGTTAGGCCCAGCGACTGGGAGGGAGTTCAAGATGTTACTTAATATGAAAGTAGATCGCAAGGCTGGAGTTCTTTGTGGCTTATACCCACTTAGCCCTGTCGCAGCTGGCGACGAGGACACGGCACACTGGCCACCGGACACCGTAGACCGTAAACCGGGCACTAATAAGCGGTCAGTCAAAAGGAAGGCGGTGAGCGTGCTCGGAGCTACCTTCTTATCTATAAATGCCCATAAACCACTGCACAAAACAGTTGTCCTTTTTGGCTCGCTGTCCCGGCTCTTTCATTAGAACCCGAATTTCAACACATTTGCGCGCATAATCCCTTAAGGCTCTTTAAACTTTACACACTTTTAGACGCTGTCCCCCATCTCGGCCCAAAGCGCTCCGAAAAACATGGCGAAATGTGCTCGGAAAAAATCAAAATAATCCTTTTTTTCTGCCAAACAGGAGCTAAAAAAAGGAAAGGTTAAAACATCAAGACTAAAAGGCGCATGCATTATGAAGGGTCTTGAGTTTTAATTGAGTGTGCGCCCTGGGTGGGTGGGCGTCCACTGAAAAAAAATATAAAACAACAGCAGAAAAGTTGCTGCAAACTGTAATAAAACAATTTTCCACTTGACGCATGGCTGCGGTCTCCAAAAAGGCCTTACAACTGTGCAATTGTCCACTGGGCGGACGGTCGCCAGTTCATGTGTGTTTGTGCCCAATTAGAGTTGCAGCAGCGGTCAACTCAAGGGCAGCGGACTTGCAGAGGACGCAAAACTTTTCGGGCGACCAAACTTTTCATTTCACGCCTCAAGTATGAGTAATTGATTCATTTATGCTACTAATTGCAAATCAGAGAGCTGGACAGTGAGAGAGAGAGGAGGCTATAGAGAGAGCAGTCTGTCCTCAGCAATATGCTAATTAGCAGCTTAGGCTCATTTTTCAATTAAGGCTGCAAACTTCTGCAGAGCAGTCAACTTAATTAATTAATGGCAAAACAATTGCATGCGGCAGCTAAGGCGGAAACTTCAATAAGATCTGAGCTCTAAATAAATCATAATTGCGCTGAAACTTAAGTTACTTTAAGGAAGTTGAGCAACTGGAGCGGACTGCAGAAGAAGCTATAAGCACTTGACACTTAGTATCGTATATGGTGGGAATGTGATGGCAATCATTGGAGAAGTCAGGAGGTTTGTTATGTAAATATGTAAAAGCAGAACTCGAATGCTCGAATAAGCACTCTAATGATACCCAAGCTAGCCTTGCATTATCTAGGGGTTAAGGTTTGTTCGCTATATACATGTTTATATACATGTTTTATTTATAAATATAATGTGACATAATTCATATATAATATAAATATAATATTATAATATATATATAATTAAATTTAATTCGATTATATATTTTTGTAATATTTCTTGTATTTTCCTTTAACTTCGCTATCAATCTATCGACATATCTATAATATATAATATAATATTATAATATAATTAAAATTTAATATTATTCGGTTATATATTTTTCTATAATTTATAATATTTTATAATATTACTTTTATATTCCCTTAACCTCGCTATCAATCTGTGGACCTATCCCATTTTGTTCGACTGTTGCCTCTATAAACAAGCTTGTCAGTCTTTCTAATAGACTCAAATGTCTCATATAGATTATATGTGATTCCATTATATATTATATGACATCATTATTTGGTAAATGTATATCCGAGGTTGATTTAATATATATATATATTTCCTGGCCTCTCTATAAGGTAAGCCCACACGTTAGGTAACAACAAAAAAAGTCAGAGTAACTCGACACATTTGGGCTGCGTGTTAAAAGAAGCCGCCAACAGGAACAGTGTGACATAATTGCACCGCCATTTGGCACGCTACATCCCAGGCGAACAGGCGCCGCTGTAATAGGAACCGCAATTGACACAGAGCAAAGCTAATTTGAAAAATTAGTTATGCGCCGGTAAGAGGCCGGCGGGCAACTCGATGCCGGAATGCTCACAAGTCAATTAAATAAACAACTGGCAAGGATTCGCTTAGGCAGGCAGGCAACGCTGCCACGTCGATTGATTTATCAGACGACAATTTGGTGGGTAAACAAGGCAAACGCGCTGTAAAATGATCCATGCCTTGGCCTACGGCTTGGGGCGCGCTGGAGCCTCGGCTGGCGCTTATATTGTTGACAGCTCGTCAGCTAATTACACGCCACAATAAGTTTAATAACTTTGCAACCGGCTCGACTTGAGCCTGTTGTTGGTATTGCTGGCATCAACGCTTCGCCACGATAAACATTTTAATTAACTCGAAACAATGTCGGGACTGAGGCTGCTGCTGAGCTGAGTTGTGGGACGCCTGCTTAAGTGCGTCGGGCTTGGCCCAAGCTTATGACTACTTAACGCCTTCTCACTTCACACTTAGCACTCGACGCCTGTCGCCTGCCACTTGTCAGCCCTCGCTGTCCCCATAATCGATTTTGGCCTTCAGCCCAAAGTGGCAAACAATGTTTCATAATTTTAGTGCCTCTGGCTGGCTGCGTTGCTTCCGCTGTGTCCTGGCTGACTGACTGCCTGGCTGCCAGCTCTCCACACCCTGTGGCGGTGTTGCAATGTTTTTTTAGGCAATTTATGACGCATAAATAAGCGGAACTTGAAACTATGCAGCGACAACGTGGCCAACACGCTAAAAAACAACGCTCAAACTCATTAATTTAAACGAGATTTGACGTGCGCTTTGATAAAGCCGCAATTTATATTCGCCAGGCTGTTGGAGGCTGGGGCCACCCCGAATGGAAACAGGAGCTCAAAACAAAATCTCCAGCTGGCGATGGGGGCACATGGCCGGCCAACCTGCAATTGCCTCGTTTAGTTGGAAAACAATGGCGAGCTTAGTATGCTCTAGCGTAAAAAATATGGCTACAAAAATGACTGCACTGAGAGAAAGGCATTAAGAGTTTCACAAGCTGAAAAGGCAAACTAAGAGATATTTTCTGAGCCCAAACCTTCTAAATAACCATATATATATCTTGGCTGATTACTCAGTTTTATAGATTTCTACTTTGTTATATAACTTGGATTAACGATATTTTGCCATTTATAACCTGCCGCTGTTGGAGCACAGTGTATTTATTTGCTCTACAAAGGAAAGGAAAGAGGCAGCCATCACCGGGCCATAACAAAAGGCCAAGTTGCCAACTATACGGGGCAGACTTTTCGGTGTCGCCGCAAACTGCAGCGCACTCTATTTGTAAAAGCAATTAATTTTTTGGTTACAGTTTCGCCCAATGGCACATAAATTTAAACAACTTCTCGTAATCGAGACGAGGGCTGAACGAGCTCTTGGCCAAGACCGAATGCAAGCCGCAATTTGCGTGCATTTAAATGGCGAGCGACAATGCGGTCAGAGCCATGACGAGACGCCCCTCAGTCCGAAACTAAATAAATATTTACCTGGACTTGTCACCACAATGCGAAATAGACGCCTCCACAATACCAGAAAAAATTCAGATAAACCAAAAAATAGAAGAAGCTCAAAATTGCCAATTCCCAAAGCAAACAAAATGACAGCCAAAGCAATCAGAGCGAACCGGTTAAAGTGAAAATCAATTTGTCAATTCGAACAATTGAATTGGGCTCGAAAGGCTTACAAACGCTTGCATGTGGGTTTGGGTTGGGCATGCGGCATGTTGGCTCCTTCGAGTGCCAGCCCGTCAATATAAATCAAAATATTTCCCAACAGTGCGTAAACAAATTTGATTCAAGTGCGCCTCTCAAAGGGTTAGCTGTCAGCCTCTGAATGTAGTTTACAATTCGCTGCATTTGCCATTGGATGCGCCAATTAGAATAGTGAGGATTTTGTGAAAAATTTGAATCCTGCCACATCATTTAATTTGAAATACATAATTGGACAACTGAAGCACCCCTTCGTGCTCCCATAGTCGCTTCTGGGGTGTGGAAATTTTTAAATTATTGCGCTGCATTACCAGCGGGCCAACACGTCATTTGCTGCCCTGCACAACCCCCGACCCAGGCCAGCTCGGCTGGTTTCAAAATCGATGCGATCTACCCGGCTGTGTAATACGCGAATTTAAATAATCTTTTGTTGTTGCCCTGCAGCAAAATGATAAATTATTAAATTAGCTGTGGCGGCAGTTTTGCATTTCCTCGTCGTCGTGTAGCTGGGGGCAGGGCGAGCCGGAGAGACGCAGTGGTTTGTGCGGAACACTTACATTTGCCTGCGCTGCCGAGCAGTCTATGTTTAGGTACACTCACGGCCATAATAATAACTACATTTTCATACTGAAATATTGCAGCTGCTATGCTTGATTTAGCTGATAACCTAATGCCAACTAGTATTGACAATATTGTTAAGTATGAAAAGATTTTACAAACTTAGTTGTGGTATAAAAAATATAGATAAAATTGCTTACACAATACATGAAATGATACGGAACCAAATCTTGATTAATTTTAAGAGGAATAAAACAAGAGTTTAATAGAAAACTGATTTTATGACTACAGCTCGAATGGTATAGAAAATATCCAACATTTACGAAAAATTTATCTTATGTTGTAATATGGTTTTAATATTTAAAATATTTTTGTCTCAGTTTTTCAATAGTCTTTAATCTTTAATTTGTTATTTGACTTCTTATAAAAATTCTGGAAATTTCTTATTTAATTTGAAGAGTTTTTATACTTTCACACTAAGCAATATTGATCTGACATTAAATATATTATAAAATATATAAAATATGAAAAAATAATATGATATATCAAAATATGCCATGATAAATCTCAGAAAGAAAATATTTTTAACTTATAGTTCGTCAAGACGCTATCACAGCTGGTCAAGTCAACAAGGCTAGATTCACAGTTCATCTGTTCATCTGAATATCAACCAAAATAGTTGGTGTACATATTTTGCTGGCCACGAGTGTATGTTCATGCAAACCCCTTGGCTTCACTGGCTGCAGTAGTAAAATTGAATTGTCTGGGGAAAAGTTTGTAGTAGAGTAAAAGGCAGCGCAGTTAAGGACATTGTCAGGCTCATTTTATTTTAAATGGCTGGGCTGGTTTTTGCTAATTTGTCCTGTGCATTAGCCAAGGATACACTAAGCTGAATGCAGAGTTACGTTTTGATCTCTTCATTTAGCTAGTTGCAAAATATTAAATATATATTAAAATACATTGATTAATTAAATTTCTTGAATAAGTAAATTTGTTGCTTAATTCAATAACAAGTGAGCCTAATTTCGCTCAGTGTAAGCCATTTAAAAGGGCTCGTAGCACACTTGTGCCCATTTACAGTGCAGGCAGGACAATTTACAATGTGTTTTTGTTCATTATAGAACTATTTCAGTTGACCTCGTCGGCCCGCCCCAAAAAACCAGCCGAAGGCAATATTCGACGCACTCACCGCTTGTCGCCTCAGGAACGTTACGGAAACAAGGGTACGGCCCGGACCTCCGACTGGGATGCTGCGGCTGCTGCTGCTGCCGCTGCCCGCGGGGGTAGCTAATGAATAGTTGCTGTTGCGCCAGGACGACTTCAGAGTCCCTCAGCACACACATTTGTTGTGAATTATGTTGTTTGTTTGAGCGTCGACTTGCTGCACTTTAATTGATGTCAATATGCAGAGATTTTTATGTTTTTGTCTTTGTTTTTTTAGAACCGGCGGAGGGGTTAGACATTTTTGTGTATTGCATTTCGGGCTGTTTACAAATATTTGCGTTTTCCAACCGATAAGGGCATATGCCGCAATTTCTGTTTACATAGCCGTTAAGGCTAAAAAGATTCGCCTGCCGCCGTTTGTTGACGGTGTCGAGCACTTGAGCCAGATATGCAAAGTATTTGCGCATATTAAAAACTAATTTCAAAAGTCAACATGCCAATAAAAACAACAAGCTCAGCCAGAGGGTGGCCCACTGCCAGCCATATCGGTTCTCTCTCCGGGCACGCACTCAAGACGCCATCGCACACCCCTTTTGGATGGCTGGCGGCGCCCGCAAATTAAGCAAAAGGCACTCAATCTGAAGACTCCCCCGTTCGGGCAACCAGCTAGTAAATGAACATAATTTAGGAAATATGTTCCTACGGTTAATATTTAAGCGAATTTAAGGGTTGATCCGTTCAACGGCAGCCAACCAAAATGCGGGCGCCCTTCTGTGGGGGGTTGGCTGCTGCTGCTGCTGCCGCTGCACAAACAAAAGCCAAAAGTTATGCCGCAAATGATATTTTTCATTATTAAACACAATAATGTGGTTATTATTTTTATGATTGCGGTTACCAGCCAGTCAGCTACTGCCGTGCCTCCGCCTTTGCCTCTGCCTTAGCCGTACAGTCGTATTCCCGGCGGATGCTGCGCACCATTCACAGTTGCATTCATTTGGTTAGTTTGTTTATGTTGGGCCTGCGGTCTTTGGGGATTTGGGCACGCTTAATTTTAAGTGCCCGTCGAAATGGCAAAAAACCGACAACAACAACAAAAAAGGAGCAGAGCGCAGCATGTAATGAAATATTATGGCTTGACCAGGAGCAGCCGCAGCAGCCGAGGGAAGGTGCTGCCGTTCTGTTTGCCATGCGGACAAGCGAACCAAGGAAAACAGTTGAGCCAAATGGTTTTCTAGTAATTAAAGAATGACTTAGGGCGCCGAGTGGGGGTTACGTGCCTATTTTAAGGCCTTTCCCCACCAGCTCCTCAGCTAATCACAGCACGCTCCCGAAAACATGATCTACGGCAGCCGTTGCTCACGCAGCGCAACGCCCAGGAACTAGCCGCCCTAATAAGGCAATTAATCAACATAATTACCAGCGATTAATCATAAGCGGCATTATGATGCATGGCAGAGCGTTTTGAGACTCAACTGTTGACAGTTTTGGGAGGGACACAAAGATTTAAAAAATAAAAACTAAATCACAAACGCGAGCAAATAAATCAATGGCTCGATGGCAGGATGTGCTCAGTGAACTGTGTGTCTGGGGCGGCCCGATGCCCGGCTGCAGCAGAAAAATCCATCAATCCATTGAAAAGTGTCAAAGCCACAAAGCAACAGCTAACAAATTCCTGTAAATCCTTGCTTGGTCTACTTAAAAATTGAACAATCTTTTAAAAGTTGTGCGACACCCTTTCAGTGCCTTGTCATATGCTTAGCATCTCATTGACCCGTGGCAGCCGCAGCAGTTGAGGAGAAAAAGTGAAAGGGAATGGACGGGAAAAGGGCGAGAGCGAAGTAAAGGAAAAGGATAAGAGTTTAGGTGTCAGCTAATCAGTTCGAAATGCTTCCCTCTATACGACGTGGATCGGTATGCGTATATATATGTCATTGATTGTGTGTATTTGCGTGCGTCTGTGTGGGTTGCGGCACATTTTAATTTGTAATACGAGTCGAAATTGGGAGTAACTTCAGACACGCTGCCATGGATTTTAGGTGTGGATTACACGAAACCAACTGACAGCAGAGGACGCGCTGCTGTTGCTGTCGGCAAAGTTGAAGCTGCCAAAGATCTGAAAAAGGACGCAGCTCCCCGGGCAGAGTTCATATGCGTGAGAGTGTGACTAAAGCCGTTAGTGAAAGCGGAGCTACATAGTCTTTAAAGTCACACAAGTAAATCCAGGCGGATGCTATGGTTAATAAAACAAATTACTAAAAGCAAATTATATTTAATCATAGCTCTCTCTTAGCATATTTATTCTCTGACACTTTGGAGGCAATGAGGTAAACAATAATTAGCTTACAAAGCTCATGCATCAAGTACGACGACAAACAAGCTCAAAGCTTTGTAGTTTGTGGCAACCGACTGCGTAATACTCGTTCGCAGAAGCTTACTCGCAATATGTAATTTAACTTTTGTATTCCTATAAGCACAACTATGAGAATTTCCATCTTTAAGATTGGGGAGCAGATATGTATATAGAATATAGCGAATATACCCATTTAAAGTCGCTTATAATTATATAAACAGAACGAGTATAGAAACAAGGCAAAACGTAGCTTAGCCAAGTCGTAGATTATATACTCTTATTATATATTATTGCGAAGATTATTAATTTTTAGATAGATTATAAAGACTTAATATAGATGCCTTATTCACCATAGAAGTAGAGAATATATTAGAGTAGAGTAAATAGTTAAGCTGATAATTTACATATATTTTTCAATATGCTATTATATATAATATATAATAATAATTAAAAAATATTATCCATTAACAAACCTTTTCAAAATATCTAAAGAAATATAAACAGTCTCAAGACAACGTGAGCCTGGCTATTGACGCAGCTGTTGCCTAAATCAAATGACAACTTTGATGAGCAAACATTGTACATTCTGTGTCTACTTTCTGTGCATATGATCCAAGCCTATTTAGTTAATATATATTGTACATCCAAAGAGCACACAAAGTAGATAAGATAAGAAAGGGAGCTGTTCGGGGAATGTGCTCGTTATAGAAGCCGGCTGAAACTTGTATACACAAATATTAAGTAGGCATGCGAATGCATACACATGGATATAAGGGGGCAAATACTTCATTTTGCATATGTATATTTATGTAAATACTCAGATTTCGCTATAAAAGCCGTCAGCTCAACTGCTGGGCAGCTCAAACTAATTTAGTGTTGCTACGATCCAATATGAGGCGCTCTCTAGTTGTTCTCCTCGGCGTCTGTCTCTACAGTGCACTTGCATACGACTTCAACTATCCCAGCAAGCCTGAGATTAATGGTAAGGTATAGTGAATTGTGTTCAGTTAAGATTGAGGTGGCTGATGAAAGGTTTACCCAACAGTGAATTGTGAGAATAGCGAGATTCAGAAGTATGTCAGGGTTGGAGAGAAGTACTACTTCAGAGGCGGATCGAAGGTGACCTGGTTCGACGCTGCACACATATGCCGCAAATTTGGCGGAGATCTGGCCTTGATCGAGTCAGAAGAAGAGATGAATGCTATTTCAAATTATCTCGTCAGCCAGGACAAGAACGCTTGGTACTGGATATCGGGCAACGATCTGGTCGCAGTTCACAAGTTCACGTCAATCGCCAACGGATTGCCATTGAAATTTACCTCTTGGTCCACGGGCCAGCCCGACTATCCAGGCATTGAGCAGTGCGTGCACTTGTGGTTCAGAGAGGCCGCTTTCCGCATGAATAACTGGAAGTGCCTAGAAAAGGCAGATTACCTGTGCCAGAGGCAGAACTATACTCGCTGCAGCGACACATGCTAGGCTGAGTCAAAAAAACCTATATACCCGTTGGAAAATAAAGTTGTCATTAAGCTGAACAAATGTCGAATATTAAACTTTTATTTAAATTTAGAAAATCTAAATTTGATTAAGCATATGAATGAATTGATACTGATATTAGAAGCGATCTTTGATTATGGTTTAACCAAAGGTTCACTAAACGCTAATAACTCCTCAAGGTGCTTGACAAGCGCAGCTACAATAGTCTGTGCGCTGACACATGACCTGAACTAGCCACAAAAAGAAAATGTTATAGTTAATATTGAAAGCTTTAATGGGACTCAAAAGTATCTTAGATACTTTGTTAATGAATCGGACAAGTTTAGCTAGTTCAATACTGAAAAGATGAGCTGAATATCATTCCAAAATATAATCTGAATGAAGGATATGAATGATATCTTCACAAATCAGAAGTTCATGTCTCTGGCGTTTACCTCAGTTTGGTACGAACTTTCCTGACTGACCGAACAGTCAGGGATTCTGCATTCCAAGTCTAGCAAATGCCACCTATGTGTTGTCTCCACCTATTACCCCGAGAGCTAAAACAGTTTCATAAAAAAACAAAATTTAACTCATCCGCTTAGGATTTACTTCCTAGAGCTTAAGACTTTTTAATAGAATACAAATCGAAACTCTATTATCATAAGTTGTGACTGGCGCAAGCGTTCGTAATCTGTCGATTATGGATTCAGTAATCTAACTACTTTAATGACAAACCCAATTTGCCGCCATCGAAACAATAAATCACTGACAAAATGACGCTGTCAGTGGGGAGTGACAGAAAGGACCGAGCAGAAGGGCACAAAAATAAAAACAATGACACAAAACAATTTCGCAAAAGATGCCCCAGACAGATCCGCAGAGCCAACCCCAACCGAATGCCAAAAGGCGCCACACATAGGCACAGATAGATTGGCACTCATACGTGCACACAAGGACACACTTCCTCAAGCTTGATAAAGGTGTGGAAACGTGCGATTTTGTAATTGATACTAAAAAGCCCTTAATTGGCACCTTAACGCTGCTGATGCTCTGACAAATTTCCCCAAAGGACCTGCAACAAGGGCTGGCGTTGACAAGCGACGTGCGTGGGCCGAACTGGCCAGCCGAGCGCATGGGCATGGGCATGGGCGTGGGCGTGGGCTTGAGTTTCGGTCTGGGTCTGGGTTTGGCTTTGGGCTTGATTCGCCCGCATGGTAATCCGATACGCTTAGGTAATAGAGAAGCTCCGCACCAACGGCAATGAATATCGGTGCCATATAATGCCAGGGAATCGTCATTAGCATCATTGTTAGCCACATGATTTGCCCATAACCATGTGAATGTGAAGTATCAAAGTCCGACCAAAAACAAATGGTACTCATCCATAATTGTCTGGCCAGGCGCTGCTGTTGGTCAAGTGGGACTTGAGCCAATAAATCTCATCAAACTAATTCGATACGTGGCGTGTGTGTGTGTGTGTGTGTGTGTGTGTGTGTGTAAGCTGTCTGTGTGGTCAGCACGGATGCAGGAGCAAGGCACCCTTGCGGTTTTTGCTGCATGTTTGCCAGCCTGTTGTCATTTGTTAACATTTCATTACATTTATTTCACTAGAGCGACTGGACACAATTCCGAAGTGGATGAATGGATTTTCCGTTTGATGTTGCCTCGAGTGCTTCGACCAGTCTCCACACACACACACACACACACACGGCAATTCATCCCTGTGTGTATATATTTATAAATATATGTAGCTGTATTTATTTGCGCTCAAACCAATTTGTTTTATAATTGAATTTGAAATTGAAGATGACATTCGGTTTCCGATTGTTTGGCGTGTGGTGCAATAGCCACAGGCCGTTGGGCCAAGTCACCCACCGAAAAGCGCTGATCTGATCTGACCTCAGCTGTCTATGTGTTTGGGTAATAGTATGCACAGATTGAATGTGTGCGTGAGTGTGACACGATTTGACCATAAATTCAATTATGTATAAAATTTCACAACAGAATTTTCGGCTCAGATTTCCTCGAACGCAGTTTTCTATTTAATTTGCTTGCAAGTGTCAAGCTGGTTGTCCTGCGGTCGTAAACTAAAATCCTCGTAAATAACGCACATATTGTGCACTCTGACCTTTGGGTCATGTTTGGCTCGCCGGACGGCATTGATTTTATTTATGCATCATTTGATTTTACGGTTCTCGCAATCAATTTGCTCACATTGTGCAAACACTCGGAATTTATAGTTTTACACAAATTCGATGCATTTATTTTAATAGGCTTCCGTCAAGAGCTAAGCTGCAGCCCACTAAAGAGTTGAAGGATACGCCGGAGAGGGGATAGCATATTTCTTAAGTTCGAAATCGCTTTTAATTTGCAGTTGCTTAAGGCTGCCGATAACTGCCTTCGGGCTCAACTGTAAATTAAAACTCAATCGCAGCAAATGTACTCGAAGGCATCCGCAGTGCCCGCAGTCCCTGGGCGAATGTTAACTAGACATAAAATTAGCATACATGCCATAAAGCAAATTCGATTCCTATCGAGCCAGCCAGTGGCATCCTTATATAATGGAGGCACTCAGCTGTGCGTCAAGCACTTAACCCGCTTTTAGCAATAAAATTAACTTTGCTTTAGACCCAGGTCCTGGCTACCAACACGTACAAGTCGAACGTATAGGAAATTAATGGTTTAAGGCAAAAGTGTTTAACGAAAGTGGCAGGCGGGTGCAAGGGGAAGAAGGGAAGATACACAGACACCCTCTCATGCATGCGATAGATTGAAGGCAGTAAATTCTTGGACTATCTGTGTATTTCACTTTATTGGCGCATGAAAGCCAAAAATACTGAAGGCACGAGCAGCCAGTCGCTTGTCAACCGAATGTAAGGGAACTGCTGGCTCAAGCGCTGCTTCAATTTGAGCAGAGAAGCTGTGCTTAAGAAGGCGTGTAATTGAAACATTCAAAAGACAATTTCCAAGTCTTAGCACAGACACACTTAATGGACGCAAAAGACATGGACAAAGTTAAGAAGTGAAATGCGAAAGAAAAATGCCAAACCGAAGCAGAACGAAAACGAAAACGAGGCAGGGCGAAAGGCGGAGGCGAGCAACTGCATCGGGAGTCCGGAGCCAGGATACGTCGCAATCAAGCGTAACCGAGGGTCAACTGGGCTGGCACGAAACACTCTATACTTATTTATCTCGAGCTGTTGCTGTGTGCTGGGTGTTGGCTGCCACTGATTGGGCAAGGTAGACAAAGCGGCCTGTGCGTTAATTAAACAAACATTCAAAAAGATTGATGGCCCTTTGATTGAAAAACAATTGATGCAACTGTGTGGCAACATTAGCATGATATTGGACGCTTGGTCCAAACAGCAGAATGCGAAAATAAAACCAGAAAAAACATCAGCGTGTGGATCTTATCAGCTGACGTGCCAAAAGTTCAATATGCGTCCGCCTGGTGATGGCTTGTTGCCCTGTTGCCCGGCATTGGCCACGCCAAAGTTCGCATAAATAAAACTCCAATATCAATAGAGCCATACACACTTATGTATACATAAGCTGATTGGCAGCGTTATGTGGTCCGCTTCCGTGGTATTTTAATGGATTTTTGATTTCCACAACGCAGTGACGTTTTCGGTGGTGGCTTTGTCTGCCATTTTTTTATCACTTATGTAAACAAGGGCCATTCAACAGTGGGACAACAGTTGGCGCTGACACGCCTCGTTCCTATTAGATGGGATTGACTAGCTGCATAAGTAAAGAGCATCGAGGAGTAGCTTTGTAACTTAACGATGTAATAATCAAACATAAATTACTTGCCTTTATAGACTTTTTGTGGGTGCTTGGAACAGACAGATCCTTAGTTATCCTTGACATATTATGCTGTAAAACAATAAACTTGATAGTAGATGTACTCCATTTTCAGTTTTGAAAAGGCATAGAGCATTAGTTTACAACCAGCTAAGCCAATATGTTCGTATCGCTGTTATCTGTGAGTTCTTAAAGCATTTTATAGTACACGTTTAGGGGAGTGAAAAATAGTTATACTATTTTTTTTATATCGATTTTAAAGAGAAACCTACAGTACACTTTCAATACTCATAATTCAAAAAGCTACTCCATTCAGTGCATCTCGTTATGCAGTACATATTTCTCTATATCGTCTATTGTTGATCTTAATTATTGTTCATATGCAATAAAGATGATATGCGTTCCCTTAACTATCAACATATTTTCACATTGCTATTATAAGCATGAAGTTAAAAGCCCTAGTTTCTTTTAAGCCCACTCAGTTAAATTTTACTGTTATTAGATTAATTTGTTAAAATTGAAATAAAATTCTGTAATGTCTGTAAGTTGAACATCACAAGATATTTGCCTACTGCGTACTTTGCAGCTCTTATTTTCATTACAGAAAACAATATAGTACAACTATCAATTATAAAACTCTATAAGATAAAGACTAACTCATATGATTCGTGGTTACTATGTATTCCAAATATATTTGCAGCTATTTATATATAATATGTGTATATCCAAGTATTCGGTGGCGTATATGTACACACATATTGCTACTGATTCGTATTACATTTCAGAGTGACAATAGACACGTAATAGTTAGTAAACATCATAATCGAATAATCGTACTGTGTATACCTAATCTGTATATTCGTTGGCGTTTCGAATTTACTTAAATGTTCACAAATTTATTGGTTTGCCTAATTTTTATTGAAAATCGCTAAGTTTATAATGTGTTTTCTTTTAAATACTCATAGTCTAGCCAAAAAATGTTGTTTTAGTTTCAGTTTAAGTGTTTCGTGTATAAATAAGATACATACGCATCGGCCAAGTCTTCTGTTTGTCTCGTCTTTTTGTTGTTGGTTTGTGACATTTGTTTTTGTTTTTACGTATAAGATGTTTACATTCATAAGCACGCTATAATTGAGTAATTAAATCTATGCATTTCGTGGTTAATTTTATAAAGCATGTCATAAATAATTGCTACGTCATAATGTATAAATATTCAAGTTGCTAAAAATATCTGTTTATTCTGAATACACAAGTATATTGCTTGGTGTTAGTCACACATATTTTCCTTTTCTTAATTTGCCATACGATCACAAATATATATATATATATATATATATATATATATATATATATATATATATATATATATATATATATATATATATATATATATATATATATGTATATATATATATATATATATATATATATATATATATATATATATTTATATTGATGACACAAATAATTAATTAACGCACTACAGTAACAATCACAAACATTGCATATATCGTGTACAGTTCAACGAACCTATAAATACGTGCCGCATGAACGAAAATACTTATTGTATATATATATATATATATATATATACGAACTACATACAGTATATAGATTCCCTTATGTGGAGGTGCCACGTAAAACAGCTAGAATACACTTTTCGTTCTAAAACTTGTATAATAAATAATATTGTATATCACTATATCCCTTCACAGAGCTATTAGCTTGGACTTGCATTTCTCACTTTCCCACATTTCCAGCAGCACGTCTCGAGAGCCTGGGCCGCGACCTGGAGGAGAGTTATCGGCCGATGCGCTAGTAGGAGACAGTACGCTGGTCTGCAAACAATTAAGACAATGAGATCACCTCAACATCATAGTTCAAATAAAATACTCACCTTATTCGCTATCTTGCGTGGATCCAGATTCAAACCAATGTTCTGCATGCCTTTGGCCAGCTTGGAGAGTGGATTAGTAATGGGCTTAAACTTGTTGGCCTCATAATAGATAGGCTGTCCGAGCGGAAGGTTTACTTCATTGGCAGCAATACTAAAATTGGATCAAACAAATTGTAAAAAGAAAAACACTTATATTTTCGACTTACGAATGGATTTATTTTACGAACTGTAAGCTATTCGATTACATAAGAAACAAGCACAACGTTTTCTCTATTACGTTAAAAACACATGCTTTCGAGTATGCATCTGTACAAGGTATAATAAATACTTTTTGTATATATGAACGCAATTGAACATTTGAAAGCTATAATACGTAATACTTATTAACTTAGGAGCTATTTGTGAAATAAGTGTAACATAATAAACATTTACAATAGAACAAAAGTAGTTCAAATACGTAGAATATTGAGCATATTATAGGTAGATTGTCTAAAAACAACTTAAAACCCAGAACACAACGAACAAAGCTATAACATTACTTGGAATATTAAATGTAGAATACCGACCTTAACCCGTGCTTATCCCCTTCAACATCTAAATCCTCCGCCTCTTGGGCTTGCAAGCATATTTGTGGATTTGGGGTAATCGGACGCAAAGGCGGCGCATTCTCGAGCAAGCCATTGGGCAACCCAACATTATCGGTTACAGTTGTTATAGAAATAGTGAGCACATCCTCAGCTGTTTTGCACATACTATCTTTTTGTTCCAGTTGTCGCATACTGTTTGAGGAGCTGGGCTGCTCTATTTGACCGCCCATTACAATTCCAACTGATGGCAGAAAGGCGTTCTCATTGTAATGAGCCTTATCCAAAGCAATCTCAACATCCGAGTCCACTTCAGGCTCATACAGGCTATTGTCGCGCTCATCGGTGTCCGTGCTGCTTGAGCTATTTGCGCGCTGCTTGCCTCCAACTGTAAAAACGGCTTTGTCGGCTTCCTGGCAGAAGTCCAATACTGCGCCCTCTGATTGCCGCATAACTTGTGGGTTGATAGTAGCGGCAACGTTTCCAGATTGACCAGCGCTTGACGGCTTCTTAAAGGTCTGGCCTAATTTCGAGAACTGTCCGGCGACGTTCGAAATCGCTTTGGAGCTGAGCTGTACGAGTTGAGATTCAGACAGATTGCGAGGCATGCCTTTGGGCACATCTAGCAATGGCAGCTTACTCTTGCGTCGCTGCAAAACACCGCCAGTAGTAAAACGAACATCCTTATTGCCAGAGTTCTCGAGAGCAATTCGAAACATTTCTACAATCGATGTCAGCGATTCGGTGAGCTCCTCTTGTGTCTTAATCACATAGGCCGAGTTGTTAAAGAAACGCAAATTAGCTGAGCGGAACATGTGAAAGTATCCTTCTTGATCATCAACACAGTAGTTGAGGCGCAGACAAAGATGAGCCGCCGAGGAGCCTTGAAAGATTTTCGTCTGCTGATGCATGCCGAGTTCGATGAGACGCACCTGCGACAATTGCACCTTTTCGAAGCGCACTATCTTGTCCAGATGCGAATCGTATTCGGCTACAATATAACAGTCGTCGGTAAGCAATAACACAGAGTCCACCTCCGTTTCGTTGACATCACCGGAGCTAAGGAATAGAATAGTTGTTGGAAATAAGTAGCTCACGGAATTGTATTTCATATTTACCTAGGATCAGCATCGATTAAGCCCCAAGCGCCTACTGGATACTGTTCTGAGCTCAACAATAAACGACGGCAATCTTCCACTAGTAATTTCGCATGCTCAGCACTTTCCCCATCAGTTTCATCTGGAGCCGTTTGACCGCCCAAAGCGCTTAGCGATTCCGAAGAAACATGGTTCCCCAGCATGAGATCGATGGTAGCTTGGCGATACGAGTCCTTAAAGCGCGCTAGGTAATAGCTGAAACAGGATGATTGACATATTTAATGTTAATTTCTCACACGAACTCAATAAAAGAAGCAAGGTGCAGATGAATGAGAGTAAATGATAAAAATAAAATAGAAAATCGAATGGTAATATACCTTTTATAGAGAAAGAAACAAGAAAATTGTAACAATTGGAGCAACTAAGAACTGTAATTGTGTGAATTTTTTTGACTTGATTGGTTTGCCATCTGGAAGATCTGCTTTCAAGGCCTCACTTATGGTCCTATCTGCGCACCTGCTTGAGACAATCGACTCGAGCAATTTGAGCTCAGGTCCCAGAACGCCCGCACTGTAATATCCACGCAATGGTGGAGGTGACTCGGGTGTGAGTATTTGTATAATCGTTTCTAGAACATCATCCTCTCTCAATTCGGCCGCCTGCTGCAGTTTACCTTGCATCAGATCGATAATGCACTGGCGAAACGAGTCGGCAAAGTTTTGAATGAAAAAGCTACGAAGAAGTGGGCATGACATTAGCTAAGAGTCATATATAAACAGGGCTTACAGATATGCAGCTTGCTATTTGTTAGAATAGTACTGACATACCCTTCACCCAGGTACAAAGCGTGGGATCAAGAGTAGTTAGTATAAGTTAAAGAGTATACAGTCCCTTTTAACTCGTTTGACTTTAAAGTGAAATGTACAACTAAATTGAAGCTCTAACAAATAACATATAAGTGGGCTTACGTTTATAATTAGTTGAGTTTGAAAAAGCATGCGATATTAGTTGAATGGGTAAATAATTCCGAAATGGCATTTTTTGTTCAAATTTGTCATTAAAAAGAACTTTAATGCGATTGATAACAGTGCGATAGGTTGATGGCCATATTCAAAGATATAACAATGAAAACCCAAGGAAGTATTATCAACTGTGATTACTTTCGTTTGAAATAATTATAATGGAATAAAGGTATTTAGATAAAAAACATAATGTTAATAGATAAAGTGTTGGCACTAGCAATTATAGAGAACACATTATTAAGTAGTTTGAATATGCTACAAACCGATTCGCCGAGTTCATGCCATCCTTCATCATGCCGCTGATCTTTCGCTCTCCCGTTCGAGTGTAGTCGCCCTGGAATACAATAGCAATTACAATTTACCTGCAATATAGATTCTTAGCCTATTTCTTACCTTCAGAGCGTTGGTGCCTGCATACTGTCTGCTTATAACGTCGCCATTGTTTGCCCACAGCACCATGAAGGACGATTTCAATGGGTCTGGTATTGGAGAATAGGGTGGAGAAAGCCCTAACTTAACCAGCTGCGATTGAAGCACCATAGTTCCAATTGCCGTTTGAACTACATTCGTACGATCAAGACAATCCATGCAATTGACTCGGAAAACTGACTTTTGGTTGCAAATTATTCCGCGCTGATCCCGCCAGTGAAAGCCCATGGCGCCTGCCTCAGGACCGATGGCATCAATCAGTGCGGACACATTCCCAAACCGCATGCCGCGACTAGTAATTAAAGGTAAATGTCAATACATGAAATTGAATATAAATCCCATTGACTCACCAATAATCGTGGAAATCAAATGTGACATAGATAATCTGTTCGTTGTTGTATTTTATCACATGCTCCGCATACGAATCGCCAATCAACTTCTCCTTTCCGTTCTGCTCTACCAGATTAATAATGCATACGCGCTCGTAGAGGGAAAGTTCTTTGGTAAAGTGCAGCTCGAAGGCTTGGTGGGTTTCGGCCACCCCTCGATCCAAACGTGGTGGTGGGCGGTATTTGTACCCGGGCTGGCTCCAGTAAATGGGCACCGAACCGCGTACCTGAGTAAACGACAACTGATGATGGCGGAATGAGAGTAATTGCTCCGTTTCCACGTAATTGGCACAGTTGCCCTTTTCATCCACTCCACGCCGCTTATAGCTACAATTATAAGCATACTATTAACCGCTGATAATTTGGAAAATGTCCTTTGACTTACCGCGTGCCCGCGCGATGACGTGAGCGCCGCGAGACCAACGATAATGTAAAGCAGTCATTGCCAATGACACATCCTTCTACTTGCACAAATCCTTGAATAATGGGCAATATCCATGTTTTATCCTGCAATCCATTAATATATTAAAGTAAATATGGCATTCCCCTTAACTTTCCAATACGCACATTCATTTTAATTATATCTCTGATCATGTGCATGTTCCAGAAGAATCTCTCATCTGGTTGTGGCTGGACATCATCCGCAGTGATCTCGTGCCTTTGCAGATTGTTAGTCAAATCGCAGTCGAAACTGAAGTAGAAACTGTCCGTTTCATCAAATATCTTGTGCAGCTCCTCGGTAATTCGTCGCTCGATTTGCCTTGGCTCCCGTATACCCACAGAATTCTTCACCTGTTTCGTGGCCAAATTGGCTGCCTGCTGTGTCGTAGCTTTGATTGTATTCCCAGCGCTCTTGACTACACCCCAAGTCTTATTCATGCCCTCGAAGAGTTTGGTACTCTTCGTGCTGGACGCTTGCGTGGTCCTTGCGCTTGCATTGTTGCTGCTTGACGAGGCGCTGTGCGTGGGCGTCGAGCTGTTACTCCTGTAAGAGAATCACGCAAAGTATATTAACAAAGTTAAATATGCTAAGCAACTGATAAACTTACTTTGTGTGCTTGGTGCAGTTGGGCAGCTCAGAGTCCGGCTCATCGGCACTGAGTATGCAAATGGATTTGATTTTGTACACCAAATGTGGCGGATAGAGCACGCCCATGGCTATCGCCTCCTTAATGACCACCAAATGCGGCTCGTATACATTCGGCAGCGAGATGACGCCCACAATACCATGCGTCACGCCAATGCATTCGATGTCCTCCACCGAGCTGAGATCCCATCCTGCAAACAAAGCAGAGTTGGTATTAGTGGGCTGTAAATCATGTTATCTAGCTAGTATTAAATAGACACAGTTGTTGCTTCTATGCGGCACTTGTATCAGCTTCAACTGATATCAAAAGTCTGATAACATTTATTTACATTTGATAAACTTAGCAGCCTTATAGGAGTGTGAACGATCGATTTTAAAAGTAAACAGTTTTAATGGGCTTATTTTAAGTCTTAATAATTAAATTAGTTAGCTATATGCAACATTTTATTTTAATCGGCCTCATTTAAATGCTTTCTCGTCTAAATACACAATCTTATGAATCACAGAGCTAACTAAAAAAAGAAAAGACTAAACAAGCAAAACAAAGAAAGCATCTCTGACGCATCCTTGAGAAAAATGCGGTAGCCACCTGAACGGATGTCACCTGGCTGAATGGTTAGATATTTTCTATGAGGAAATTAGCTCAAGGCAAAACAATTTCCTCTGAATCTTATCTGAAACCGCAGATAAGCTTATCAGTTATAAAAAAAACAAACAATTGAAGCCATAACGAGTTAAATATCGTCTCTATATGCGATAGTAAAGTGACACAGCTATTAATATATATTAAATGTCATATATAGGGAGGGAGATCGTATCAGGGAGACTGAGACGGTGAAGGCAGGCTAAATTAAATGTGATTAAACTAAATTTAGCCGATAAATATTAGATCAAATGAAAAACTAGTAAATTGAATAAATAAATATAATAAATAATTAAAAGATAAGTTCAATAAATAAAGCAAACAATTAAATAAATTGAATAACTAAATGAATTGCATAAATAAAATAATAAATTGAATAAAAAAATAAATATATTGAAAAAATAAATAAATAAATATATAAATTGAAATACATAAATTATAAATTAGCTAATGAGAACCGTTAAGTTGAGTAACTTAGTGCAATAAACAAAATAAAACACAATAATAAACAATAATGAGTAACTATAACAAAGGTCGCCAAACTACTAATGCTGATTAGAACTACAAACAAAGCTTTTTATCGCAGATCCGTTTAGAAATTCGCAATTTGAACTTGGAAAGCAGCTTCTTTAACCTTGAATGAGATTTATGTTCACTTCACTTATTTAGAATTTGAAGCTTTCACAATGCCAAAGGTCAAAGTCTGTAGCTGAGTCACGCCGAATACCGTGCCCATGGCTGTCTCTGAGCTCAACCAGGAAATCAGACTTGGAATTTATTTTTAAATTAATATTAAATTGCGTGTTAACCAAATTACAGAAATTGTTTCGCCTGCGCAATCAACGAGCAATCAACAGGACGTTAAACGAAGGCCAATTAGAAGGACATACACATAAATTGATAGCTGAGCTATTTTTATAGCGACTTCCATGTAAATAGAGTCGACACGCACACAACTAATTGCTCCAGGAATATTAAATTGTGAATGTACAGTAAACACTCTTTGGAATGGACAGCAAACAACGTAAATAAATACACTCAAACGCTATTTGAACGAAGGTAGTTTGTCCTATTATAGAGGCTTTGTACCCACTGTACTTTACGGTAATCCACATACACATTTTTAGATACACGACGCATTAAGTCTCACTTACAGTAAAACGCACAACAAAAATCAGACGCAAACGCCCACAACAAAACAAATCAGACAAAGCTAACTGTAAAAGTGGGCGACAAAGCTGGGACTTACCAGTCCCCATTCCACCCTTGACATTCAGAGACAAACTAAAGCAGCACACTTACCCACACACACGCATTCGCTCACACACAGTTTATGATGCCTGCGCTTTCGTTTTCGCTTTTGAGAGCAAGAACGTGAGCGCAATGCATATAAGGCAACAATGTGCCTAAGCAATAACAACGACTAATTATACCAAACAACAGCTGCTGCCTTACATCTAAACAATGATTCATCTCCGCATTTACCTGGCTTTATTGTAAATTCCGACGTCTTGCGATTCCACCACAGACTCTTGTCGCGTTTTACAAATATGTAATGCGTATCAGTTTGGAATACCTCCATCATGGCTTAGACATTTGCTATATTATTTGCGACATTTCAACACCATAATTAAGACTAAAACTATATTTTGTGCAATCAATTTCGTTCCATTGTTATTTCACTTCTTCAACTGGTTTGCAATTGTAATCGAATGGAAGTATATCAATTCTGAGCGAGTCGATAAAGGCAATACAACTTATCGGGCCATACACGTAACAACAGTCGTACAACACGTACTGTGAAAGCAGCATAGCAAACTCAGTATTTTTTAATATCTATAGCAATATCCCTATTTATTTATAATATTTTCAGTCATGTTGATTATGCCAAATAAAGGTATCTTTCAAAACAATTCCGTTAGTAGAAATTAATGTCCACCTTTTGCAATATACTCATCATGCGCTTATCGATAAACTATCTGCGTGATACAGCAGGCAGCTAGCCTGCTGAATGTGTCAAACAGCTGTGCGGCCAAGTCTCAAATGGAAGCACAAATTAAATAACAATAACAATAACATTTTGATACATAGTCACAGAAATTAATGGCGCTGCGCAGCATCAACAAGCTGAATGTCTTCATGAAACGATGCGCGCCCACGTTGTTCTACTACCGTACAAATTCCGCTCACAGTGCAGTCCATAAGTCAGTCAACAGTCCCAATACAAACGCCAGCAAACACAACAAAAATAACAACAAAGACGACAACGACGACTACAAAAAAAATGGATTCAGAGGTTTCAGTTGGCGCAGCGCCATTCGTTTCTTTGTGCCATTCTCGCTTGGTGCACTGGCAAGCACTATGGTGGCACAGCGCGAGGAGTTGACCCCGACGATCTCGGCGCGCACACTGAACGGTCGCCGGCGCGAGTTCAATTTCATTGCGGATGTTGTCGCAGGCTGCGCCGACTCTGTAGTCTACATAGAGATCAAGGACACGCGGCACTTCGACTACTTCAGTGGACAGCCCATCACGGCATCGAACGGCTCTGGCTTCGTCATCGAGCAGAACGGCCTGATACTAACCAATGCTCATGTGGTGATCAACAAGCCCAATACAATGGTGCAGGTGCGTCTGTCCGACGGACGCACCTTTCCCGCCACCATCGAGGATGTGGATCAAACGTCCGATCTGGCAACGTTGCGCATTCAAGTGAGCAATCTGTCCGTCATGAAGCTGGGCAAGAGCAACACATTGCGTTCCGGCGAATGGGTTGTGGCCCTGGGCAGCCCACTGGCACTGAGCAATACCGTGACGGCTGGCGTCATCAGCTCAACGCAGCGTGCCTCACAGGAGCTGGGCCTGCGCAATCGCGACATTAATTACCTGCAGACAGATGCTGCCATTACCTTTGGCAATTCCGGCGGTCCGCTGGTCAACCTGGACGGGGAGGCCATTGGGGTCAACTCCATGAAGGTGACTGCCGGCATTAGCTTTGCCATACCCATAGACTATGTCAAAGTGTTTCTGGAGCGTGCTGCAGCACGACGCAAGAAGGGTTCCGCCTACAAGACGGGCTATCCAGTGAAACGGTATATGGGCATCACAATGCTCACCCTCACCCCCGACATACTCTTCGAGCTCAAGTCGAGAACGCAGAACATGCCAAACACCCTCTCGCACGGCGTCCTCGTGTGGAAGGTAATTGTGGGCTCACCGGCGCACAGGTAGGCTGCATTATATAAATGTTCTACTATAATATAATATATATATTCATTTCTCTCTTTGTAGTGGAGGCCTGCAGCCGGGTGACATTGTGACGCACATTAACAAGAAGGAGATTAAGAATTCATCCGATGTTTACGACGCGCTCGCAGATGGTAAAAAGGAATTAGATATTGTCATATTGCGGGGAGTTAAGCAAATGCGCGTCACTATAACGCCGGAGGATCCTTGATACCAGCTTAGTCCGGATGCAAAGTTTAGTCTTATAAACGCTCTTCGATTTGGTAATTTGCTCTTTGGCATCAATTTGTATAATGTTTTGTGAATTGCTATATAAAAACGAACTGCCAGTCCAGTCCCATCGCAAATGCAGCTGCTAATTGGGTCACGTTCACGTAGCATTCAGCAAGTTGTCATGTTGCGCAGTAAACACTATACAAATTATAACATATCAAATTACGGTGTTTGCTTAAGACTAGTTGTTATGTATGTACATATATATAAATTAACATTCTGCAATTAATTGTCTAAGAAACTGGCAGATTTGTGCTTGTGCTTGAGTAGGGCAAGTACGGGCAGAGAGAGACTTGGCGGCGCTTTCAAACTAAAGATGATAATGAATTCAAATTTTATATCTATTATTCTATACCGAATGCAGTATCAGTATCAAATTTGTTTCGATATCCGATATATTATTCCATTTCTTCATTATCGATAGGCATTGGTGCTTTTGTTTATTCGATATGTTATCCCATTTCCTCATTATCGATAAGCATATATATTTTAAATTGACATTTTTATCCGATGTATTATCCTATTTACTCTATCGATAAGCATTGATATTTAAACTCTATCGATATTCGTTGATGCTTTAAATCGTTTTATTTTAAAAGCAAAATTTAAACAGCTGAAATTTCTTGTGTTGACTGTATACTTATTTTCAATATTATAAACAAAATAAAAATAGTTTATTTTAATATTTAAGAATTGAGATGTGGAACTTCACTTTGATTGACAAGGGCATCTCGTAGTCGAGCACTGCCGCCTAGAGCACTCTTTCGTTATCTTTAGCTATTGGTGAACAACATCTATATCGTTACTTCATTTACGCATCCGTTGCGTTTGCTTAAGCGTCTGCCAAAGATCTGCGATTTCTCTTTGGACGCAGCTCGTCTGCCAATCTGAATGCGCCGTCTGCCTGCCGCTCCGAGCGTCTGTCCGGTCCGTCCGTTCGAACAGCGACAAAAATGTATTTACGCTAATTGAAATATCTTGCGTTCCGATCAATCGATGCCATATTTTTTCTCTTTTTTTTTTGTAGGCCAAAACTTGGCACCAACAACAACAACAAAAGCGTCGCGAGCTCCAAAAACCGAAATGCAAATTTCAATAAATTTATGCAACTGCGTTCGCTTTTTTTGTGGGTGACAAGGCAGACGATGATGATGATGATGATGTCGCTGTTGTTGTTGTTGTTGTTGTTTTGTGTCGTTGCGTGAAAAGTGAAATTCTTGTGATTATTAATTTTATTTTCGCTTTTGGCAATATGCCTGCCAGAGAGCCTGCCCGGCCGGCTGCTACGCTTTTTCAGTCTTTGCACATAAATTCAGTTATTGAATTCACTTTCCGCCCCTTGCCCACTGGCGCAGTGGTTGTTATGCGTGGTTTATGCGGCATCGGCCTTTATGACACTGTTGGCACTAAGTTACCTTTATTGCATATAAGCCGCACGCATAAACGCTGCTTTATGTTCATAAATTCGCCAACACTCGACGGGGTTAAGCAAACAGACCTCTTTTGTCCGCATGGCGCTTCGACTTTCTTCTGCTGGCCAAGCGCGAGTCACGTTTCTCCTCGCCTCACCTTTGCTACAGCTAATTGAAATACTATTTCGACTGCCCACAAACTTGGCCCATTAACATGGGCTCGATCTTAACCAAGAGCAATCAATTTGCTAGTCGAGATTACCTTCGTAGCTGACAATGGACAATGTATTCTAAAGTTTTTCAAATAGTAAAAATTCACAAATCAAAAAAAAAAAAATAAAACATTTTTGTAGATCATTTAAATTTCGACTGAAAAAAAAAACATTATTTTCCCTATAATATATTTTACATGAAGATGTTTTAAATTAAGTTCAAGCTAATGTGGATGTTGCGGTTGGCGCAGCGCTGCGTCGCTTGTTTTTTGTGGCCGATCAAGTTCACACGGCTGTCCACAGCTACAGCTACGCTGACGAGTCTATTAATGTTTTACACCGATTTCATAAATGGCAATGATTAGAGCATAAAGTGTTGGCTGGGCTCGCAGTTGGCCATTCGTAATGATTGCATATTATATTGATGAGGGTCAGCTGGGCACAGTCATCCGTGGATTGAGTTATTAAACGTGCTGTTAATTGCGGCGGCTGACAATCGACGCTGAAGCCGTGATGCTTTGTCGCGTTAACCCAAAAATGTCAGACATAAGATTTTGCACGTGTAATTATGTGTGGGGATTGCCATTTGATGCTTTGACGCGACCTCAGCACGTTTGCGAGCTTTGCCACCTAACACCAGCAGACGACTGCAAGAGCAACAACAGCAGCAGCGGCGACAGCGGCTACAACTGCATTAGCAACAATAACAACGACTTTCTCAAATGCTGTTCCCATGAACTGCTCACATTTAAAGGTATCGGCAGGCGCAATGAAAACTGCATAAAAATTGACTGCAACAACAACAACAACAACGTAAACATGCTTAACATTAAAGTTCATGACACAAAACTGTACAATATTTCAGTGCCTGCAACTTTTACCATCGATAACAAATGGCTGCGACTTAGCGCCCCCAAAAGTTCAAGTCCCGCATATGAAAAGTTCTCCTCAAACGTCGGCCAGGGACAGGAAGTCAACGCCGACGCCGACGCCAATGCCGATGCCGACGATGCCGACATCAACTTCAACTTGAACGTTAACATCTTAGACGGGGCAAAAGCAAAGCCAAGAGCAACGGCTGGACAGCCGAGGCGCAGAGCCAATGGCCAATGCCTTGGGCCATAAATCATTTAAATATGCCAAAAACTTACATAATAATTCTGGCAAAGCGCTCATGCGAGCGGGCCTCAAGATGATGATAATTGACAACTGGGCGATACTCTACGGACTCTGTGCCCAAGTTGAGTTTAAGCTAAGGCACACACACACACACACACACATACACATATATAGAAACTGTGTCGATCCCGTCATTCCGCCAGCATTAATCAAGAAATCGAGAAACACTTTTGCTGGCAAAACGAGTTGAGCTAATGAAGTCATCGTCGTCAGCGGAGCTGTCCAAATTGAAACGTATTCAAATGTGCCATGCCAAATCGCATTCGCTGGACCTCGCTAAATTAGCAAATGCATTAAATCAACTATCGTGGAAAATCATGAAAAATTATGATGATTACGCGGAAATGTGTGGCAATCGCCGGCCACTGGGCACAGAAATCCAAATTTATGAAATTGCACAAGAGAAGCAAAAAAATTGCTAAATTATTGCAACAATTGTCGATGGCTGCTGCTAGCGGTGGTGGTGTTGGTGGTGCCGGGTCGCCGCTGGGCGCTGCTGCACAGCAACAACGGCGTCTGCGCGGCCAGCTTAGTGGGTCAGTTTACACATCTGGCTGGGCAATATGGGGTCTGGGGGCCGTGTGCCCGCTTAGCACCGGCCGCGTAGTGCTGTTCAAATATTTGCGCTGGCGTAAAAAGTCATTATCATTAATAATTTGGAAAATTTCACCTGCTGGAAAAGCGCAGTTGTTTTCTTTATTTAGGCAAATCCATCAATTATGCTGCCCCAAGTTCGTTGCCTAAGTCGTTTGTTTTTGGAGCAGCAGCAGCTTCTAAGCCTCAGCTATGTGGCTACCTCGCGGATTATCTGTCAAATGTCAAGCGATTCTGCCCGCCACTGGCTGATTGATTTGTTAGCTTTGTGTCTCTGACTGGCACACGAGACAAGCATCTGGCGATTTATGTTCGATTTCAGCGCTCAAATGCCTTTTGACCATTTTAGACAAATTATGCAAAAATCCACAGTGAAATGATGTCATCGCCGAGGCCGCATCGAATCTTGACCCAAACACACAGAAAACGAGCCTGGCACACGGACAGAAACTCTGGGTAGGAAATCAGGCCACCTGAATCACTTAATTGTTGCGATTTTTCACAAAATTGAAACATCTTCCGGCACAAAGAGTCGTTCGTCTGCCCATGTGGCCGCAGATAGAGGCGGCTGCGCCAAGACTTACGATGTGTGCGCCGAAATTAGTTTTTCGCATGATGCCAGGCCCGAGGCGTGAAAAGATTTTCGCATGCAAGGTGCGGCATTAAGGCGGCAACGCTAGCGACAACAACAGCAACAACAACAGCAACAGCAGCAGCAGCAGCAGCAGCAGCAGCAGCAGCAGCAGCAGCGACAGCAGCCGCCGCAAGCAGCGCAGCAAGTGTTGCTCTAATTTATAAAATGCTTTTTGCTACCAACTTGGCTGAAAGAAAAAATTATTTTAAGACAAAACAAGTAAGAGTGGGTAGACGCAACTGCCCGACTAGAAGATACCCTGTAGCTTGTGTAAATGCTCTTCGCTAGGACTATGGATTTGCATGCCAACTATGACGACTATTATTGGTCTAAAGTGTAAATGTGACCCAAAGAGAAACTTCTTCGTTTTGGGTTGAATGAAGTAGATATCCAATGCATGGAATACTTTGCATTTGGGTAGACTTTAGCAGATCTAGTTAGATATCATGAAGGATCGATATAATGTATTATCGATAAGTTATCGTATATGTGATATAGGATAACCAACGTATACAATCTATATCTCTCACAGGTTCCCTGATCCATACAAAGGGACAGATGAAGCTGATAGAGAGACGGCTAGATCAACTCGAATGCTTCCTCTCTGTGCGCAGCCACGCCCTCTTCTGACTGAGCGAAAACATAATACCCTACACCCTCATTTAGCATACGTGCAGGGTACAAACTGACTTCACTGTGACTGACTAATTCATACCCTGTACGAGACTTTAAATAAGTTTTCTACCACCTGAGCTGGCTCATTTGCCAGTCATTTATTTGATTATTCCAAAATTACTATTTTATTATGCCGCAGCCCATGTAAATTGAAACTGGTGTCAGAGTTGTAAAGCAATCTGAGCTGTACTTAATTAAAAATATTTTGAGCTATTTCTTTTATGGTTGCTACAAAGTTTTTCCAAGTGTTTTATATCGTCGTCTGGCTGGGGCTACCCTAGTCGTTTGCTTTGATGGCTGCAGTGTATTTTATACAAATTAATTGCTTGCGGTTCTCACACACGAGAGTACGGCAAAAATTTCACTTCTTTTTCGAATTCCGCTGCGCGTTGGAGCGATGCGCAGCGCTTGAGGCATTTCTTTCACACTTTTTCCCAAGAGTTGCTGATCTTGTTGCTAACGCTGTGGCTGCTGCTGTTGATGTTGCTGTTGTTTGTTGTTTGTTGGTTGTTGCCTTTGTTTATAACGCATGAAGCGCTGTCCCCAGTCGCCCACCCATCATAAATGCCGTCACATGTTTTAATTAAATAGCAGACAGACGGGCAGCCAGCCAGGGAAATAGGCACAAAGCTCTAAAAGTTTATTTTTATAAGCCACATTAATTGAAATTACAAGAGACGCGGCCTACCGACTTGGATGGCTGCCAGCTTTTTTCTTGATTTTTCTTGATTTTTATTTTAGCAATAATTTATTTTTACTATTTCCTCGCAGATGTCACTGCGTTGACAATGTGGCAAACGGCGCAGTTTGGCCGGAGCCCCCTGCAACACTTTCTCCGACATTTTTTCTCTCGTTTGTGTGAACACAAAAGGCATTTTTACGGATTACTGTTGCTGTTGGATGGTAGTTCAATTTTATGTTCTATTGCTGTCATAAAAACCATAAAAATAGCGCTTTGTCTTAGTCAACCCAGTTCGTTGCCTAAGTCTTTTGTTTCTCAGACAGCTGTTGTGTGAACTATATGAGGCTGCGTGGGGATGGTGGATGGGGATGCAGTATCTGCAGCCACAGGCGATAAATGTATATGAACTACAAGCAACTTTTGTCCAACTCATGCATCAATCAGGCTGACCAACTGTAAATGCCAACTGAACGCTGTTTTCATAAACAACATCGAAACTCATGCAAAATGTCATTAATTCAGACTCGGCAAGTGCCAAAACAGACCGAAAGAAACAACAAAAAGGCCAAAGCTGTGCTCCAATCAAGTCGAGCATTTGTCTCATCGCTTAAACATTTCAATTTCACTCGCAGCTCTGTGCGAAGTTTCTTTTATTTATGGCCACTAAATTACGTATCCGCGCAGCAGTCCCGGCCAGCCTGTGATTAATGATCTCGACTAGCTGCTAGTCAGAGCGCCAGTGTATGACTTCCTAACGATACAAATGTACCGCTATCGCAGTACAGTAGCAACACATGCATGTTGCGGCAACATGTTGCCGACCGCACGCTAATCAGGTTAATTGTCTTTCAATTTCATTTGACTAACTACAGCAGCCTCAGCAGCCGTTGCTTCCGTCCGCACTGCCACTGAGGCCATCTAATTTAAAGCCAACTGATTTTAATGACATGCCAATGCCAATTTATGGGCTGAGCTGGCAGCTAATTCAATTAATGTTGGCCAATTCCCTGACACAAATTTGAAAATCACCAAATACAAATTTAAGGTAGCGGGCAGCTCAGTGAAACCGCCATGAAAAGGAAAGTTGTCGCTGCTGGCCATGAATTATGGCAATTTGATGGCGGCCCGCCAACAGCGGAACAACAGCCATTTACAGTGTTTATCTCGGGAGAAAAACGCGAAAATCCTTAAAGAAAAATGCACATATTTAACTAATGATGGTCACTTAACGCAAACTTAACGACAAATCAACGCCGTCAACGGCAACAACAGCAACAACAGCAACAACAGCAACAACAGCACCAAACTGCCAAGCGCAAACACCAACAGCAACCGCAACAACAACAACTTTCCCAGACAAAACGTCGCTGCGTGGGCGTACAACAAAAAACGAAGGAAAAAAGTTTACAAAATATATACATATAAACATAAAAATTATTAAATGCCTTGCTGATTATGCGCAGGCAGCGTCCGGCAATTTCATGAACCTCTTGGCTCCTCCGTTTGTTGTGCTTGTTGATGATGCAGCGGCCGTTGCTGTTGCTGTTGTTGCTGATGACAACAACAATAATATTGTTAATGATAATGCTTATGAGTTTTCCTTGTAACAGCTTCAACAATAACAACAACAACCGCAAGACAGAGACAGCAACAGCTGCAACAGCAACAACAACAACTGCTGTTGTCGCTGTTGTTGCAAGCCGATGTTGTCAGAGTGATAAACGTTGTTCATGTGCAATTAGTAAAAATATTTCAAAGCAATAAAAGGAAAATAACAAAAAGTAAATAACTAAATATAGTTGTTAGACTTGGAAATACCCAACAAATTGTTATCAATATAATTGAGTTTTGGCTGCAGTGTTGAGTCTACGAGAACTTCCTAGTGCGATGAGCAACTCTCCGGCTGAGTTAGTCAATAATTTGTTGTTGACTATAAACTTGACTTAAAGTTACCCAGTGATTTAATTGAGATTTAGCTAGGGAGAGAGAGAGGGAATAAAACTTCTTCTGTGAAAGGCAAAGTTAGGACTTTTATTCTCTGAGTTGGAGATCTCAATTGATAAGTTGTAGGAAGTGAGTTCGCCATGTGGAAGGTTCTTAGTATAAGATGCACATTAGATGCAGATATGTCAGATCAAATGCAGCTTGATTTTATATAGATCCATTGCATATTGAAGGCTAACCTATACAAGCTATATAATGATGTAAAGCCAACTCTGAGCTATACCCCAAAAGTATGCTAGCCTAAAACTGATCAAATTATTCATTTATTTTAATTATTATTTATTTAAAAATATTTTTACATAAATGATTAATCAACTTACAAGATTACTGCTGCCCCTACACATTTTCTAGGGTATTTTTGTAACCAAGGCTTTGTCTCTTAGGCCCGCGCCGTGAGCCGCATAGAGCACAATCAGTGACTGGGCAATTGCTGGCAGTCGCTGCAACTTTCCATCACAATCACATGGACAATGCTAACAAACATATTGACAGTTGCAAATCAAATCGAACATATATGCCGTGGCAAAGATCTACATATAAATTACGAGCAAAAGTACATGCCACAGTCTGTTCGGTGTTCAGTGAATCATGGCGAGCATTTCGCGGAAATCGCCAGCAACAACAACTAGACAGGCGAGCAACCACATTGGCAATCGGTCTCAGCCAGTGAGTACTTTCGAATGCCTGTATTCATTTCATTGGCCGTCTCAGTTGGTTAGTCAGCATTTTGCATGTCGTTGATCTAGCGATGCATGCAATGATTTTCAGCTAGAACATCGCTTTGACTCATGGCTTACTTTTGGCCAGGGTATGGCATATTTATGCGGCACGTGCTGGCTCAATTCCATTCGTGGGGCATCGGCGCTGTGGCAACTGTGGCAACTTGTGTGGCGCGCTGCTCAGTGATTGCAATCAGTGGCTCAGTTTGTCTTAGTCAGCTGCAAAAATAAGTTAATTGCTGGCTGCAAAGAGTGTTGGTGTTGGCGCGTTGGCCAGGTTTGTCTTGGGCAGATACCGAATGCTACCGGCAAGGTCAACAACCTCGTCGGGAATTGAGACCTTTTGTCTGTTTGTTTGCGGCATATGAATGCCTTTCTTTTGTGCGGCATTGAAATACCGCTGCGAAATGTCGAACAAATGTTTTAAACTGCGTGAATTGGCATATTTTCGGGCCGCCTCACCCTCTTCCTCTCACACACAGCCCAGAATACGGCCGGCAACAGCCGAGTGCAGAAACACAGGCGAAACAAATTGAAATTAACTTACATAAATTGCTGGTGGAAATTGTTGTTGCTCTTCGGCGCTAGTAACTCTAGCCGAATTATGTTGTTGAAGACAACTAAATTAAGCTGCAAGAGGCGGAAACAATTTGCGCGGGCCCAGAGCCAAAGTAAGACAAAAGCCAATGACTATTTTGGCCAGGCCAACGCAACGACGCATTGCGCAACGGACGTAATTGAAATTGAACAACAACAGGCAACAATTTGCACATTCGACATTTAAATGTACATTAAAACTGTTGCTGTTGTTGTTGTTGTTGTGGTTGTTGTGGTTGTCGTGCCACAATTTGGTTTTAGACGGGAAAGTGGTTTTTAACTTAGCCATTCTGGCCAGCTCTGGGCCACGCAGTCCTGTGGTGGCCTAAAAGTGAGAGTCATGTAGACACACTTGAGACCCAGCCCAAGCACTTTCGCAAACACACACACACACACACAGACACACATAGCCACAGAGCTTTAGTCTGGTCTGGCCGCTCATCATTGCAGCCCGTTGCTAACAACGTGGCTGGGCGCAGTCTTTTCATGACTTAATCTTATCAGACAAGCACTGGCATTAAAAATGCACTTCAAGGTTCTACAATGATTATGGCCGTGGCTCGCTGGGCATTTTGTTAAATGGTTAAATGCGGCTGGGGCGCATAATAATTCATGGTTGCAGGATTACCACGAAAAGAGCAACGAGCGCCCTTTTGTGGAAAATCAGCGACGCTTGTTTGCCCAGTCAGCTGATTCTCATTATGGGCAAATTAAGTCGTTGTGCGTGGTAGTGGCCCCAACAGGCACCAAGGTCGCACAGTGCCTGCGCTCAGTAAACGCATCTTCGCCTTGACCTAAGCCAACTGCAGCTCTCCCAACAGCTGCCCACGCGCGCTGCGAACTGAGGCTTAATGCCTGACTTTATGACCGCTGCGAGTGCGTTTCTCTTTTCGAAATAGAAAAGCCAACACCGCCTGAGCTACTGTATTCGATCTTTGCTCCCCTGGCCTTAAGCTGATTTTGTTCTGAGACGAACAAATGCGATTTAAGCCATAAAGTTTTGTATTAGTCGCAGTCGCAATCGCTGTCGTGGTTGCTGTGGCTGGCCAAGCATACACAAGTCGTGGGACTCGGCTCGGACATGCCTCATCGTTGCATGTAGCTGGTCTCTCCCCGAAACAAGTCAATTGTCAATGGGCACTGGCACAACATTTGCCAAAATCTCGCACAAATCACATAAATTGCCGCTCAAATCCAGCGCCGTATTTGGCTAAAATGCCAAACTCACGGCTAATACTCATAAGTTTGCCCGCTGCTGGCTTACTGCGCTTTACTTTACGGTCTGCCAGCTACAAAAGCTGACGTTGTCAACTGACAATCATGAGAATATTTTGTTGTCGACAAATCCGTTGCCGCCTTTTGTTCGTTGTTGTTGTTGTTGTTTTGCTATAACATCGGGTCATTAGGCATACATTTTTATTTAGCTAGGCACATATAATTTCTGTTCTTCATCATCTTCTTTTTTAGCTCTAACTAATTAGACATTTTTGTTGAATGATGATGCAAGATTCTAGCTATAATTGCTAAATAATTTCCAATTAAATGTTTCACAATATTAATCATGGGGAATTTTCAGCTTTCAGCTGCACAGTTGAACTTTGTTAAGCGGTTTGTTAGGAATTATATAAATTACTTATAAATAATTGATAAATTATTTATGATATTGGGCTAATTGCACTTGATACTTTGGCATTTGCCTTTCAGCATGGAGCACTCAGCCAACAAGACTGCGATTATATTTGCTGTTGTTAGTTGATGGGCTGAAACTGAATCTAATTCAGATCAGATCAGATCAAAGGCAAAATAGTTTTTGTAGCAATCAATAGTCTCCCTTAGAAACGAAATATGAAAACCTAGCTATAAAATATATATACTTATTCACGAAATGATATTTCCGTCTCGCTGTCCGCCTGACTGTCCTTCTGCCTGCTCCCCTGCCCCGCTCTCCGTATGAACGCCAACCTATTGAAGCTAGAAAAAAATGTTAATAAATACCCATATATGTCCTCTACTCCTAAAATCCTAAGAAATTTCCGATACGCTTACTAGTTACACTAGTTAGAGCTTGTCTATTGAATTGCACTCAATTATATATACTTTCTTTTTAAAGGCTTTGGCAAAACAGAATAAACTACATCTGGTGCGAGAGCTCCTCAATGGAAAGGGTAAGTGAATGCAGACTCCTTCTTGAGTCTTGAGAGATTAAACAGATTGAACTCCGAGTGCATAATGCCCATTCACATTTCAAGAATGGGTATTAAGCAGTCGGTATCACGCGTCTGCAGCATTATATCTAGTTACGTTGACGCCGTAGCATCTGTTGCTTGGCCTGCTCGATGTCTTCCTCTACATATATATACTATATCCAGTACAGATTATGCCAACCACAGTAAGTGACTCGAATGAGTAGAATAAATCAATCATTTATTGTTAATATATAAAGAGGGATAGGAACAATCGACACAAAAGTTGGTGTCACCTCACTCAAAGTAAGCTCGAACTAACTTAATTAACATTTATATAATATATCAAAGTCACCCCAGGTACATCTTTATTTTGACTCAGTTATCTTATCGGCTTTATTCCACTTCAAGGCTCATTTCATTTCAGAGACACTTGCCGGCTTCTACGCCAAATATGTCCATGTGCATAATCTCTGGCAGCGCAGCTTTCGAAAGTAACCCAAAACTCAACGATATCAGCAGACGATAACAAAGTGATGCAAGTGAAAATTGCGTAGGATTGCAGCTGATTAAAGTCGCTGTGGCTCTGCCGTTTTGGAGTAAAGTTGTAATAAATTCAATTTAAACGAAGCTCATTCAGAATCGCGCGCAAGTTAATGAAAGTGAAGCTGCTGTTCGGAAAGTAAGAAAAAAATTTATTAACATATTACCAACAATTGTTGCAATTTGATTTGCTTTATGGCCGCAACGTGCGAGCGATGCGCCGCCAGCGATAAGCAGCATCTCAGCCAGGCAGGCAGCCTGATGATGCTGCGTGCTGCTGCTGCTGCTGCCCACGATCAAAAACATGAAATTCGCGTTAACTTGCTTCATGGCCCATGCCCAGCAAAAAAAAAAGGGTTACACAATTCATTTCATTTGGTGCAAGACATAAATCAGGCCAGCAACAAGCTGCAGCTCCACAGCGAGCAGCGAGTCGTCTTGCTGGGAGGTCGCTGCGCAGCCCAAGTACCCAGTGATATATGATTTTGTTAATTTAGTTCGTTTCAATAGGCAGCCACGTTTCCGCAGCCGCAGCAGCAGATGGGCAAACGAGTTTGTTGCTTAAGTCTTTCATTTCCGTCTGGCCACGCACAGAACTTTTGGACTTGCATAATCGAACTTGAAACGAAATCACTCACACGGCAGAGCACCACGAACTATGTAACAAGCCTGAAACAAATGTGGTTAATTGGGCGGCTGTCCAGCCCGAAGACAGCCGCAGTTGCATGACAGCCCGACAGATGGACAGCAGAGCAGAGCAGAGCAGAGCAGAGTTGCTCTGGCCACGACTGTTGTCTCAAGGTTGCAGTGAAAGTGTTTTTAGTTTTGTTTGCAAGTTGTTTTATGACCTTTTTTTGTGACATGGCGTTGCATTTCGCAGGCTTCATGGCCGCCGCCATAGCATTACTTATGTGCAGTATTTTTGCTGACGAATTACCAAAATGGTCAAGCGCCGGGTAACGTCGACGTCATCCACTGCTCACTTGTCGGCTGCCAGTTGCCAGTTGCAGAAACACGCAAAGCCAATTAATGGGCGTGAAAGTTTATTATTATTTGCTTAGCTTGGCGCCTGCGAAAGGAAAACTGGGGCGGAGGCAGGGACCGCCTCAGATGCTACTCGCCTTGGTTTTTGCATAGCCATCGATAACAATGAGCAGTGCAACATTTATCACTTTATTTGCTTTGGGTGGCAGCTGCGATAAACATTGAAGAGAAGTCGCCGCACAGAGCGACATTTTAATTAAAAAATGGCCTGGGCACATGTGCGCAGCTAGGCAGCCAGTCACTGGGAGCGTGTGTACTCTCTGGCCAATTATAAGTTCATTTACCTGACAACAGCAACAACAACTGCCAGTTGGCATGCAAAACCAGAGGGAAGAAAAATGTGCATGCATGTGAAAAGCAGCGCCACCGCATGATAATCAGATTTTTAACACTTTCCATTCGGTTGTTCATTGTTGCTGCAACTATTACATTACAGCTGGCCGTTGCCTGCTGTTGTTGCATTTGATTTGATTAAAAACCGCAGTTATCTGCTTCATTTTGTCGCTGGCTTAATGTTAACATCGACACTTTGTTGACGTTGCCGTGGCCGTTGTTGCTTCGTTGCCTGGGGGCAGACAATGTAAGCCGCTTGTTGCCTGGCTTGTAATCAACTGCATAATGCGACTTGTTTTATGCAAGGCCACGGCAGAGGTCAGCTCTAGGCCTATGCCACTTATAATTATTAATGACCTGCACTTTAAATTAGCATCTCCATAATGGCAATCAATAAAACGCATCAGTAAAAACACACACAAATTGAATTTCATGCCGATGTGGGGCGAAATTGCCAGATGTGAGTAATTTCGATATATTGTAGTATCTTAAAAAATAATCTCAGCCTTGTGGTTTCATTTAAATCGAAAATTGCGCGACCCGCAGCCAAGTCGTGAGTCAATCGGCAATTTATTTTTGCCGAATTAAATGCAAATTGACAGTTCCAATTGCAGTCGGAAAAAAGGCAGCAACAACATCAAAATCCGAAATCCGAAATCTGAAATCAAAAATCCAAATGCAAATCGTGTTGCGCTGTTGTTTTGCAATTAATCAATTAGGCGCAGCCCCCAGCTTCGTCAGTGTCAGTGTGTCAGGCGACAACGGCGATGGCTTTGGCGTCTTGGTTGTCACCTCGAGGCCTCCAAGAACCGATGCAGACACAGGCACTCCCTTTTTGGAGCTCATGTCTGTCTGTCTGTCTGGCAGCTCTCCATGGGCCCTCGACGTATGCAAATTCGTGTTGCGAGCAATTCTCGAGCCGTTCTCGAGATATGACGCCGCATGCATAATGAGCATTTATTTAAATGGATTTTGTGCTTTGTTTTATTGCCTTTAAATTGCATTTAGTGTCAAATGTCTCTCGCTCAGCTAATGCTTAAGAAATACGTATCTTTTCGCTTTTCGCCATGAATAAATCGTCAAACAACAAATCACTCAACGACGTCGACGACGTCGACGGGAACGATGCCAACGCTGACTCACACTCGCTCTCAGCAGTCGCATCGCTGTCTGCCTGTGGCTGTGCAATAAAAATACATCAAAACACATTCATATATTCGCCTCTATGTGCTAATAGTAAATTTAGACGAAGATTCGCATTGCCAAATGAAAATTAACAATTTCTGAAGCACATAATCCAAATGATGTGACTAACAGTGCTCAGCATGTGATTCTATTTCTGATCGACCTTGGCAGATAGTTGCCAAAAATATATATATATTATATATAAGCCCCATGATTTGATTGATATGTATATCATTTCCCTAATATATTAAAATGCGCTAATTATTTATTTATTATTTATTTATTATTTATTTTTATTTATTTTTATTTATTTATTATTTATTTATTATTTACTTATTATTTATTTATTATCTAATTATTTATTGTTTATTTATTATTTATTTATTTATTATCTATTTATTATTTATTTTTATTTATTTATTATTTATTTATTATTTACTTTTTATTTATTTATTATGTATTTAAGGTTTATTTATTATTAATTTATTATTTATTTATTATTTATTTAATATTTATTTATTATTTATTATGTATTTATAATTCATTTATTATATCTTATTTTTTTATTATGAATGTTGATCAAAATAGCCAGCATAATTTGTAGAGGAACTATATATAGAATATAGTAACAAGAGGCAGCAATATAAATCAGCAAGTCAGATTTGATAAGAGAGGAAGAGAATGACTTTTATAGAGTTGTTCAGTAGGGCATATATATATTTTCCCAGCTGTGTTAAGTTACTTGAATATTTATAGTCATAAGTTTTCATTACTGTAAGAGCACCATTCGAGGTTGGAGTTGTAAGAGCGGCAATGTGGCTCTACCTGTGCACGTACTCACTGTGCCTGCTCTCCTTATGCTCGCTTACCTACTCAACAGAGGCAGTGTTAAATTGAAGCTCAAGCCAATCGGACGTTATTCTGATATGTATGAGTTGCTATAGCAGAAGAAGAAAGTTATGTTCGTATGCATGTTAAGGTGCCTAAGCAATCGGCACATAGACACATAGATAGGCAGAAATAGATGTATGTTGAATGCATATCAGCAGAAATTAAACCTATTTACAATAGCCAAAAGATTTGAATGTTTAAGGTATGCTACAACTATAAGATATGCATAGTTTCCTAATGATAAATTAAATAAAATGCTTCAAGCATTAGCAAACTAAACCTGTTGGTATTTGTGTTAACAAACTTAGTCTGTCTTGTCTGGCTTTATAATTCTTACATTATAGAAGCGCAGACATCTATCTCTTAAATATATATTGACAAACTTCCACTATAAGTCATATAAAACCATGGTCATATAAAACCATATCATATGATATCATTTTCTATCATTATATTTTACTTTCATATTCATATGCATATATTTTATATATATCTATATATACATATATCATACACATATTTCACATTACAATTCTTAATACCAATCAGCGATAAAAGTTCTCTTACAATAATTCCAGAATATTTATTGCATAATTATTTCGTATTGTAAATCTTGTTAACTGTGTAAAATTTCGCATTCACCTGTCATAAGTAAGAGCAGGAAATTCCATATTGATAAGTTGGGTAAACACGAAATAAAATTTTGTTTATAACAATTATGTGAATGTACACAAATAAAAATTATGGTGCATTTGCGCAGCGGGCGCGCTAATTTGATTACAAAATTGACGCCCCCCTCGAAAGAGCTGCACGAGATACGCGCACAGCAGTGCTATAATAGACGTAGTTACAGCTACAACAGGGGCTAAACATACAAATACCACCAGCAACGTGTGTGTGTGTGTGTGTGTGTGTTGAATCATGCAATTCAATGGACACGAATGAAAAACGAGAAATCATCATTAATATATCAACACAATATGCATCCAGCAGATACACACAGAAGGCCACTGCACGCGCGTGCAGCTGAAAAGCGTTTGAATGACTTTGATGATTGGGAAAGTGTTTTCACAGCTACCTAGCCGACTGCAGCCGGCTGCATGCTAATTGCAGCATTTTCGCACATCGCCAGCTTTTTGTGTGTAGCCAGCTAATGACTCATGCGTGATCAAAAAAAAAAAAAAAATGGGGGGAAAACAGTCGTCGGTATCCAGCATATCTCAATGGCGCATTTAATAAATAATTTATTACACTAATGATTTAATTAATATTTTTAGGCAGTCGACCTTGTGCAGCTGGCTGGCTGCCTGCCTGCATGTTGTTAATGCTGTTGACCGATTGTTTTGTATTCGTATCTTTCAATCGGCTGTCGGCTGAAAGGCTTTCAGTTACTTTGGGCACTGTTAATGGTCTTTAAAGGGCTTTAAAAGGCATGTGGTATAGAGACTGATCGGCTCGAAATTTGATATGTGCAATCTCTACACAGTTGTTGAAAAAGTGCACGGCATGTTGCATGTGGGCTCCAGGTGCCCAGAAACGCATCCAAAAATGCGACCCAGTTAATTGCACAAGCCGCAAAGGGCTGCCTTTCCAAAAAAATCCATCAACGAAAAATGAGTCGTTGAAATTTTTTGATTTAGCCACGATAATTGACAAGTATTGAGTTTCGAGTGCGTTAATCAATTCGTGTCGAACTGTTCTCTCTGCACACAATAAAGAATGAAAGCGCGCTTTTTGCTTTGATGCGAACTATCCGTAAGCAAACAAGAGTGTTTCAGGCGGAAGTGCCAGACTGGAAGATACCCTATACTCTGCAGCAAATAAGAATATAAGTAGACTCTATTTTCCTATAGTGCTGCTGTGTTTTGAGCTCCATTATGAGCTGTACCTTGGCATTTTTTACTTGACAAGATCTAATTAACATTTGTAGAATGTAATAATTACATCCCAGAGTTAACAGTTGTATAAGTTTTTTTCTTTAATTTCGCTCAGTTTCCCCACCTTGTCATATCTGCTTTTATTACAGAAACACTCATAGATTATGCTAGCTTATGTGATCCACTAACCATGTGTTATGGTTAGTGTATGAGGTTAAAAAGCTTTAATAGCTTACAAACTAATATTCATTTGTATCGATTATATGCAAAGCAGAATGAGTTATAGAAATAAGCTATACAAGATTATATAATAATATATATAGGAAATAAAAATAATACACATGTAACAAAAACTAAATTCCTGAGAGCATAAAAGTATTCATTAATTTATAGAAATGCACTGGTTCACAGCTTAATTTAATTTTTAATTTTTATAAAATATTTTTTAAATATTTAAAAAAAAATAAGTGAGCTTATTTTTAATTTATTAAAGCATTAGACTAGCATCAGACACTTAAATTTGGTTGATATCTTTATTAGTTTGGGTTTTATAGTGCACTTATTGAAATAGGCTGAGAACCAGTGCAGTATATACAACTAAAATAACAGCAACATATCTGATATCTAAATATATATAATTGAGCTCTATACATGCTTTGCACTTGTTCACTCTGCTTACAAATACTGTCAACTGAGAAATTTCTGTTGGCTATAGCTCAGGCAGACTAAGCCAAAGATAGACGTTCATGACGTGCTAGACAAACAAACTATTCCCTATTTAGTTAACTATTCCCTATGTTACTTTAGTTGATTGTAAATAATTTAACAATATACTCTTAAGAAATTTAAAAAATAATTATTTAAAAATTTAATTATAATTATTAAGAAAAAGTCTTCTTACACGTATTTCTATTAAATCCACACTACAGCCCATCGAGCCTTCAGTTTATTCTCAACTTTGCAGACGCCTGCTCATGCATTACGATATATGAGGTTCTCGCACATTAATATGCATGAGAATGCCAGCGTATGATTAATTTACCAGCGCAAGCGTGTGCATAAAACAATTTGGGGAATACTCTTTATAAAGTACGAGCCAATCGACTGGAGCTGGCCCGTTATGCATAAATCCAGTCAAAACCAATTTAATTTTGTTTTTTTTTTTTTTGGTTTTGCTGGTAAAGAGCATGTCTGCCTTTCAGTTCGATACTCTGGTAGCTGTGGCAGGAATATAATTAAAAGCGTTGCGCCACCAACGAGCAGCGACACCCAAAAAAAAAAGAGGTAAAGACAAAATGTACCCCGACCCACCCATAAATGACGTGCGGCCGTCGCATTATTTGCCTTTCTTTTGGCTGGCTTGTTTGAGTTTTGTTTTTTGTTGTGCACAGCAGCAATCCGGGCATGTCGTTAATATTATATGGCTTGATAAACTTCTGCCACAAGACAATCGAAATTACTCAATCACGTTGAGAGTGGTGCGGGTGCGGGTGGTGGTGCGGGTGGTTGTGCCTGTGTGTTTGAGAAAGGCTCTTTATGAAGTTTTTAGAGTTTGCAACGGACGCGCGTCAAAGCCGTCAATGCCGCGCCTTTTGGGCGCCCAGAGGTTGGGGCTGCTGGCATAGGGCCTGCGGTCTGGCAACAGGAGTCGCTTGTCTTGTAATTGATGTCAATTTGTTGTTGTTGTTGTAAGAGGTGGTGGCGGTGGCGGTGGTGGTGGTGCGCCCACTTGGCGTTCGTTAAATGCCAAATATAATTTAATAGGAAGTGAAAACAAGCAAAAGGGTACAAATTATGCTGCCTCAAAATATAATGATTGATTTGTATCAGCTACGAACGAGCTGAAAAATTTCCCATTTAAAATTAAACATATATCTATGGTTGGCAGACGAGAGAGAGAGAGAGAGAGAGAGAGAGGGAGAGAGAGGGGTGCTCAGTTGGCCAATTTTGCAAGCCCAATTTCGCAAGCGTTTCGAAATTTTGTGGCCATTTTTTTTCTATTTTGGCTGCCAATTTGTTGTGAGGCGGAAATAATAACAATAATTTAGCGCACTGTTTGCCCAAATCGAGTTAACATAATAGAGCCCATTATCCGTCTGCCATGGCCAAATGCAAATTGTGTTTTTGGCAGTGGCCAGGACGAAGCGGGACTCAATTGCAGTTATTTGAGATTGATTTGGGGCTCGCATTGCATCATCATTATCATCATCATCATCATCATCTGTTGCAGTTGCTTAATTTGCATTATTATGGGCCAACATTTGTTTGGGGACCTATTAACTGGAATTCGCATAACTGTTTGTGGTGTCAGCAGTGGACTTTAGAAAGCACTCATTGTGTCAGCTGTTGCGGTGGCTGTTGCTGTTGCTGATATGCCTGACTAACTTGCAGCTATGCGCCGCAAGCGAAAGGTGGAAAGGTGTTGCCTCTTTGTTTCCTTTGTGTTGCATGCCAAGTTACGCCACGTAACGAAAGTTGTTTGAAGGTTGTACTGGGTCACAGCTTCCTCTATCGATATCAATGGCCGCAGCCCTGAGCATATCCCTACGGCTGCCGCAGGTTGTCTTGCACTCTGCGTTTCTCAATTGCAGCCAACTCGACTCATTTAATTCACATTGAGCTCGATTACGGGCACTACAAAACCCAACAAAGCTGCCCCCAACCCCTTCCACTGATTGGCACACACACACGAGTTTCTAATTGAAATAAATTGCCCCGCTGTTGAGCCGCGAGAAACGGCAGCCAAACTCCAGCAGCCGCCTGCCTGCATGCCCTTGAATTAGCTACGAACTTAGCTTAAATTCAAATAAATTGGCTCGCCCGCATATGACAGGCGGACAAAAGCTGGCCGTCATGGCAACGCTGCGAGCTAATGGAGCTCCAAACGCAGATCCAATGCGGCGCGGCTGCTCTTGTGACCTTGAGCACAGGCACTGGCTGCCATATGGCAAGGTAAGCCGTTTGGTAAACGGCATGCGGCATGCGGCATGCGGCATGTAGCATATGGCATGTGGCATGCAGCTATCCATCCACTGCAGCTAGATTCGAATGTGTGTCAAATGCATCATGCCGTCGTCGACGATGCTGCAGACGTGACTAACCGACTTTCATGTCATAACTTAGTGCGCTCTTTGAAGTTCAAGTTAATGCCCCCAGCCGCATGCCCAGCAGACCCCGCATTGTCCATGAGCCATGAGCCGGTTCAATTAAGGCGCATAAATTATGCGCCAGCCGCAACGGCCGCCAAATTGAAATCGTAAATTAACATTTGCCAGACGACGAAGACTGCCACCGCCGCCGCAGTCGCCGCAAACGTCTCCCGAGCGGCTGCAATAACTTTTACATTTTGACCAAATATTTTTGCAAATTTTCACTAAGCGCAGCCCACGCAGCCGACGCCCGATGGGTGAATGTTAGCCGCCAGGCGAGCAAAACGAAAAATCAACAGAAAATTGTCAACGTTGCGGCAAACGAAATGAAAATGGTAGCAATTGGCGCGGACATGCGACTTGGCTGCAAACTGACAGTTGCAAGTCAGTCAACGGCAGCCGGCCGCTCGGCTCGGCTCGGATCGGCTCGGACTTGGACTTGGACTCCGTAAGTCGCCAGTCGCAATTGGAGCTGGTCCTCAGTCTTGATTTTTTTATGTGTGACAGTTGCTTTATGTTACTATTTCCAGCATTACTTTTTATTTCAAGTGCAAAATTTATTGCCATTTGCCAAGGTGCGCGCCAACTGTGGCACCTCCAGCCAGGCCTGGGCTAGGCTCGGCTAGGCCAACTGTGCTACCGGCTAATCAGTGGCAATGTTCGCTTTCCGTTGCACGTTGTTCGCTGTTCATTTGTGCTCTGCTCTGCTCTGTTATTTGTGTGTTATGCCGTGCTGCTTCCCCGGCTTTCACTAGAAGAATTAAGAGCAGTTTTTGTGCCTGCGATTCGCTCGCCAGGCTTGCCTTTAAATTAGCGCCATAGATCTGCTGCTTGACACTTGGCTCATTTCCCACTTCCGCATTGCAGCTCCGAAATGAGGCCATACCTTATTGCCACTGTGCTATGAGCCGCATAGCATTCTCATTAAATTATTGTGTCTTTGCAATAGTTGAGTGCTACAGCTCTCTCAACTTCAGCTGCAGCCCCAGCTTCAGCTAAGCTTTAAGTTTGGTTAGCAAAAATTGAAGCTTCGCTGATTCGCTGATTGTGCATTTAGAAGTTTTCTTGTGCCCATTCATTTCCTTATATCTTCTTACTTTAGAAAGGAGCAGTTATTAATTGCTCATAAATTTCTCGAAAAGTATAAAATAAATTGATATGAAATGTTATATATATTTATATGATATATATATGTATATAAATTTAAATAATATATATGTATATATAGTAGGATCATAGAAGAGGCTCTGTCACTATGTATATGTCTCTATCTCTTACTCTATCTATCTCTATCTCTTTGTCTCTCGCAATATCCATCTCTCATGCTCACTCTCACCTTCTCACCCTATTTTTCTGTCACTCTGTACCTCTCTGAATACACATACTTCACATAGATCTGCAATCTTCATAATTCAGCAGCATATAGCTCTAAAATCTAGAGAATCTATAATCTATAGATTATTCCATCTTTTCATAACTAAGCTCTTTTAATATCTACTTCAATTTTATTATTATTATTGAATTTCATAGAAATGAAATGTAAGTCCTAAAGGAGAACATCATAGCCTCGATACAACTTGATGGAGTGAACTGTGTACCAGCCCACGCCTCCTTCCTCCTGCCATTCCAACACCTTTCCACACTCTATACCTTCAATTGGCTCTCTCAAGAGCTCGCTATGTGCCATTTGAAGCCTTTGTTCTCATGCAGTTTTCATTAGAGTCAAATGCATATGGCACAGGCTGCTTGAGTGTCCAGCCAGCAGCAGCTGCTAAGTGAAGCGAGGTATTCATCATATTTTAAGGATGCCTTTTAGCTTCATTAGCTTTATGAGCTGCTGTATTAGTGGGCTACGCCTTCTCCACTCTTAACAATAACAACAAACAACAAAAAGAAGAAGAAGAAAAAACAAATGGCAATGTCGCCGATTGCATAATGCATAAATTGTTAGTGTCGCTTCTCTGCCCGCTGCCGGCAATCTTGCATTGCCCAAAAAGAAACCAAACTTTTCCTGTAACGAGCCGCCAACTCGCATTGAGCCGCTGTAATATGAGCCTGGACAGGCCATGCCGCTAGAGGTTGTTGCCTGGTAATAATGACAGTATGTGTCACATTGCAACCCACACGCATTCAATTTTACTGCCATGGGACTGCAGCAACAGCAACAGCAACAGCAACAACAGCAACAACAGCAACAACGATAACAACCAGCTAGCAATTTTATGAGCCATTTGAATAGTGGCTCAGTGTGGGTCCCTTGCTGTTGCTGTTGCTTCGTTTAGTTTTTGGCTTCACTCTTGGCGCAAATTTGATCCAATTGCGCACTCATTTAATCGTGATCTTTATGCGATTGTACAGTTGGATGTGTTTAGCCTTTTATGTCGAGTCGGGCTCGTCTGTCGCTCAGTCTCTCCGTCCGCCAAACTGTTTGTCGTTTGTTGTTGGCTCCTTCTTACATTTTGTGTGCTCTGTGTCTTGGCCTGCGCTCTGTGACCTACATAACTTGTTGCTGCTGCTGCTGCTGCTGCTGCGGCTGTTGCTGTTGTTGTCTTTGTTTAATTTAATTTGCTTGTGCTGTTGTTGCTGCAATAATTAAGTAAAAACATGTTAAGCGTTTAAGGAAGTTAATTAAATGGAAAATAAATGTATATTCAACGAGCCCGAGCTGCCCCTTAATTGGCCATTGTGTGTGTGTGTGTGTGGGAGGCGCAGGCAATCAGGATTGTGTGAAGTCCGTTCCTTGTGTGACGAACTGGCGACAATCCCTGGCTGGGCCTTGTAAGTGGTCAAGTGAAGCTGAGCCGACTGCTTCCGGCTTTTACTCACTGAATCTTCTTCCTAAAGTAAATTAAGTAGGCATGAAATATGTATAATATATATTATATTTATGTAACTGTGTATAAGCAATTTAGACTCTAGTATATAGTTTTGTTCTTGTTTAGCAAATGCTGACTAATTAAGCTAATGGAAAATTGCAGAGGGAGTGTATTTATATGTAGTCTGCCTCTCTATTTCTGTATTCTTTCTCTTCCTCTCCCTCTCTCTCTTATTTTTTCTTTTATTAATTTTCTCTCAGTCTTTTTTATTTCTTTCCTCTCTCTATCTCTCTCTTTTATTCCTTTTCTCTCTATCGCTCTCTTTTATTCTTTATCTCTCTCTATCTCTGCCTCTTCCTACCTCTCTCTCTCTCTCTCTTATTCTTTGTCTCTCTTTTATTCTTTTGCTCTAATTTTTTCTCTGCCTCTCTCTTTTTCTCTTATTATTTTTCGCTCTCTCTCTCTCTCTCTCTCTCTCTCTCTCTCTCTCTCGTCTCTCTATATCTTTTTCGCTCTCCCTCTCTCTCTATCTCTCTCTCTCTCTCTTTCTTATTATTTTTCTTTCTTTCTCCTTCTTTCTGAATTTCTCTTACTCTCTCTCTCTCTCTCTCTCGCTCTCTCTTATTCCTCTGTCTTATTCTCTCTCTCTCTCTCTCTTCTATTCTTTCTCTCTCTCTCTCTCTCTCTATCTATCTATCTCTCTCACTCTCACTCGGTCTTCTTGCCTGTTTTGATATAGCTTTCATTCTCTCTAACAATATCTCTCTCCGTTTCCTTTTATCTTATTTCTCCCTTTTCAAACTGTCTTTCTTCTTCTACACCTCTCTCTCCCTGCCTCTCCCTATAGATCATATCTTAAATCTTAAACAACTGCTTTCAATGGAATCCATTCTGAATGACATTTATTCTTTTATCTTACATATTTATATATTATATAAGTCTATCACCAAAATCTTGAAGATATTAATCCTTTCTAAACATAATTATGATTATTCAAAGCATTCGATTGACGTCGCACAATTATCGCAAGTTTTTCAAATCCATTCCGAAAATATCATTGCCATTGCCAAAATAATAATATTTTTGGTTCGAGAAGCTTTTGCCTCAGCTGATGGCCAGCATCTGCCTCGCTCTAACTAGTTTCGTGTGCTGCTTTGGCTCTGCCTCTTGAAATCGGATTTGACATTAAGGCGTACTTCAGGTTAATGTCATGCCGCATTGTCTAAGCAAATTGTATGAAATTTGAAAGCTCTGAGCGCTGCGAGAGACGCCTTGGTTATGTAATTAAGCCAGTTACCGTAATTACCATAAAGATAGACAATCATTTGGCCTATTGAGGCGCACAAAGATGTGTAATTAAGACGCGGCCGGATATGAAAATTGACATGATTAAGCGCCGCTCTCTGCGCTGGTGGCATATAATTTGAATCTTGAATTGCTGCCGCTGCCTCGCAGACAGGTGCGCCCCAACAGTGTCAAGGGCATTCCGCGGAGCTGCTAATCAAAATTAGCAGACAATATGAAATTGCCTTTCGAAGATTTGGCTGGAAAATATTTTCGCATTGGCAGCGAGAAAGCCAGTGTCAGAGCCGGAGCCTAATGCGCTGCACTGGGTGTTGTTGCCGTTGTCTTTGGCATGAATAAAACATTACGAAGGCGTTGCAATGCACCAAAAGAAACAATAACTAAAGGCGTTGCTGCTACCTCTCTGCTGGCTGGCATTGCAGCCGTAGCCGGCCGAGCGGTAATACGTCAATAACCGTTTAGCGTACAAATTGAAATTTTTATTAGTTACGGACGCCCGGGCAACGGCAACGGCAACAGCAGCGGCAACAGCATTGAGTAAAAAGCAAACCAAAGCATTGGCCCGCCGGCGCTTCAAAAGGCAGGCAGCGGCTGCAGCTACTTAGACAGTTGCTGCGGGGGGAGCTGCCTGTTGCTGTTGCAGTTGGTGTTGCTGCTGCTGTTGCTGGAGGAGCAGGCCAAGGAAGCCACACGAATGCCGCTGCTCGCTGAGATATCGCTGGAGATTATGTTTTGTGGCGGTAGCAGCTGCCACCATTGTTTTTGATTTTGTTTTGCTTTTTGTTGTGTTGTTGTCGCTGGCCTTTGGCTTGTATCGCGGCGCTGGCATCTGTGCGATGTGCAACACTTGCAGACAACTTGGCGCTCGTTTTTTGCCTAACTGTACATCAAAGTTCGGCTGAGCCAGGCAGGCGCTATGAAATTTGTTTATAGAAATTAGCCAGTCAGCCAGGCAGCCAGCCAGCCAGCCAGGCCAGGCCTTGTCTGGCCACGCCCAGCCACCGCTGTCGTATGCCTATCCGTTTATCAGCCCGCAGGTGATTAAGCCGTCGTCCATTTGCATGTGTGTGTGTGTGTGTTGCCGCTTGTGTTTCCTGTGTGGCAACACAAACAACAACAACAACAGCTGACATCCTGCTGTCATTTGGCTACCGCACTTGGGCCACCCCGCACATGGCTGGCCAGGTGAAAATGTCTTTGATATGTTTGTTGATTTGTGAATAAAGCCAGCACACAATATTTGTATTGCGTGTCGGCAATTGTTTATTGTTTATTGTTTTTCATTGTCATTTCAATACCCTGCCCCCGCAGCAATTCACTTGACAGCCAACTTTTTGGCTGGGCCCAAACAAGGACGTCTAATTACACAGCTGGCTCCGGCTGGCTGTTAGACTTATCGGCAGATCTGCCAGAACCGCGCTCCAATCAATAGCAGAGCGGCACGCAATGTTGCTGATCTCTGGCAGCAACAGTTGCTGGCAGCTAACTGGGTTAAGTGTTTATGCATTTCGTGTTTACAGTTTTATGATTCTGTTGTGCCTAGCAAACAAACAAAACAATCAGCAGAACAAACGTTGCAACATTTTCGCCTCGCCACGCTTCGCCGCATGCGATCAAGGCCGCAGCAGCTTAAGTACTATAAATTGCGAGCTGTTTCTAGTTTCTAGTTTTTGTGCAAACGGAAACGTGCATATGCAAAGCACAGCCCACTTGTTGCTGCTGCTGCTGCTGGCTTGGCGTAATGAGCCGTGCCCAAAAAACTAAGCTTTACTCGAGCTGTGCTGCCTTTCACGCCGTCAGGGTGTCTGGCAGAAATCTAATTAAATATTATCGCGCTAATAATCAGCAAATTTACAAACTTTCTAAACCCACCTTTTTTTCTAGCTATAAGAAATCGCTCAGCTTGGCTAATTATGAGCGCCTAATTACGGAGACGGATGCCACCGGAGTAACCACTGTGCTGGGGCTTCAGACAAAGCCAGCTGACATCCAGTCCGAGCAAACTGGTTGAGCTGAGCTCTTTCGGCAGGGAACTTGAAAACGCCGCAGCTGACGGCACAGAATTATGATTTCATGAAAGCAGCGTCAGAGTCGGAGTCGCCGCGCGTGGCAAGCGGCAACTGCGCCCGCCTGACTGACTTTTCCGCCCGGCTTTGATTTATGTGGCAACTGTGACACGGCGGCATCGAGCGTTCTCTATAATTATCGTTATATAGTCAGCCGGTCGGGCGAGCGACTGAGTTAGACTTTGCGGCGACTAAAATTGTATTTCGTATGCCTCGCCTTCATCTATTTCTATACGAACGGCTATAATAGCAGCTGAGCACGTGTGTGTATGTGTGTGTGTGTGTGTTGTGGCTAAAACCATTTTAGTAAACCGCATTTAGAACCGCAAATCAATTTCGTGGCTTGCCAAACACTTCAAAATCTATAAAGCAAAAGCTGCGTTTAAAGTCTGACAGTCAATCATTCTAATGTTGCACAGACTTAGTCTAAAGTAACCCTAGACAGTGCGGCTAAGAGTAACTAATCAAGTTAAGCTTTGGCTGCTGAGTATGAGCTTCCACATCGATGCAGCTGTCTAGGGGTTGTTAGCGAAATATAAATATAGCTGGAACTATATATATATATTGTTATACATGCATTACTGAGCAGTTCAGCAACATATATAAATATGCTTGAATAAATGCAAACTCTGACTATTTTATTAATATAGAAGTTTATGTTGGAATTATTAAATGTCGACGATTGGCTTGGGTATATGAGTATCTGGCTGTTTATTGTTTATTTTTAAAATATTATTTCTACAGTTAAAAGTTGAATAAAAACTTGTAATCTAACTATCTAATATATTTTAATATTATTTATATATATATATATATTTATTTTTATTAAGATATATATTTATTATCATTGTTTTATATTTTATTTTATAATTAACTAATACTTTTTATTATTATTAGTTATTTTTATTATTATTTATTATTATTATTATATAATATTATTATTAGATAAGAACTTATAAACTAATTGACTTGTATATTTTATTATTATTTATAATTACATTTATTAAAATATTTTTTTATTATTATTATTTTATATTTTATAATTAACTAATACATTTTATTATTATTAATGAACTAACTAATATATTTTTATTATTATTGTATTATATTTTATTATTTTATAATTTCATTCTTATTATTATAACATATTTTTATTATTATTATAAATGATTTATCCAGTTCAAGGCTTAAAAAATATAACTTATATCTTTTATTATATATTTATATATATTTTTATTATTTATATTTTTATTTATTATTATATATTTTCAATTAAAATATATATTTATTATTTTATTATAATTATTATTTTATATTTTAAATATAATTTATTTTTATTAGTATATATTTTTATTATTTTATATTTATATTTGTATACCCCACTAATATTATATGTTTTACCTATTATATATTATTCATTACATTAAATTTAATTTGGTAATTAAAATCCCCTTCTAGGGCCACCATCTCGTCGCATCTAGTGGCGCTGTCAACAGTTCGCATATAGGAACTGAGTTCACGCACAATTGACTGCCAGCGCTTGCTGTCAGCGGATGTGCTGCGGTGGTGCGGTGGTGTTGGGCTTAATGTTGTCAGCGGCGCATTTGTAGCAGCTCATAGGCTGCACATTTCATGGCGGCTATGAACTTAGCAGCCGCGCCAGATTCGCGCTCTGCAAGATTTCTAGAAATATGAGCTTCCTGGAATGTGGCCGCCGCTGCTTGGGCTCCGTCTGGTGTTGATAGCGATTCTTTTTCTTCCGCTGGGAGTTGGCGTCAGAATGCAGCACCAACTAACAAGCCATAAATAAAAATTAAATGCAAAACAAAGCAACGGCCCTTGTTATTGTTGCTGCTGCTGCGGCTGCGGGCTGTGCGCTGCTGAAATGAATAAACCAAAAAAAAACATTATAAAACTGACTGAAACTTTCAGTGCAGCGCGATAAATGGGCTCGCATTGCTCGGGCGGGCGTAACAAGTACATAAAGGCAGAGCCGAAGCCAAAAAATTGACCCATTTATGTAGATTTCGTTGGCGAAACAATGGCCTGTACAACAACAACAACAACAACGTAAGCAACAGCCACGGGAGCCGTGTACAGCAGCAAGTACTGCACGCTGGACATACCCTGTGCCCAGGCAAGCTTGCTATGGGCTATGCTAGGCTATATACCATTAATTTCTAAACTAAAGTATTTTCAGCCCTATCATATAATATCCATATAAGAACATGGGAATTAAATGATTCTACATATGATACATTATACACAGATGATTACAGCTTGCTTTTCGTTCTTAATTTTCTTCTTCTTTAGGTAGCCAAAAACGTATGTCTTACCTATTATAGTTTGTAAGTTCATCTTCTGAGCGCATTTAGTCATTAATCATTCTTTCATTCTGTATATTTTGCAGCTTACTTTCTTCACTTTTACTCTGTCTTCGCCTTAATCATACTCACTCTCACTCTTTCGCTTTCTTTTGAAATATCTCTCTATCTCTGTTTCTCTTTTAGTCAGTTCTTTGTTTCTGTATATCTTCTGTATATCTTACTCCCTCTCCCTCTTTCTGCATCTGTTCTATCACTGTCTCTCTCTCTCAATCTCTTTCTCATATTAATTTTTGCGTTTATCTCTCTCTGTCACACCCATACTCCCACTTTATTTGTTTAGCACTCCCGCTATCGTTGTCTCTTTCTCTCTCTCTCTTTCGTTATGCACCTTTCTCTATCCCTCTCTCCCTCTCTTTCGCACACATCTTTAGCTTTATCTCTCCCTCTCACAGCCACGCTCCCACTCAAGTTGTTACCCTTCTCTGTCTATCTCGCTCTGAACGCTCTCTCGTTCCATTACGCCCTTCTATGCGATTCTCATATGCTGACTGCAGCTCAAACTTGTTGTATATGGTATGTGGCAGTCGAGTCAACTGCTTCACTCATACTTGTTGCCTGCCTGTGATGTTGTCCGCACACAGAATATTTAGTCATTTGTCATGTTGATTTATGCTCGTATTTACTCATTGGCGTTTAATGTCGTACAAGATTTTCACACGACTGGCGGTCAGTACGCAGCTCCAGCCCGCAGATCGTTTGACCCAATGCTGCTGCCAGTGGGCAACCTTGAGACCCGCGCAGAGAGCCCAGAGAACCCAGGCACGCCGCGACAGCCTCGACCGCTGCGCTCCCTGTTTAATTTACACATAGCACAGTTTTCAGCATGATCTGTAAGATATATAATTATATATATACCATATGTTTACGTTTGTGTGTTGACCTAAGCGTGACTGTTTGCGGAGCTATGCGTCTTCCTGGTCGTAAGTCAGCCTGTGGAAGGTGTCATTCTGTGTGCTGCCTTGTTTGCTGTCTGGCATCTCGAATTGAAGGATCTTCCTCAATTCATGGCTTATCTGTTAGTCAAACAGCACTTAAAATTTATCGTATTTGCCTGTAAAAGTAACAAGTGGCTCGCAAGCGGAAGTACACACATAGAGAGAGGGAGAGAGAGAGAGAGAGAGAACTAGGATCTTAAGTAAGCAGTCTAGCTGTCTAGCTGTCTACCTGTCTGCTTTGAGTGCATATAAATATAGATTTCGGATTGTCATAGAACATGGCAGTAGCGCTGCATCCGCCAGGGATTGCGCCATTAATCATGGAATTGTTGCTGCTACCAGATCTCAGCTACGGCAGGTAACTGCGTCCCATCAATAAAGCTCGCCAGGCAATAGAAATGCTTTTGGCAATCCTTTGGAGCGGCGGCCACATGCGTGGGGTGGCGCTTGGATTAATGAGTGCGCCACGATTAGAATCAATTTGAATTAATGAACGTTTGAGACGACTTTGATTTTGTTTGGCCACAAACACACACAGCAGGCAGTCGACAGTCGGCAAAAGCGAAAAACGAAGTGAAACTGCTGAACAAAAAAAAGAAGCAAAACAAAACAAAAGACTTAGGCAACGAACTTGACTTAGAGGTTTGGCTGCCTTGACTGCTATCTGGCTGGCCCGGCATATTAATTTCACATGCCCCGGCTATAATGAAAAGCGATTTTATATTACCCGGCCGCCTGCGGTCGTTTATAATCAAGTTAAATGCGCGCGCGGCCATAAAAACTTGACTTATCAACCAGCGCCGCCAAATGGCGCAAATGCGTTTTGGTATCGAGCAGCAGGACTGTGGAGGATCGCACTATCTACAGAGGGAGAGAGAGAGAGAGAGTGTGTGTGTGTGTATGAGAGAGGGAGATGGTGTGACCATTAACAGAACGATGTCGCCATCACTGAGTGAGTGCGCGAGCATTGCCTTATTTTTATAGCAATTTTCACTCGGTCGTCAGAGCTTTGGCCGAGACGGGGAAAACCCAGGCCGAACCAGCGTACGTACGACTTTATTGCCCAGCTACCCGCTGTGCGCTAATATATAACTATCGCTTATCGCTTTTTATTTGCATTATTTATGCAAAAGAGAAAGAAATGTGCGTTTACACACACACACACACACACACACATATATATGTATATATACATCTGTGTATAAATTTCCCAAAAAAAAAAATTTATATTAAGAAATATATATTTTTGCACAAAAATGATACTTGGACTTCTGATGTATTATAATTTAGTATATTATTTTGTTATTTTATTTTAATTTAATTTTGTATTTTTATTTAATTATTTTATTATTTTTTATTTTATTTTTATAAGATTATCATTATATTATATTTTATTATATATATATTTTATTTTATTATTTTGGTTTATTTATAATTATTTTTTACAAAATTTTGGATTAAAAATTTTTTAAACATGTGCAAAGCTTGTTGAGATGAGTTGGTTCTTACTGAGATATAAAGTTTGATTCATATTCATTCATATAAATAGACTAATATGAATCATACATAGTATTTATAGTATTTATAGTATTTATAGTATTTATAGTATTTATAGTATTTATAGTATTTATAGTATTTATAGTATTTATAGTATTTATAGTATTTATAGTATTTATAGTATTTATAGTATTTATAGTATTTATAGTATTTATAGTATTTATAGTACTTATAGTACTTATAGTATTTATAGTATATATATTTTATAGTATATATAGTACTTATAGTATTTATAGTATATATATTTTATAGTATATATAGTATTTATAGTATTTATAGTATATATATTTTATAGTATATATAGTATTTATAGTATTTAGTATTTGGATTTTATAGTATTAATATGGTAATTTATCTTTAATCTTAACCCGTTTTATAGTCCTTAGATGTAATGCTACGCACACTCTCGAAATGCTCTTTCAAATGCATTGCCTGCTCCTAAGACGAAGTAAATAAAATAAGAGATTAAAGATCTTGCATATTTTCGTATGGCAGTCGGAGCCAATGAGCGCGGCTGTCGCTGGCATTGAAAACTATTCAAAATATGCTCGAAATATATCAGCGAGGCATCTTTTTGTTTTGATTTCTCGTGCTGGCTCGCTGGCTTCGCTTTTCACTGGAACCAAAGAGAGGGAAAAAAGCGGATCGATCAACATGCAGCGCGGGTCTCGCTTAGATTTCAACACAATGGATCGTCAGAGGTTTCGATTTCAAAGACAGAACGCAGGCACGTAGCTGCGAGTTGGGGATGTCTGTGCCGCTGATGCGCACCTTTGATAAGGATGTGGCCGCCGCTTAGCACACACCACGACGAAATCCCCTAAAAAACAAACAGAAAACTAAATAATTCCGAGCTGAGCGCGGGGGCAGAGGAAGCGCGCGCAGTGGACACGGCTAATCCTGATGAATAGTCCGTCTGTCTGTCTGTCTGTCTGTCTGTCTGACTGAATGAACTGCGATTATTTTTCTGAATCCAACTTTGAACATTTAATTCCTTTAACTTTGATCATTTAATTTAGACATCGTTCCAAACGGTTATAGAGACTAACTAAGTGGATGAACTTAACATTTACGCCTGCGCTTGGCTCTTTCATGCAGCGGCAGCGACTTCGACTGCGGCAGCGACAGCGAGTGCGACTGCCGCTGCCACAGCGGCTCTGGCAGCGACTGCGACTGCGGCTGCCACTGCGACTCTGGCAGCGGCTCTGGCAGCGACTGCGGCAGCCAAAGCGACAGCGACTGCGACAGTGACTGCGACAGCGACTGCGATTGCGGCAGCAACTGCGGCTGCGGCTGCGACTGCGGCTGCGACTGCGGCTGCGACTGCGGCTGCGACTGCGGCAGCAACTGCGGCTGCGACTGCGGCTGCGACTGCGACTGCGGCTGCGACTGCGACTGCGACTGCGGCTGCGACTGCGGCTGCGGCTCTGATCCTTGGCTATGTCTTGCTGCAAGCAGATTCGTCGTCGACCTCACTGGGGCACCCAAGAGCACAGAAATAGACGGCGTCAATTCCTTGCGCTCGGCAACGCTAAGGCGACGCTTGCGCAGCTGGCAGGGCTCCAGGCACTGGCGATTCGAGAAGGCTTTCATTTCGCTTGGCAGCGAGATCGAACTGGGGCGACGCACGTATTTCTTGAGCGACTTGTGGACCGCTTTGGTGGGCTTCTTGGTCGACTTGGCCACCTTGCTCCTCTTGTTGCCGTGCACGCTGTACAGCTTGCGCTTGCGTGCTTGGGCGTTGGTGCGGATGGTCCTGGGCTTCCGTTGGAAGCTGGCTGGCAAGCTCCTGTCGACAACTGGCGGCGGACGGTTCGCCCCCATAAAGGAGATCTGCGTCAAGTCCATCCTGCTCTTCACCTCGCGGAGGGCGTACAAGGGAAGACGCGTATCGTGGGCGTGTCTGGCAATGGCGCGATACTTGTTCTTCTGGCGCTCGGTCAGGTTGCTCCACATGCGCATGGCCGACTTGCGCAGCAGGCCAGACTCCTTCAAGGTCATGTGACCCCTGCAGTGCTCATCCAATGCCGTCAAACGCAACTCGTTCAGGAAGTTCTGGAACGGAACGGGCGAAGCCATGTGGCGCATGGTGCGCTCCCGGTCTGCGTTCAGCGTGCTGTCGGTGAAGCTAACGTGCGGCTTGTTGACGGAGTCCAGCCACTTCTTGATCCCGTGTATTATCCAAGACATTTTGTGCCTGTTTTTAAAAAAGTTATTTCGTTCCGCAAAAATGTGAGTTCAGAGTAGGAAATATGTTTATTCTTTGCTGATACGTATCAGTATACAATGAGCTTGAAATTTTGTGTAGACTGACTCGTCGCCTGTGATGCCAAAGGCTGCTGCGACTGTCGAGAAAGCAAAGCCAACTCTAAGCCCCAAGGCACACAGGGCGCTAATCTAATTAAGACAACGAAAGTGTTAAGACGCCTTCTTGGAAATTGACACTTCGACAATGGGAGGAGTAGGAGAAGCGGCCGTAAAACTGGCAGATAGGCGACGCTCTGATAAGAACTAATGATTTAAGACGGCGATAAACTCGCGGAGGCTGCAACAAGAGCTGCAGCAATTGCCTTGCGGCCAGCTGTGAACAGTGCCCCATAAAACGCAGGTCGCCAACAGTGTTGGCACCGAGAACACTGACTTGGTGGAGTCGTTCCATGTGGCTTTATCGCCGCTTGTTAACATTGGAAAGTGTGTAAATTTACACACAACGAAACACCGCAGGTGGAGTTTTTCCATTTCGGTTTTACTTTCAATGATGAAAAGTTCTTTCAACCGTCGACTGTTTGAATGTTGGGCAGCGCGCGCAGCTACTGGTTCCACAGCCAACAAGTTCGCTCATCGAAACGGTTAAGCGCTGTTCGCTCTGTTCGAGTCTGTTTGATGTCTGTTAAGCATATGTTAAGATTATTGTTTCGTCTAATTCATTAATTTGATTCATTTATATTTATATAATTTTATATTTCTTCAGCACTTATTATTTTTTATATATGTTTATTTAGTCTTAAGCGAAAATATTAATATTATTTATATTATGCAGCATATGCATACACCAAAAAAGTTTTTCACATCAGTCTTTAGACCTTAGAAGACCATAACATTTATATTATATTATTATTATTATTTAATTATTATATATATATATCCATATTCCATAGTTCTTCATATAATTCCTGCCAGTTGCAAGGAGGGAAATGCTTACAGCGCGGCACTGTTAAGTATAGTAGCGGTTGCGTCCGTTCGAATGGAACATGTTCGATGGCAATGTGAAACGATCGTGGTGCGGTTGCCGATTGGTTGCAATCGGTTAGTCGGCAACCGCTTGCCAAACTGGTCAGACGTGCAGTCGGGTTTTAGTCGGGAGATTAGTTATTGTCGCTGATTCAAGCGGGTCCACGATTTATGAATGAGCGGCGCGCAGCGTGAGACAGACACAATCGCAGAGAGGCCGTGGACAAGAACGTGAACGAAATTACAAAACAAACCGAAGAAAATACGATAAACAAGAAACACACGAAACGATAGCGCAGCGTAAAAGTTTATTAAGAAAGAAAACGTTTGTTTTGCTGCACCAACAACAACAACAACAACGACAACCAAATCGCTTTTAGTATAAACAAAAAGAAACGAGCGCGGAAATTGCAGTTGCAAACAAAACAAACGCTTCGATTGTCAAGACGCGGCGAACTCGGGTGCTTTTTCGGCTTGAATTTCGCACAGCCCAGCCCCGCCCGCCACGCCTACCCGCCGCCCCCTATAAACCAGCCACATACACACCTACATACATATTCACACTAACGTATAGAAAACCAGGAAAAATTACACTTAAATATAAAGCTAAATAGTGCGTAAAAATCTGTTTTCTGAGCTATTCGGTTCGTTTCGGTTCCGTTGCATGGTGTGTCTGTGTGTGTGTGCGTGTAAAAGAGAAGGAGAGAGAGAGAGAGAGAAGAAGAGCTAGAGCAAGCGTTTGTTTTTGTTTTAGATTACAAAATTCTCGCATAAGCCCCCAAAGAAAATAAAAACATGTTGAAATTGTAATCGAAATCGAATTCGAGTTCGAAATCGAAATTGTTATGTCGAAAACGAGCGCTAAACAACAAAGTAATTGTGCGTAGTGTGAAAAGTGTTTGAAATCGAAAGAAAAAGAAATTCAAATTGCAACAAATATTTGAGATTGGTGAAAAAAATATACAAAATTGTTAAATTGTATTTGTGTGTGTGTGTGTGTGCAAGGCAGCAAAGCGCCCTCTCTCTTTCCAACTGTGTTTCCCCAACTCTCTGGCACCGAAGCAGCTGCAAGCGCGTCTAAAAGGTACGTGTAAAAGTTAGTTAAGAGCAGCAAACCCAGCCAGCCGACCCCATATGCCGCTTATCATTGGCGGCGGGCAAACATTAGCTTATCTCTCTGTGCAGCAGCAACAACAACAAAGACAACAATAGCAGCAGCAGCTGCTGAAGATGGCAAAGTTAATGCAAGCGACATTTCCTAGAACGGAGAACATGTTAGAAGACATTTAGTTGTTGTCGCTATGTTTGCAGTTACTTTCACTCCAAAAATACAAATTAACAGCCAAACGAAATAAATAAATAACAAGCGAGAGTGCGCGTAGAGCGAGTGACCGACTGAAAGATACTCTCTAATCGAGGGAAATCAGGGTGTAGTGGATATAATTATAATTAATCAAATTAATAAATAATAATATAATAATAATAATGGTAATAATAATCAAAATAATTATATAATATTAATAATAATAACAATAATTATAATAATAATATAATAATAATAATAATAATAAAAATAGTAATAATAATAATAATATAATGGTATACTATAATATATGATTTCACATAAATTCTAAAGCAAAGATTATAATATTAGAGCCATTTAATAGAATAATAAAATGGATATGGATAATTTATGCTTTGAATTTGTTTGTGCCATCATGCATTATAGTATAGTATATATATATTTATATATGTATGTATTATAATATATATAATAATAATAATATATGTATATAATCTTAATATCTTTACTTAGAATTTTATAGCTCTCCTAATTGTTAACCCTCTAAGACTACTTTTTTTTAAATTATTAACATAATAAGTGCCTAGAGTCACTCTTACCTCTTAGAGGGTTAACATATATATAATATAATAAACATTTGAAATCTATAAGTATATTTCATGGAAATTCGGCTAAAGATATGGAAATCTAATCAGTGTGGATTTGCAGCCTTTGTAGAGTAACTTATGGCATTCATATATGTATTCCATATCCATTTTATATGGGTATACAAAATATTTAGTCTTTTATCTATTGACTACATATATTGTTCTTATCTTCATTTCTATCTCAAAGATAGTTTTGTAAAACTTTAATATTCCCTAATTCTGCATTGCTATAGGGTATACAAAAAAAAAAAAAAAAAAATAACAGACTCTACTCAAACCGGCATATGCCACACACATTCACACACACACACACACACACCGCACTATCGCAATTGGCTGTGCCTGCGCCTGGCTTGCGTCTGGCTGGGTTTTGGTTTTGGGTTTGGGTTTGGGCTTGTGGCTGTCTCTCCTTTTTAGTCTCGGCTAGGCCGCTTTATCTTGTCAGCTCGCTGAGTGGCGGTGGCTCGTCTTGGCTGCCCGAGCGACTCCACAATGATATAGTGATAACCTATATATTATGTACGGTGCACATGTGTTAAACAGCTAGTTAGTCGCATGCATTATCTAGCTACTTCAGTCCGCTAGTTTCATCAGACCGATCCAGCACTTGAGACAACAAACCGAGACACTATCTGTCCATAGAAGGCAACAGTTTCGGCATCTCGCATTGCAATCACAATTTTTCACTGCATTTTGATCGCGCTGGTACGGTGAAGACTCACTAACACAAATTTCTGTAAGCAAAAAGCGTCGCGAGATAAGAAGATAAATCAAAATTCTGTGCAAGATTTTCTAGAAATGTTCAAAGAGCTCGAGCGTCTGCTGTAGCCATGCATATAGAATTATAATGGTGAGATAAGGGTTTATGTTTTGTTTAGCTTTGAGTTGTGCCTGAAGTGTGGAACTCTCCGATCTGGTGATGCAATAAGCACAATGCTTTAGTGAGTTGCGGTTCTCTGATTTGCATCGATATATTTCCGGTATTACTGTGCATGCGTCATCCCCCTTTTACAAAGCGCAAGGGAGTTCAGCTCGATTTCTTTATTCGATTCGTAGCTATAGAATACGATTCATATATATGTACGACTTTTGTATTTGGAGTGGCTTGCGCATTTTACACCACCGCCATATAAACTGGTTTTTTGTACCTTTTTGTTTATATTCCACATATGCTTATATACCTACTCATATACCTGTATATAAAGCTATAAAGAAACACTTGTGCGTGCGAGCTATTTAATTTAACGGCAAACTCGGGGTAAATAAAACTGAAACAACATGGTTTGTGCTTATATTACTGTTTGCCCCGGTTCGGTGAGCTGAGGCAGGGCTGATAAGAGAGCACCTGGAGTGTCTGTTAGCGGAGTCCTCGGCGCAGCTTTGGCTTAAATTACATTTCGAGCTTATCGAATGTAAAGTTATTTAGAAAAACGTTGATCAAATTGCCATGCGATCGAACATGTTTACCTGTTTACCGGAATAGATTATCTGTAGCTCTATGCCAAGATATTGAGAACTTAACTGGAATTGCTACAGATGCTCCGCTCTCTGCTGCAGAGCTTCCCTGATATATATCACGCGCAGGTTCATCAATTTCATCAGTGATAAATGTCGTACAAGAATTTACATAAATACCCTACACAGCTGCCTGAACAAGATGAGTTGACAAAATGATTTGTATGCCATAGTCGAGCGTTGTCGTCGTCGTTGTTGTTGTTGTCGAGGGGCGACACTGAGCGCCACCCTGAACTTACAACCTAAACAAGCAGCGACACAGAAGGAGATGGATGCAACAATATTCCAACCAAAAACAGCAACTAATTCCAAACAATGTAAAGTATTATTTATTTTTAACTGAGGTCATCGCCGACGTCGTCGTCGTCGGCGTCGTCGACTATTACAACGCTGCCTCCAGTGAACGAGCGTTCGCTAGCCTCTGCGCTCTCCGCTCTCCGTCGCTCAGAGATTCGTGTGTTGTTCTTATTTCGAGTTAATGTGCTCGTGTTGTTGTGGCTGTTTTTCAGATGTTGAACTCGAACTCTCACCAAATTATGCCACACAACGTTGCCTGCCCTGAGCGCTGAGCGCTGAGCGCTGAGAACAACAGATCCCAGACCCGAGACCCAGTGCTCAGTGCCATAGCCAGAGCTATTGCCAGTGCCCGGTGGCGTTGTGGGGCTCTGGCCGGGGCCAACAAACATTATTTGAAATATTTATGCTTGACTTTTGCGCCTCAATGACTTTTGAATTGCCTTGCCTTTGGCTGCCAGTTTTAACACACACACACACACACACACACACGCACACACATGTGTGTGTGTTGGTTCTGATGCGTTGCTCACATGTATTTCTGTTTTTCTTGATATTTGTTCTGCTCCAGGGCCTAGGCCTAGCCACATATGTTGCCTCAAATTGCAAGCAGATGCAGATGCATTTGTGCAGCGGGATTTTCTCCTAATAACACCCGTTGAGTGCTGAAACTTTGTCAACATCTGGTTGGGCATGTTGTAGAGAAATTATCTAAGAAAGTATTCAAAAATTATGAAAGATGAATAAATAAATAAAATTCATAATTGTTTATTAACTTGGCATAAATGTGAAAACTTATTTATACAAGTTTGAATAGAAAATAAATTATTTAGGAAATTATAAAAAAAAATGATTAAAAATGTTGTTTAATTAAATAATTGCTTAAAACACGATATAAATGTGAAAATTTCTTTTTATACTTAATTTGAATTTTTAAACATTTATTATGAAAGTACCTATAAATGTAAATATATTTTTTTTTTAAACTTCATTTAGAATTAAAAAACTTTATTTACTTTAAAAATCCTCTAGAGCGAAAATGATTAAAAAAAAATCTTAAATTCATTAAAAATTTTTTGTTTCTTTAATGTAATATTTTTATTTTTTTATATCATAAATATAATATAATATAATATAATATTTTTAGTACAGATCTTAAAAACAAATATTATAATATATAAAAATGAAAATTATAAAAATTATATAGATATATACATTCTCTTCTTTTGTATATGAGCAATTAGTAATCAAATTGAATTCATGATTCAACTTTGTTTTAATCACTCAAAAGTGCAAATAGTTGTAGATATTTGTAAAACTCTTTACCCGCGAGCTATTTTCCATTTGTCAACGCTAGATAAATAGTTTTCAACTAGGGAAACGCACAGTCAACAACTAATGCTAAAAAAACTAATTAACATGTGGAAAATGATGCAAGCGAACTTGCATGAAGCTGACAAAGCTATGAACACATTAGCAGATGTATATATGCATATATATAAATCACGGCGGGAGGCTTTCGCTTAACGAAACGAAGCAGAGGGAGAAGCAGTGGGAGAGGGAGAAACCAATCAACTGAACGCACTCATTAAACACACATTAGACTGCATTTAATTTGTCAATATTAGCTCGTCTGCGGAGCGAGGCTCGTTTGTTGGCTGGGAGAAATGCCCTGATCGGTTCTCAGGCCACACTTTTCTTTTCTTTCAGCTATTGGAAAGTGAGGCAAGTAACATAACAGCCATGGCTCTGCACGACACACGACAGACTGACAGCTGAACGGACTGAGGGACGGAGGGACAGCCACACAGCATGTCTGCCTAAATGCCTGGGTCTCTATGTTGACCTTTTCACAGCTGGAATCATCTTTCACATTACTGTACAGTTCTGCTTTTGCTCGCAGACTGGTCTGCTCCCCCCTCTCCCTCTTCCTCTCTCTAGCTGCTCCCCATTTGACGGACCATTGCTCGTGCGCTTGTCAATTTCTGTCAGTTGCTTGTCAAAAAATTTGTTTGGCTGTAAAATGCAGTGAAAATGTTAAACAAAAACAACAAAAATAATAATAAAAACTACAAACACGATTTTCATGCACAACTAAAGCGCAACCACCGCCACCACCACCAGCACCACTGACTGATTGACGAACGAAGCTAACAAATCCAGGTGGAAAATCGTATTGTGAGAACACCCCGCCTGCATAATTAACCTTTGCCTGGCTATTATGCATATTTGCCATACCTCCGATATCTATATGCACACAACCCCCAACTAGCCCCACCTGTCGGCCTGCGCTTTGTTTACAGAGTAATTTGTTTATGTCCATGTAGGTGTATGGGCGTATGTATGTGTATAGCTAAACAATCACAACAACCGTGCTACGCAATCAAGCTCAAATGCTGACTAATGCTCATCCACACTCAAATACATATATATATATATATATATATATATATATAGACTCTAAATAAGGGCCGTTCTGTCGGACACGTAGTGTCATATGGGCATTCCCTATATGCGGCGCAGTTGTCAATAACTGACACGTCGCTGGTGTAGGTGCCACAGTTCAGGGCAGATTGGCGCCAAATTTTACAAATTTCGACTGCAAATTAGCATACTTAATGATGATCATTATGAAATTAAATTATTATTTATATAAATTATTAAAGTTGTCACTGAAATCGCAGGGCCATAATTAAGTGCAATTAATTTTGCCTAAAAGCGGAAATGGAGACGCATTTCATTGATAATGAACGTCGAGCCGAGTAGCTTTTTATGCGAGCGCGAGGTGTGCGTCTTAATGGAGTGAAATTTGCGGTAATTGAGCGCGACGAGCTTTGACTTTTGGGTGCGCATTTGATGAATCTAAAGTGAATTTTTGGCAAGCAATCTTTTAGCTGCTTTTGATATGCTTCAGCAAACTGGGCTGCCTGAGCTGCCTGAGCTGCTGCTGTAGCTGTTGAGGCTGCTGCATTTGTTATGCAAATCAAGTGCCGCCATATGCACATATATAGTCAGATATATATATATATATATATATATATGCATGCAAGAAACCAAAACGTCGTCAGAGCCGGCCAGACCAGACCAGGCCAGGCTAGGCACAAAATTGAAATAAACTGAAAATGCGAACTGGTTGTGTAGGCAGCACACGTACAAGGTCTTCAAATATGGCTCTTTTTTCTCTCTCTCAGCTGTTGCTGCTGCTGCCGCTGTTGTTGCTGTTGCTGTTGTTGCTGTTGTTGCTTTTCTAAACATATTTCTTCTACATAGTAGTTTTAGACGCTATAATAGCATTAATTTACCATACGATTTCATATTTATGGCCATTGTACGCTGAAGTGCAATTCGTATTTTTTTCCTCTTTTCAATTTGTGCATTCGCCTCTTATTTAACTGCCCTCTCCTGAGCTGCGTGGGTGGTTTGTTGACTTTAGATTTTAATTAAGTTTGTGTTCTTGTCGCTTCAGTTGCTAGTTTCCTTTTCAGTTATTGTTGATTTGTGCACTAAGAAATGTTTGAATTTATTAAGATTTATTTTGCTAAGCGAACGTGTGAATCAGACTTGACTTCGGTATACCAAATGCATATAGAGATATAGATAAGTTCTCGCACACGTTCACTAGGCTGAATCGTGTGCACTTCTCTCTCTCTCTGTCTCTTAATGTATGATTAATGCCTTGGCGCCTTCATCAAATTTGATTGCCTGATCTATCTCTATCGATAAGGCATATATATATATATACTGATGTTGCCTTTGAAAATGATTATTAGCTGTTGATTAGAAATATATAAACTCTCAATTAGTTTTTAATATTTCTTTTAATTTGCTGATTAATGTTATTTATATGCACATTAAGCGCTTGCCTTTGCAGTCTATACTAGGAATATTTGTAGAATTATTTATTTATTTATATTTTTAAAATTTATATTTAAATTATATATATATATTTATTTATGTTTTTAATACTAACAATTTCTCTTATTTCTTGCAGGTACGTGCTATCGATTATCCCTCTTGGCCACAATAATTCTACAGCTCTATAAGCAATTCCGATTCGTAAGTAAAGTTCGACGAAATAAGCAAAAATATTTTTCTGTTGCGCATGCACATTTACCTGAACACATGTCGTCGCTTTGCATGTTTTGGAAAAAAAGTGAAATAAGTAAAAATCAAAATAGTAACGTATAAGAAATTTCCCAAACGTGCACTTTATGAAAAAGTGCTATCAACAGCACCACTGTCCGCCAGCCAGTAGCGCCATATGCCATAAGCAATGCGGCTGTCTGCCAAGTGCACTATGAGAGGCAAGGCGAAATTTTACAATTCTTGGCTAGCCGATGCGGCTGATGATGATGATGTTTTTTGTCAGTGACGTAGCTGCCAAGCTGCCCCAAATATTAGCAGTGTCAGTATGTAGTGTCTCGGGCGAGGCGAGGGACCCACACTCGATGTGCCCATTGTGCACTGTGTGCTTTATCAGCAAACGGTGTGAATTAGTCATCGGCTGAGTCAAAAAAGAGGCGAAAAGAGCAGAGCATTAAGCAAACAGCTGAATGAGCCGCACGCATGGCTGTTGCTTTGATGTTCGCTCTGCAGTTTTTTGCTTTGTTGCTGCATTTCCTTTCCGCCAGCAGTTCCTGTGGTCGGGGCCAGCCCCGGAGTCCATTAGGCATGTTAAGTACATTTTAGCAGGCAGTCAATATGCCAACTGCCATTTTGGGAACTGTTGTCTGTGGTCGGCTGTTCGGTTGCTCAGTTCGCAGTTCTTGCTTCTGCTGGCTGCATGAATGAAGCAATGAATGAGTTCATCGGCGTCAGCATTTGCCATTTCTGCCGGCTGTGTTTTGTTTAACCAAATAATAAAACAGACGACCGACCGGCCACAAGACTGGTCGACTGCGTGGGGTGTCCAACTGACAAGTTAGTCATCGACGACGACGCACATCAGCGCCATCATCATCATCACTATTATCATGATCGCGTTTGGGTCTTTCGAGGAAACGCAGCGTTGCAGAGTTGATTGCACTTTGTCAGCGCTGAATTGATAAGCCCACTGTTTAGTTTCTTGGGCGCACAGCAGCCCAGGCCTAGACAGCGAGTCAGCCAGCCAGTCAATGGAGATAAGAGAGCTCACTCAGCTCGTCTGCTGGCAGAAAAACATTTTCATTTTGATTTATTGCATGTAAATTTATGGAAATTTACTGGGGCCCAAGTATGTTGCCCCGCAAACAGAACCGACCGAGGCGAGCCTCAGCTGAGCCGAGCTGATCTCAGCTCAGCTGAACCATGCTCATGGCTTGATAAAGTGTAATACAAGTCAATAGTTTGTTATTTATACACACAAGTGCTATCTCAGCGTATGCATATGTGTGTGTGTGTGTGTGTGTGTGTGTGTGACCAATTGCAGCACATTCCAATTTTATTATATCATGTGCTCGCAACATTATCGCATATGGTGCGGCTACATATTATCGCCTGAGTTGGGCTGGTGTCCGCTCCCCCCCCTGTTCCCCCGGCTAACAACTCCCAGGTCCCCGCGTCGTGTGCAATTCTAGTCTATGGACGGTATGTAAAAACAAGTTGTAGAACAAGTTTCCAGACGCCTTTTCGCTGCTCGGCTCACGAACAATGTATCGAGTACTCGTAATATCTACATATACAGAAGACAAGTCTTAATTACCCAACATTTGTTTGTATTTTCATTAAAATTTTTCACATTTTTTTCGGTTTTTTTTTAGTTTTTTTTTGTCTTTCTATTATATATATATTTTGTGGGCCTGCGGCGCTAATGAACTGGCTGTCTTGTTAATAATTATTAAAAATTTTGGTTTGCTGTAGTTGTAGTTGTTGTTGTTGTTGTTGTTGTTGTTTTTGTTTTGCTTCTTCTGCTGGCTGCTGTGGCTGCTTTTAACGCGTTCAACTGGATTTTGAATTGATTTCGGCAATTAAAGGCCTCTAAATGAAATTGAAAACGCTGAAAGCTACTCGCAAGTGCGCCAAAAACAAAACATAAAAAAAAAATGAATAAAAAAATAAACGTTTCAAGTTATTATAAATATTTTTGTGAGACACTCGAGCGCTGTGATTGATGGGCGTTCAAGCAGCGTCAGCAATTGTTATACAAAATTATTTAAAAAGAGAAGAGGAAAATAATGATTAAAACTGGCTTAAACGCAGAGATACTCTCTATAATATTTTTAATTAATTTATATTTTAATATTATTAATAGAAGCATTTTATTTGAAGCAGTGGATACAAAAATTCATCAATTAAAATTTATTTATAAATAATTAAATGATTTATAATGGAGAAAAATGGATTTTTAATTAAATTAATTCAGTTTTCATTTGTTTTGATTTTGAATATAATTATTTCATATAAATTATAAAAAAAATTCTAATAAAAATATATAATTTTATTTTTATTAAAATAAAATAACACAATTTGCAGAATACCCTTTCGTTTACACTTTCTAGGGTATACAAATGACTTACATCCATATCTATAGACATTTCTGGCTCGCTTTGTGGTTTTGGCAGCACACGTGCGTGGCTTAAAGAGTCTTTCGGCCCTCTTATCACTGACCAAGCTTCATTCATTAGGCGCTGATAAACAGTTTCCAGTTCTTTTTTGACTCTTATGTCGATTATCTACAATACACTCTTGGGTGCGTGTGTGTGTTTGTGTGTGTGTGTTATTCATAGATAAAGAGGGGTTTAGTTCAGAGTCTTTTCCACACATACGTATTTTCCTCTCTGTTTGGGCTGTTTCTATATATTTTATTATATCGCTCTGATAAAAGGGCTGGTGCTTTGTATATGCGACTTAATTAGTTTGCTGTGCCTACGTGGGCAGCGGCGTCGCCACGGCCGGATCTCTTCGACTTGTGCGAGAGTGGACAGAGAAAAAAGAAGAAATTAATTAGAGACGCCGCAACACTGATAAGCAAATAAACAAACAAAAACAAACAAACGCATGTGTATCAAACAGTGGCCCAGGTAGAACTTTCTTCTGATTAGCTTATGGGTGTGGATATGCAAGTGGGTCGCCCGCCAATAAAAGAAAAAGCGAACCCGATTTCATATTTCATATGTCGCCACGCATTAGCTTTCGTTTCGTGTAAACAATTTGTATGTAATTTGTGCGACAGGCGCTGCCGTCTCCACATGTGCGTCAGCCTTGAACAATTGCCAAAATTTGCCATCTTGTTGATATTTTCGGCGCCAAAGACGCCACAGCATGCATATAGGCAGTCGCCTTGTTGACTTTAATTCTGGGCAATCAAAAGTTCTCTATATATTCATCATTTTCAACTTGTGGATGTAGACATATATATAGGCAGAGAGCTATTTAGTTGGGAGAATCGTAAAAAATTATATGAAGTCCGAAAGGCTACAAAAGTCGCCACTTATAAATACGATAATAAATTGGTTAAGGTCGAATCGGACATAAATCTATGAGGCAACAAAAACTTAGTCGTATTGCCAACGGCATAGTATCATACGGCTATGTGTTTTCCATAGACTTGGGTTTATAGAGACCTCATACTCACACTCACACTCACTATATATGTAGATGGCTATCTGTGACGTCAGCTGGTGTGAGCTGTTGGCCGTTTTATTTATAAGAAATATGATTTACGGGCCAAGTGCATAGGGCGACTATGCAAATATATTTGCATGCCGACAAGTCAATCACCAGCACATGACGCTGATTAATTTAATCGGCGACTGGCAAGCGCCGCAGCCAACTGGCTGGCAAGCAATGAAATGATTGCAGGAACATTATTTGCGCTGCCTCATTATGGAATTTATAATTAAATGCAATTTTTTTGCTGCAACTACAGCGGCGAGGAGCACTGACCAGCGCACAGCTAAGCGAAGCGATTGAATGCTGCACACACACACACACACACACACACACACTGAGTGCGTCCGTCAAATAACCGCAAATGTAATTATTTTTACAAAATGCGCTCGATACGCTCTGTTTGAAATAAACAACGAAAACAAATGATTAGATGCGAAAGCCATGATGATGATGTTGTTGCTGTTGCTGTTGCTGGCACACACACACACACACACGCACACTTGCTTGAACAATGTAACAAACGCGTTTGCTGATAGACGACGCACTGGCCGCCTGAGTGACCATTACAAATGTTCACTTAGCCGGGGCACAGATATGACCACTAAACGCCCAACCGTCGCGACTCCTAAAAGAAAGATACTCTACTCAGCGGAAATTCCGCATGGTCTGCCGCTTGCAATTTTGTTTTTTTTTAGTTTTGGTGTCGTTGTTGATTATTTCTACAAAAGCCACTAATGGATTTTGATATGCACAACACAGCAGCTCACACACACAGGCAGAGACTAAGCACGCATATTTCTATTAAGATGATGCGCCTAGTGGCCAGTGGCCAGTGGCCAGTGGCTGCCAGTCGACGCTTAAGTTGCTACTTTTTATGCCTGCCGCGTGGCCAGCGGCATGTGGCATGCGGCATGCGGCATGCGGCATGCTAGATAAAGTTCTTGCGCTTTTCGTGAAAGTGCAATCGTTAGAATGCGGACTCTGGCCGTCTATGGGCCAGAGGCACGAGGAGCGCGGGGCGAGGCAGAGTGAGTGCTCCGCTGGCCCGTTTAATTATCAAAGACATTTTTCTCAACGGCCATCATTTTGGGCTTGGTCCGAGCTGAGCTGATAATGCGGCGCAGAGGAGTGGCTATCTCTGTGTGGCAGAGTGGTCGTGCCTGGGGTTCGATGTATTTAAGGCGAGGTCAAGCTGATGAGCCCGGCCATATGCCAGACGCCCTGTCAGAGAGTGATCTAATGCGCGATCCAGGAAACGCTCCCAGTCGCCGCCAGACTATTTGCCAAAAACAGCAAACGCGGAGGCAGAGGCCCGGCGTAAACAACGCAATATGGCCAATACAAAGGGCTGTCGATCGGGCGTGGGTGCGGGGCAGCGTAGCCAACGTCTAAACTAATGGCTGCCGCGCTGCCGTAGCACGGTTCAATGAATTACTTCATTAGTGCAGGCATGTTCCGTGTGGCATGCGTTGGTCGACGGCCATGTATCTCAGAGATACACGCCAAGCAGCGAGGCAGCTACACAAGCGTCTGTCTGGCTGTCAGACAGCGCCGCCACCGTTGACTCTGCGACGCTGCAACATTGCGAGTGGCAAGTTCTGTTCAGCGCTGTTCTTTCTCCTTTTCAGCCTGGCCAGGGCTCACAACTGTGCGTGGAAATTAGCCGCTGTTGCCGACTCCTCCTGGCCCGCTGGGACGTAGGACTGCTCCTCGGTCTATCAGCCTTAATTGCGGAAGTTATGAGCATGGAATTTTAATTATTTCACTCGACTGGCTGCTGTCGCGCCACGTCGCCGCGCTGCTGCTCTTGCATTGTTAGCTCGTTTACAGTTAGTCGGTGTCAGAGAATGTTTTTCTCTGTTTCTCTCTCTCTCTCTCGTCTGACTTTTTGACTCTTGGCAAACATCCGCCGCGTACCTTTATGTGGCAGGCAGCTGTAGCCGCGGCTCCCACTGTTTGCATTCTTCATTTGTTTTGGCGGTGGCGGCATCAGACGCTGCTCGTGTGGCTTAGAAAGTGTCAAGTCAAATGATTGCATTGCAGCTGTACCCAATTTTCTCCATATTTAGTTCTAGACATTTCACCAAACGTGACACTTTCAAACGCTTTCAAATGTCGGACGGCCATGACGATTTCCCAAATAACTCGCCTGCCGCATGTGGCTTAACCCAACAGCAGCAGCAGCACTCTGATCCAGTCATGCGGCTGCCTCGTTCTTGGACTTTCTGTGCCAAGCTAATTTGTTATAAGTGCGCGTTGTTTACTTAGTTGTTGTATCTGTCGCAGCAGCAGCAGCAGCAGCAGCAGCAGCAGCAGCGGCAACTTGCGTTGGAGTTGCCTTCTAAAGGCCAAGTGGCTGCAACGCACACAGTCAGCCGTCAATTCTTCAGTTCGTCAGTCTGGCAGTAAACTTCCTTGCTTGCTTTCAAATGCAGGCAAACAAAAGCAGCCAGCACAAAGCTGGCTAAGAGCAGTCACTGCCCAGCTGATGTCGATGTTGCTGCTGCTGCTGCCGCTGTGAGTGCCTAGCGAGATGGATGGAGACGTCGTTTAAGATTAAGACGACTTCTTTTTACAGCTGCGACGAGTGCAGCGTTGTTGTACTTAGACTTTGTTGCCGTTGCAGAGGTGAGTGATGATGATGAATGTGTTACAGCGAAGGTTAACGACTTTCAGCTTTATAAACAACTGGAAACAGCTGATAGCGCTTCGTATTTGGTCTTGGCTGGGCTAGAACATGCCTCGGCTGGCCAATTAACAGCTAATTAAGTCAGCCACTGGCTAATAATAAGTGCACTCAAGCGGTTTTCGATGCAATTTAAATAAATGCGACAGGCTAACGAACTGCTCGGGCCGCTGCCCAACCAGTTTGGCGTTTGGCTAAGAAAAAGGAGCGTTTTAAATTTCAATTTGTTGAAGAGTCAACGTGTTGTCAATGCTTGCCTGAAAGTTCTTGCAGCTCTCTCGCTCGCTCGCTCGCGCCTAACAACTAAATTACACTTGTCTGCATGTTAACAATTTACTCACACACACAGAGAGCGAGTTAGATGCAAGCAATAAATGTAGAAGTGATATCCAGCCAAACGAGCAACACTCAACTGCAGTCAGTTAGTCACTTTGGCCAGTCAGTTTGTCTGTTGGCTTGGCATTGGCTTGGGCCAAGCTTGCAATGAGGTTAGCAGCGCAATCTGCTCAAATATAGATAGCTAGTTAGACGCCTGGCACAAACAAACAAACCAACTAACCAGCCAGCCAACCAACTGGCAACATGTGTAGCGATGTTGCAACAGCAGCAACAAGAGTGCCTGCTGCTGCAGCCGCTTGGCTATTCTAATTGCGCACAAGTTTAGCAGCTTTTAGTTACTTTGTAGACTTTTAGCTGCCATCAAGCTGGCGTCGCTCTTGGCCAGTTTACGGCCTTTGCATACAGATGCAGATAGATTAACACATGTATAGATACGGCGGACAGCTGTGCTGCTCATTTATGCAATTGGCTTAAACAGCTGTTGTTGCTGCTGCCATAAATTGGCAGCCAGAGCGTTGCCCAATAAATGTTCTATTGAGTTTTGCAACACCTTGTCTAAAAAAGGTTAACTGACTAACTGTTCTGTCAAAATGTTGCGCCTGCCCACGTTGTGAGTTTTTGTTTTCAGTCCAGGCCAAGCAACAACAACAACAACGCGTCTCCTGCATTGCATGTGGCATGAAATTCAGCTGAAAATAATGACACACCCGTTTCAGTTTATAGTTGCCGCAGATAGACATCTCTCGGGCTCGCGTACATAGATTTTTCACTTGAAAACAGAATGAAAATTGCTGAACTGTAACCATATGTGGCAGGCTGATATCATGCGGCTTCATGGCTATGTCAACTGGCTGTATACCCTGACTTCAGCTGGATTATGTAACTGTGCGACGGGAAGGTCTTCGGGGCGATCTTGAATTCATTTCATTTAATTATGCTATAAACAGCGTATCTGTTAATTGATTTCTGCAAATATGTCATTTTATGATTAGTTTTAATGCATATTTATTGTGTTTTCAGCTGGCTTTAATGCCCGATTGTGCGGCTGTCTGTAGTGTTTATCGGCTCCGCATGCCCCACTTTGGATTTAAATCATTTGCCAAACGACCGCCCACAATTTATTTGCTTTGGCGATGTTAAAAAGGTCAATTACAACTTATTGCCAGCTTTTCAAAAGCCCATCAAACGCTCGACGTTTGCCGTTACGCTCGCATAGCTGCCACAGCTGGCTCTGGGGGTCTGGGGGTCTGCTGGGGTCTGTGGACCATGTCCTATGATCGTACAATTTTGATTAGCGGCAAACGACAGGCGACGTCAACAATTTAATTGCACATTTGCATTAGAGTGGAAAGCAGAAATGCGCTCCAAACCTGAGTCCGTCCGCCCCAGCTCCAGCTGCCAGCTCCTGGCAAGCGGTTTCCATTACAATTGCAAAGCGCAGGCCAGGTTTGATTTCTTAATTGTCGCTAAATGCGGGGCTGCCAAACATTGTTTTGTCGTCGTCGTCGTCTGGCCGCATTATCGTCGATCATTTTGTTGTTGTTGCTGGGCACACGAAATGAATGTTTGAGCAGAGACACAGCTGTAAAGGAATTGTCGAACGACGATCATGGTGGTAATTTCAGCAACCACGGGCACAGCGCTGTTAATGGAAACGGGAATGGAATGGGAGTGGGAACGGGAATGGGAATGGGTATCAGAGCGCAATTGTCATAGCCGTTGCCAGTTGCCAGTTGCTGGTGGTGGTTGCTGCTGCTGCTGCTGCTGCTGCTGCTGCTGCTGGTTGGGGTCGTATTTTAATTGCTTCAATTTTAATTTATTTTCATTTTGCTGCCACTCTCGCGGCGCGTCGAGCACTTGAGCTAGGCATTTTGGCATGCCTAGTTGAAATGTTTTCGATATATATATAAAAATTTATATATATCTTTATATATGCCCTCATATGATATGGTCTGGTTGCGTGTAAGTAATTGAGCTACCTGCATAAGTATCGCTCTGCCACGCAACCATGGGAGAGCAGGAAAACCTCGCACTGTGTCAGGGGTCACATTTCGTTGTCGTTGCTGTGGAGTGTTGATAGATGTTTAAATTTTCCACAGCGGCCCCATAAACCATGCTTTAATTATGCGCGCTTTAATTTATTTGGATTCGTGCCTAAGCCGTAGTTCGCACCCACTGCGGCGCGCTCACAATACTTTCACTACTTAAAACACAAAAATAACTTATATTTGGTAATTTTTGGCTCACTTAATTTACATTTAAATATAATTTTCGCTTTGGGCTTTTAATATTTTTGGGTTATATTGGGGGCCGTCAATTTCTAATCTCTTTTGGCTGCCCGTTGACATCAAAACGCAGTTTTCAAAGCATTTTTTAATCGTCAGACTGTCACATAAACTTTACGTTTTATGTGACAAGCGCGCTTGGCATACACAAAAAGACAAAAAGTCTCCAAGCAAAATGCGCACAACAAATTTCTTTTCGATAACAAAAACAACAGCAACAGCAACAACAAGTCTGGCACTCGCCGCGACTCGAAAGCGCAATGTGGCGTATACGCAATGTGACAAGTTGCTCTCGCGGCACATTAGTTGAAATTATGACAATTTTCCTAATACAATAATTCAAATTTATTTTCGTATGGCGGACAGCTAGTGGCGCGGTTATTATTAATTCAATTTGCTTTCGATTATCAGCAGCTAAGCCACAGATTTCGATTTCTTTCAAATGCTAATGCGCATTGGGTGAGCTAATCTCTGTGATTTGTTAGACTTTTGTTATTATTGTAATTACAATAATTTGAATGCGAACGTTTCAAAAGTAATTTATGCAAGTGAAACGCGCTCTCGAATGCGCGTTTGATTTATAAGTCAGGAATATCAGCTTAAACATATATTTCGTAAGAGCTGACTGGAGGATATGGTTTGGGCCACTTTAATTGCGTTGGCCCAGACAGGAAATGGCGCGCTGAAGTTAACGCCAAAAAGCGAACAACAACACAAATCTGGGACTTAGAATGTAAGATAATTTTGGTCGGCGGATATAAGGTGCCATAACTCATGCGGCGGCAGCAACAATTTGATATCAAAGAGTTGTGTTTGCCAGCGGATCGCATAAATTATGAATGCCGTCGATTGCAGCCCATGGCGCAGAGCTAAATGTAGTATTTATTTTATTTCTCTCGTTTCTCATACATTTTTTCTCTCATTTGGTATAGGTGTTAGAACCTTTCGGTGTTTTCGATTTTGGCTTTTAAGAATTTATGGCGCCTTAAACAGACAGATATGCTCGATGCCATTAGTGATTTATTGTGGGACAACAATCGATTGTGTATCCAAAGTTATTCTATCTCCCTCTCTCTGTATCTCTCTATCTCTGTCTCGCATTCTCAGAGTGCTTGACTGCAGCTTGACATTGAAAACCAAAGCCAAGTGCCGTTGAAAATGGGTTGGCTGTTGTTTGTTTGTTTGTTTGTTGTTGCTGCTGCCGCTGATGTTGCCACATTGTTGACTGGCCAAGCGTGTGAATTCTGTTTTCGTTGCAACTTTCAAAGTAAAAAGAGACGCTGCAAATTAAGTCAGGGCTGTAGAATTGCATTACTCATAGAGTCGAGCGGCTATATCGAATTTCACATCGTGGCGACTGCATTCAATTTCATTTGCAAATGCGCACCCAAATGTGGGTGCTCGTGTCCGACATCAAGTCGACGTCTCTCCCAATACACAGATATTGCAAATCGCCAGCAAAGGTGATTAATTGTAAATACTTACTCAGGTATGATTCCCAATAATATCTTCTACAGCATGAGCAAGCGTTCGTTGTGTGAATACAAATTGATTGATAGGCAGACAAATAAACACATATATGTGTGTGTGTGTATGCACAGGAATGAATGAAGTTATCTGACGCAAATTGCGATAAGATAAACCACACTTAAATAATCTCCCATACAAGCACATATATATATATATATATATTTGACAGGAAGTTCACTAGAAATTCTTTATTCATATTTGAATATATATACACTTGGAATTATATAAAAATTATTAGCAGCTTAAAGTTCGGAAACAAATAGAGAAATCGTTAAAGAAGCTTTTTTCTGTTTGAATCAGCTCGTATTCGCTATTCACACAATCTGATTCACAGTTCTTGAGCTTTTCGCCGCTATCCAGGTTGAATTCGTTCTCAGAAATTTGCCTATTCCAAGCCCTGACTATTTCGAGTGCGTGCAAATATGATTGCATTTCGAAGAGCAGCTCATTGCTGTCCAAAATCTTCGCCTGAGTCAGCTTGTAAATCAGGTGCTCCAGATTAAGGTTCATCAGCAGTTTGCGTGCCAAGTCCACCGCGTTGCGCTTCGCTGCCAACTGACCCTCGAGTTTTCTATACAGCAAGCGAGGGCTGATCTGTACCTTGTCAATGCCAGTGGGCAGGGCGAATGCGCCTCTGTCCACGCCTTGCAAGACCACCAAAAAGACTAATGCGACCGCGAAAGCTCTCATCGCGCTTGCGATGCGTTCAAAGAGCTGGCTGAATAACAACTAAAGGCGAATGCGCTCATAATCAGTGGATTAAGCTCGCATTATCGCCCATTTGACCTTCTGACCTTTACTTGTTTACTTCTAATATATATATTTTTATATAAATTGTTTTATATATAAAATAATATCGACGGTCTTGAGTCTAGACGCAATTCTTAGCAAGTCTTGAAGTGAAGTGAATCTATTTTATTTACTTATTAAGTTTCCACATTAGAACATTAACTATATGTAAATTAAAATATTTTCTATAGTAAATACAAAGATCAATTTATGATTATATTATATATATATTATGTAATATATTATAATTATTTTTTTTTTAGCAATTGCAATCATAATAACAATAAGACAATCAGAATCGTAGATTCCTATGTTGATTTGTTTGTGTTTATTATAATTGTTTATTAGTCTTTCAACTAATTTGTTATTGTTTGCAGCAATACGAAAGTTGCAGCATCAGAGCAACTAAAATCATGTATGCTAGGCTAGAAGATACTCTGTTCTGAAATATTCAAGCAGGAAATGTGATGTCAATGATGCCAAGTACTAATGTTATATGATGATGATGATATATACATACATATATAATAAATAAATATAATATATATTTATATATAAATATATATTTAATTTTATTTTAATGCTTATATAAACCTTATTTACTTACAAAGCAACGGCAACAAAAATATTTCACATGCAACGCCTTTGCCGTTTCTGTTTTTGGTATAAACAAACCAAGAAGCTTCCAGCTGTGCGCGTTGATTGCCATACGACACGATGCGTTTTCAAATACGTACAGAAACTTGCAACAGAGTAGCTGTAGTTGTTGTTGTTGTTGTTGCACAAATAGCGTATACGCCGCCTGTTCCCCTGCCTAAGCAGAAATAGCAAACATTGTAAACATTATTTGTTTCTTTTTTTTCGAGGCATACACAAGCCGAGGGCGGGCAACATAGTCTTAACAATTTACAATTAATTTTCATTGTTATTTTCGTTTGGTTTCATTACAGATTCGAAGCGTTTCATCCGTGGATTAAGGTGCATTTCACTATTACAGCAGGCGGCCAGTTGTGTTTAGGTCTCGAGTCATTTCTTCACTGCTGCGCGTGGAGCGCCTTGGGCGATTGTCACTCATACGCAACGTGGTACGGTGTACGCAGCCAATCAAGTGAATGAGCGGTGAGTTTGCACATACTTCGATGTCTGAAACAGGGTTCGCTGCAATGCGAAATGCACAGCAAATTGATGAGCGACTATAGACACTTTCTTTGTTTTGTTTGCTATGAAATGTTCATTGGCTTTATTTTTAATCACTTTGAGCCTTGAACTGCGTCGGCAATCATTCACACCCGGCTACAAATTAGCTATATGATATGCCTTCAATTGATAAGTTAAGTCAAATCAGAACTCGATTATTTACTTGAGCAAACACTCACAGAGTCGCCCTCTCTCGCTCTCACTCTCTCTCTCTGTTATTCTTAACTAAACAATTTTATCTGCGCTTTTGCTTTTTTGACTTCGCTCAACTGCTGTCAATTTGGCTAAAAATAAATTATTACTGCATATAGTATATACACAATATGATATCATGCCGCTTCGTTTTTGCCAATTAAAAAACCAGAAAATATCTGTTGGTGTTGTTGTTGCCTTTTGTAAGTTATGAGCGGCGATAATCACACTACGTGGAACTTTTTCAGAATTGTTTGCCAGCTTTGAGTTTGGTCTAGTAATTAGCTGCTTGAGCGTCGCATGCGTAGCTCAAATTTCAAAGCTACATGCACTTTGCACAGATACTAAGCAGTGAGCTGAAAGCGAGAGAGAGGCGGAGGCAGAGGCAGAGGCGGTGGCAGCGGCAGCGGCTGGGTGTGAAAAGATTTATGTGCCTGGCAAGCATCTTGCTGCTGCAGTTATCAATGCGTTGGCCCCACAGCAGCCAGCCAACAGGCAACTGGCACAGCTACCACAGCCAGCCACCACCTCCCATCCCGGCGCACACATGCATGTCCCAAGGCAGCGACTGCTTTGCCAGCCATTCACCCGAGCGATTCCAGTTTGCGGCCGCTGCCGCTGGTGGCATCTTGAGACATTTCATTGTATGGCCTTTTATTTATGGTCTGCTCAGCTTTTTATAACTCTTCGATTTATATTGATTTGCAATGCACATAAAAAGGCCAGCGCTTTTATATGCAGTTGACCTTGTCCCTGGCCGTGTGTCTGGCCAGGATGGGCGCATACCTGTTGCTATTGTCGCCATGTAAACGATCATAGTTACAACACGCCGAAGGTCATCCGCCAAAGCCTAAACAAAAACTATGCAAAATGCAGCAGCCGCCAGTTTGCAATCCGAAAAGCGCTCGACGCGTCGTCTCACATTACCAGCCGCGTCAGCAACAAGTGCAACTGGGCATTGTTGTTGCCATTGTTGCTTGTTTATGTCTGCAGCCCGTCAAAGTCGTTGTCGCGGACCGACCAGGTGCAGGCCATGCCCAGCCGGTGACATAACTCGGGCTCAAACTGTGAAATGGCCATGTTCGAATACCCTAAGAGATGGAAGCTTGACTCCAGCACTGGCTTTCGGTGTAGCAGGGTATATTCCAGCTAATAATGCATACCGGGCTTGCCAGGCATATTATCTTGGGGCCTGCCACCTACAAGTAAGCCAAGTGACATACCTTGACATGCCACAGATAGCCGCCCGGCCCAAGACGCAGAGCAAAACACTTGTGCATGCAAATATTTTACAAATTTTCGCTGCTTGCAGAATTTGTTAGAAAATTGGCAAAGGCAGCAGCAACGAATAGCTGCGCACATGACAATGTGTAAATTTATGACAGTGTTTATTGCTGTTGGTGTTTTTCGCTGTCGTTGCTGCATGTTGCATAAGCTTGCGTTTCGCCTGGCTTTTATGCGCGCCGCAAATAGCAAAATATTTGCTTTATTAATTAGGCAACGCCGGCAATTGCATGCAATGTTTATCAATAATATTTGCTCGAGCCATGCATATTTCAATAATATTTGGCAATGCCGCTCTTAAGGGCGCTGATGCACTTAGCCAAGTGTCAACAGTCGCCCGGGCAGACAAAGAAATCACTGGCAACACGTGCGCACTGCATTTATGATTAATGGACGAGATGCGGAAGCCGATCAGCTGTCAGTGCATCTGGGCAGCGGGGGGACGCGGGGCGGCTGATAAGTTTGTTTTGTTATGGTTATATTCGTAAATGATTGTTTGCCCGCTTTCGATGGAGTCGGCGATTGCGTAAATGCCAGCGGCAAAAGGCCAATAACCGTTCGCAAAGAGAACTGGTTCCGGCACCAGGAAGTGTCTAACTAGTTCATCGATTGCAAAAGCCAGCTCTCGAGAACGGGCAAAAGCTTGTAAAGTCGATCAGCTGTTTGATGTTGCCAGCAAATTCAATTTCAATTAAAATGTCTGTGTGTGGGTGAGCCCCACACACACACACACACACGCACATGTACAAATATGGGTCAGAGTTAGTTATTAGCGTTCCAGCCGATGCCATGACATGCACTTTCCGGGAATTTTCATTGAAAATTTAGGCAAAGGCCGCACTGTTTGCTGATTAAAGGCGCTTTGCCTTAATGCCGAGGCTTTCACCGGCATGTGGGTCACCTTTCGCCAGAGAAATAGTATTCCCATTCTGATGGCAACGGCCCCAGCACACAGATCTAAGGCAGAACGCTGCTCCTAATGAACTTGTTCTCGCAGCCCATGGGCAGCTGAGTTTCCCAACTTGTTTTGTGGTGTAGGTGTTTGACCCTCAGTCAAAGACTTTTGTGTTTCTAAATATGTAAATTTCGGCTGACTTCAGCATTCTTATTTCAATTAACTCTATTCGGGGTTTTTCCCCCCGCCCCAAAGCTCAATCAATTCAGATTTAAATACATTAATCAATTCCCACGGCGAAAAATTTGTTTTTTTTTTTCTTTCATCTACGCAAAATGCCAAAAAATGGAAAACAACAAAAACAAACTGACAAACGAACATGAATAGAAAAGAGCGACAATTTAATTATAACAACGAACAGCAGCAGCAACGACGACTACACGAGGGAATCTGAAATTGATATCGTGACTTTGTGTAATTTGTAATTTACGATGAGATCACTTCCTCCAACAATGTAGCCAGCCAGTCAGCCAGCCAATCGTTCGTCGCATTCTCTCGTTTCTATTTTCCTTTTATCCCATGAGCTTGCCCCAAAACAAACGTCAATTCGTCACCCAGGCGCAGCGGAGCAGGACGGGGAAGAGCTATCTGCATCTAGTTCTATGGCTGTGTGACAAGATAAGCCTCAGAGTCGTCGGCTTTAAAGTCCGAGATCTGTGCAGCGTAACGTTTCAGTTTCTGTTTTTGGCTTGTGCCTCTTTGCCTGCCTGCTGACTGACTGACTGACAACAGCGTCCTGCGCATCAGCCTCAGCAACTTTGTATCGGAGCAAACAAAGAGTTCAAGTGGCTCGAGACAAGAGAAAATTTGCATTGGAGCTGCAATCGGAAGAATTGCAGCCCCATTGGCCCGCAGAGTCCATGCGTCCACAGCTCTCTTGTGCTTTGTTTCGTGCCAGGCTTCACAAATGGCATAAATTAGATTTGCCATTCGCCTCTGGAGCTCACTAATAAATTCAGAATGCGCAATTGAAACGAAAGCAGCAGGCGCATAAAATGTAAATCAAATGATTCTCCTCTGATTGGCCATGCATCTCGACATGGATCTGGCTCATGATCTCTCGCGACTCGAGTCCGACTCTCGCAATCAAACAAATTTTGTGGGGGTCGCTCATACACGGCCAATTATTTCAACAGACTAGAACTTGGAGCTGAATGTTAATAAAGGAAATCGTAAAAAGCTTTTTTAAACATATCTGTATATATTTTATATAAAGTAAAATTTCTAAGAACAGTATATTGTTTATAACTTGATTTATAAATTCCAAAAACTCAAAGTAAATTAAAAAAAAAAATAAATTAACTTAAATTTTAGTTTATATTATTATAAAATTAATTAAATTATAAATTAAATAACATTTTAATATTTAAATAATTTAATTTTTAAATATAGCTGTATATACTTCATATACAGTATTGATTTAACTTGATTTATAAATTTCACAAAGGCAAAGTAAATTTTTAAAAATTATAAATTAAATAACATTTTAATTTATATTATTAAAAAATTAGGTAAATAAAATTTTAATTTATATTATTATAAAATTAAATAAATTATAAATAAAATAAAATTGTATTTATATTATTATAAAATTAATTAAATTATAAATTAAATTACAGTTTAATTTATATTACTATAAAATTAATCTTTGATTCGCATATATTATTCCTACATTCCTCATTTAATTCTAGACACACGCTAAGCTCACGCTTTGATTAAGACTCAAGGCAATTTTCATCTCGAGCTGACCCATTTGCTTTCGAGTTTTAATTCGAAATTTGCCCAGTCCTTGACCTTAGCATTAATTTGCCCAGTCCTTGACCTTAGCATTAATTGTGATAGCCTAGCTCACGTCCGCCTTTTATGGCTACCGCTCTTAAAATCTATTATTATATTGTTAAAGTGAGCTCATTAAGTTGTAACAAACGCGAAGCGGCCGCCTTTTATCTTAGCTTCAGCTCTGCTTCAGTTTTTGGTTTTAATAGGGTTTTGTCTCATCAAAGTTGAGCAATGGCTGAAAGCGTTTATCGTGCATGTGAGTCTATTTTTGGCAACCAACACCAAAAGAGAACAAGTTGTTTAATTAGCTGTAGGCCCACGCGCAAGATTCTAGATTCTCGATGCTCGGATAATGCTGCAATATCAAATGATTGCCTGCTGCGAGCAGCCAGAGAGATATGCTTCGGGCTTATTGCGACAACATCGAACCGCGTGACAGATTTAAAAGTGTCAGCGGCAGTTGGCCGGCCGGGCGGAGACTGGGGCTGTCTGGCCAGCGGATCGGCCTACGTTCTGGCTATTGATTTGTCACTGGATGGCACTGGCCGCTTGGCTGGCAGCCGCTTTAGGCGGCACAAATAAACAGCCTCTGACAGACGCCAAAGCTGCTTTACATGTGCAGCGAAGCGTGTGGGCAATCGCCTGACAGCTGGACAGGCCCCCAGTTACAGCTCCAGCTGCAGCTCCAGCAGCCTTCGCACTGTGACAATCAAGAATGCTGCACAAGATTCTGAAATGTCGCGCGTAGGTCGCTAAGCAGATTTGCTGCGATGCGCCGCGGCGGCTCTGTGAGAAAAAGACCTGTTTTAATTACACAATCGATGGGCAATTAAACTCTGGGTGGCCCACTGACCGGGCAGACTCTCTGGCTGATTGTTAGAGTTGGCTGGAGTCATAAAAAGTTCGTCATAAAAATCAATTGAGAATCGAGAGAGATAGGCGCAGAGAGACTCCAGAGAGCGACTGTCAGACTCGCTTTTCATATGTGCCGCGGGTGCAACGCAGCCGATGCGATTGCATAATTTCAGTTGAAGTAATCAAAAACACACACACACACACACACACATACACTTTCAAAAACACGCAGAGGCAACAGCAGAGTTAATTTCAGTAAAGGCAAACAAACCCAAAGCAGCGACGACGCAATGAGTTTCGCTCGGGCTTGGCTGTGTGGTCCAGACTCTTGCCAAGCCCAGGCGCATGTTGTTGCTTCCAATGCTGCTGCTGCTGCTGCTGCTGCGGGCGACGTCACTTTGCGTGCACTCGCCGTCTGTGCATGTGTCTGGGTTTGGGCTCGCAGCTTGCAACAGAAAGAGAAATAACCTAAAATTACCGCCGCCAATTTAATAGTCACACTTGCCACAGCAGAGCGCCCCAGTCTCCGTCTCCAACCCAGTCTCAGCCGCAACGCCTGCTCCTAGTCAAAGATTACAAAGTCTTGCAACAACAGCACACATGCCCCGCCTGCTTGGCGTCGGCGTGTGAGGGCATTAAATACTTCTTAGAAATGTAGAGATATACTTTTTTGTTGCGCGAGTATTTCTAACAGTGTCTCAGCTGGTGGTGGGTGGGAGTCATACCTCGTGGTGTATGCCTAGTATAATTTTGTTTAGTTGCCGTAATAGTTCTTAGGAAAATGTGCAGCCTCATCGTAATGATGTTGGTAAATACTCCAGCGACTCAAGTGGGATGGCAGGCGGCAGGCGGCAGCCCAAAAGGTTTGGGAGCAGGCGCTAATGGCCTTTTAAAGCTGGCTGCGACTTCAAGGTTGCCTCAAGGGTTGAGCGCGCAGCTGTCGCAGGGGCCAATAGTGCAGTATAATAGGCAGCTGCGTGCTCAGATTACCAAACGCAAGTAATTGAGACGTTTCATTACTGTTTTTGCTGATAGCAAATCCAATGGCATTTCTTTTTAAGCAAACGCTGCCAAATTATGCTCTCGACGGCGATCGATCACAGTCAAATGGCAGAGCAGACGCACACGCAGATGCAGATAAAGGAAGGGTATCGTATGTCAAGGGGAGACAAAGAGACAGACGGACAGGCAAGCCGGTTAGATAAACAGAGGAACAAACAAATAAACAAACAAACGGGCTAACCGACCGACCGACAGACAGTGAGCGCCATATGTGCGTACACATCTTGGGCTTCGTACATAAATGCATGTGCATATATGTACATATGAGTGTATGCATGCATGTGTGTGTGCGTGTGTGTGTGAGGCAAACATAAAACTACCGTTTGATCGATCGTTTTGATTAAAAATGCAACACATTTCTATATGATCTGTCACAGACAGCAGACATCGGGCTGAAAGCCGCACAAGTCTGCGGTCGGCGGAGAGACAAGCGAAATGTTTGTTAAAGTGAAATTAACGTCGCCAGCTAACAGGCTACCAATCAACAATGCCAGCACACTGTCCAACACTGTATCTGTATCTGTGGCTGCAACACACGCATCTTCAGCTGCGTCTCTGCAGACACAGGCAGCAGCCTCTCATTGGCATGCAGTTGTCGCCATGTTGCAAGCTGCCGAGCTGCCATTTTCCGCCTGATTGTTGTCTGCAGCTTCCTCAAGACACATAAACCAGCTGAGCTCATCTGGCTTGCAGTTTAGCTTTACAATTAATGAAACTCGATCGATTTATTAACTGTGCCTATTTTGCATTGCCAGCCAGCCAGGCAGTCAGCCTGCCAGCTACCCCCATCGTGGCTGCTTTTGGCATATTTTTGTTGGCTGCACCGCGCTGTCCATTAACCTTCATTAGGCTTAGCAATGAATTGTCCATGTTGTTGTAGTTGTTGTAGCTGCACTCGTTTTGTCGCCGCTGTGTGTTGACAATTTCGATCGCCGTTCGATTTCACAATTGAACTTTATTTATTTGTTCGCCTTAATGAACTGTGTGAAACAAATTCGTTGTGCTATGTTTTGTGCAATTGGCCCACACCCACCCACCCACCGCTATAGCAGTTGCCCCCCTCCTCGCTCTTTGCTTGGCCAGCCACTTGACCAGCAGTTTCTTTGTTTAGCTGCTGACCAGTCGCTGGCGCATTTTTGTGCAGCTCAAATTGTTATTGCACAATTTTCGCTTTTGGAAAATTCATTGCAATCGCCGCTGCATCGGGCTCGGGTTCGGGTTTGGCTGGAGTCGAAAAACTGTCGACAACAAAATGCGGCTAATTGTCGCTGACAGTTGTCGCGCATAACACTTTGTTTTAGCTAATTTTATGACGCCTATTCGTATGTGTTTGCTTTTATGTGATTATATATAAATTCGCTTATACATATATGCCAGGCTCAGCCCGCTCAAGTTCAGCGCAAGGCTTCCTACCAATGGCACCTTTATGGCGGCAGTTGAGTCATGGCGCATCAGCAGCAGCTACTGGGAATTATCATCGACACATTAGTATCTCCCTCTCTCTCTCTGGAGCGGTCAGCATGCAACCGTTAAAATTGCTTGCCTTGGCATTGGCCATTATCAAACTGAGGCATCAATCTAGATGGGGCAGCGGGCAACACAATTGCAAATTGCAATTGCCTGGCCAATTACCGAGGGGAAAATAGAGCAGAGTAGACTAACTCCGAAACTCGTTTCAGCTAACACAGAATATCCATCGATGGCCTTAAGAGCGTGGCCAAGCGCTCGCCCAGCTGCCCAGCTGCCCAATGATTATGCAATTTACATGATGCTTTTCTATACTCCGCCCCCCGGGCGCAGAGTACGCTTGACATAGGCCGAGGCTGAGCAGAACATTTCCATTGTAATTCCATTTGTGTATAAATCATTCCAATGCTGCCCAAATTAGATACTAAATAATCATAAATAACTGGGTTAATTTGTAACGCTTGCGCGCATGCGTAATGAACCGTTTAACCCGATTAGCGCGGAGAGAACTTGTGAGAGTTGGTTTCTGGCTGTGCCCTCTGCGATAAGTAGATACTGTGCGTTGCTTGGAAAAATGTTAATGAAAACGAAAATCAATTAACGCCGTCATATCGGGCCCGAAAGCGACTCAGTCGCGATCTGCTGGCCCCCCTCAAGTTCAAAGTTATAAATGTGCCACAGCTCGTGCAGCGTTTGTTTAATGTTGTTTGACTCTTTGGCTTGTCTTCGCTGACGGCATACAAAATCAGTTCACAAATCGTGTGTCGGAGTATTTATTTTGATTGTATTTCCTGCGCTGCATTTGAAAGTCGGCGCACAGAATTATTCTGTCAATGGCCGCCTAGGCCGACTCGGATCAATTACCTTTCGAAACCAATTTGCATTTGAAATGCATAACAAAATCGTGTGCACACAATATTTTGGCAGTCACACGCTGGGCCGCAGCTGATTGGCAGGCTTTCAAATTCGCCTCAAATGCAGGTGGCTCCAGCTGTGGCACCCACACAATTGTCTTATCTCCCTGGCAGTTGCTCATTATTGCAACAGTTGCTGCGGCAGTTGCTGCGACTAGAGGTGTGTCGGTAGTTGCAACTGTTGTGGCTGCCTCCGCTGCTGCTGCTGCTGCTGCTGATTCGATCACGTAGCGCTGATCAATAAGTTTCAGGCACGCAAGCTCTCTCTCTCTCTCTCTCTCTCTCTGTCTTTCACTCTCTCTGGCTATGGCAAAAAATATGGGTTAATGCGCAGGCAACAATCATTTGTTTTCATTGTTGATTGTGTTTATATTTGTGTTTGCATTTGTTTACGATGATGCTCGACGCTGGCGTTAATAACAATTTCTTTACTCTTACTTTTGATTAGGCCGTGAGTTGGCGTTATTGCCAGCGCTGGCGGATTAATTCTTGAAAAGTAAATCTGATGATGATTTGTCAACTGTTTGGCCAAACGCCCCAAGTGCCATTCGATGTTTGTGGGTTACAATAACAGAAGAAAAACGAAGCAGCTTTCATTTTCTGTGGGACATTGTGCAACATATATATAACATGTGTGTTTCTCAACGCCTAATTGAATTCTTGCATGCGATGCGGCGGCATATGTCACCCCGTTGCATGCATTTGCCTATTAACAGGGGCAGCTGCCAGTCGGGCCCTTCCATTTGTCCATCACTTTCATTGCAATGTAAATTATGACAGCCTGTCCATAATTAATCAAAGCGCTAGGGCCGCCTCGGCTGCTATTTAGTCTCAATTAACACACGCAAATTGTTATCCAGAGCTGGTGGCCATTGACCAGCGAGCATGGAGCATGGGGCATGGGGCGTCGAGCGGTTGCTGTGAAATATGCGCGGCATTTGAAAGTAAAAACAGTTCAGCACCTAGTGGAATTTGTTATACTTGCATTTGGTATAACGAACGTTCGGTCCGGCCTTTTGTGTCGCTCAACCAGTTTAGAAATTCTACAGCTTTAACTGACTAGCAGACAGACTGACTGACGAACTGTCCGAGTGTGCTGGAGTCCGGTGGCCATGGCGAAACCTGATGTGCTACGTGTAGCGATTTGTATTTCAAATGACGTCTGGTTCCGTTGAGTGAGCCAATGTCATCTGATTGAATTGCAAAAACCCGAGCTAGCTGCTCTGCAAGTTGGATGATACATTCGGCAATCAGCTCTGCTGCCAGCTGCTGTTCTATCCATGTGTATACATCATTGCCCAAATGCATAACCAATCAGTTGGCTAATCAACAAAAACCGAAAACTCAAACACCGTCGAGCGTGAGCCGCATACTAATTTCGCGAACCCACCTACTAGACAACACTCGGCTAGATTTATAGTCAAATAGTTATCAATAGTTTATTGCCGTCGATGTTAGATTTCTAGCGAAACTCGACTCGAAGAAGTAGAAACACCAAATAGTCATTCACTCTTAACTCTGAAACTTTACCTTTCTCTTTGCAGCTCTCTGAGAGATTTGCATGAAAATTGCAGCCGAAAAAGGTAAGCTCAAGTGACTTCATTCCCGAACACAATTTTACACGAAATGAAACGAGATGAACAAATGTGCCAATGAAATCAATAAACATTTGCCAGATGCCACAAGCTGACAAAAAATATATATTTAAATATATATTTTATATAAAAATTGTACAAAAAGTCAAGACAGCAGCAGCAGATGACAAGAAACAAACAACAACAGCAACAGCAACAACAACGTGCTGTGAGGCAGACAGAAATCATTTATGTTAATCAACACATGTTTTCGAAGTCATTGGCCAGGCCGGCTGCGCGGACCAGAGGCGCGATAGACCTGGCTAATGTAATGTGTCTGACTCGCTGGAGTGTCTCGTTTTGTTATTTGTTTTATTTTTTCTTTCTTTCTATATATATGTATGCATATAAAACTGCCCAAAAAACCGAAACGAAATAAATATATACGAGAAACGTGTTTCTCATCTCTGCATGTGTGTGTGTGTGTGTGTCGCACAACAAAATCAAATTCAAATTGTGCTCCGTTGAAATTTGCGCTAATGTTGCCATTTGTGTTGTTGTTGCTGCTGCTGCTGCTGCTGCTAGCAACATTGATGGGCCAGTTTGTTGCTGTTCGTGTCGTCTTTGTCGCTGCTGCTGCTGCTGCTATTGAAGGTGTAGACACGGGAGTTATTTCGGTGTGCCGCCGACTTTATATGGCCGCCCCATGCCATACAAGATTTCTGCGTGCCTGGCGTTGTCGCGCCGCGGGTTTTCTAATTCTTATGCAAATATGCAGTGCCAATGCCGCCGAGAGTTGTGGCTGTGGCTTCTGTTGTTGCTCCCCAACTGTTTGCTAAACACGATACGATATATACGTATCTCTCTCTCTCTCTCGCTCTCTTTGTCTATCTCTTTCGGTCTATCTTCAGGCATTGCACATCAGTGCGGATTCTTGCGAAATTTGCTGTGACTCAAAATCGTCAAACTCGCCAAACACATTTCAAAATCGAATTCGCATTAATTTCTAAACGAGTTAAGCGTAAAAGGTGAAAACAACTTTTTCTCGAAAGCAGCGACAACAACGGCCAGAGAACAACAAACAGCAACGAGAGCCATAACAACAATGATAACTAACGCTTTTAAATAACCATAAATGACAGCGCAGATAAAGGCGGCCCATAAAGTGCCAACTGAGTCGCCATGTGACGTGAGTTTGCGGCGCTTCTGTCACCGGCGCAGATCAGAACCAGCTTTTGCCCGAACTGTAAAGGCAAACAGCGAAATGCTTAATAAAATTACGCATACGCCCCGTGATGTGGTGCTCAGATGTGACTCATAAATAATGAGCTGATATATGGGCAAAACCAATGCAATTTATTGTTGTTTGGATTTGAAATAACCCAAGTGATATTGATGCAGCACAACAATGAGTTTAGCCAACGAGTTAAGGTTTGCATTAACTATGCTTTGGCTTTTCATAGTCAGAAAATGTAGCTCCAGTTTGCTTGCAATATCTGCGCCTAGTCAAGTCTAGCAGCGGCCTTAATGTGTCGCTGTTGTTTTCCATTAAAGCGGAGCGCGTCTAAACATGCCCGCCTGCTAGTCTTGGCGCTGCTTTGTTATGCTGGCCGAATGGAATGAAAGCCCACGTCTGACTCCTTTCATTAGCGGGCACAGCAGGGCACCACTTGTCTCCTTCTCACTCTTCGCCCGCCCGGGCATGTTAATTGTGTGCGCGCTGCTTATGGACTTGACATGCAGAACGAATGGGAAGAGCTGCACTCGAATCATTCTATGTTTATGGACACGCTGCACTCGTCGGCCACAATCCGGGGCCGGGAGACAACATAAACTCACACTTAAAATCAATAAACGTAAACTGGGCAACGCCCGCCCACCTACGAATCGTTGGACATGTGTAAGCTATAAAACTATAAAATAGCACAAACTTATGCGTACAATAAGCATAAACAAGCCATGCCCGCAGACAAGCCCTAAAAAATATAGATGCCGGGACTCCTTTGTATGAAGTTGTTGTTACATGGGTAAACAAGTATTTTTATTGGCACGCATAAAAGGATCTCGGCTCACTCCTGCCCATAAAGACAGTTAATTGCCATTTTATTACCGCGACTATTAGGCCACAGCTGGCCGTCGAGTCGTGTCCTTCATTAGAACTCGCATTGGAGCGTCACGTCTTGCACTTCATTTACGCATCAGAACTGGCCAGCTCACCAGGCATATGCCACCGTCGAGGACGGGCGCAAGCTCAGCCACATGCAAAGTGGCCCTGGCCTGTGCGCGCGCCCTTCAGCAACGACTGCGGTCGGAGCTGCAGTCTCAGCCGCGATATCTTTAATGAAATCTGCATGTTTTGTGCCTTAACAAGCATTTTGCTTGTCTACTCATGTCGCTCTCTCGCCCGTAGAGATGCCATTGCCGTAGATGCGATCCTTTTGTGTGGGATTCCTGGCATGGGGCTCAGACAAGCCATTGCCTGGCTGATCGCCGGCTCTGTTGTTGGCATTGTGGGGCCCGGGCAAATCTTGTTAGCGCAAATATTAACTTGTAAATATGATGATGCCCCATGGAAATTGTATAAATCGCTGATAAATATCATTAGGTCTCAACTCTGCCACAGCCACAACTAGCGTCGCTCCATTGCTTTTATTTTCATTTTCGCTTTGTGTCTGCCCAAGTATTTGTATTGCAATGCGCCTTGCAATTCTATTAAGATTTTTATCTTAAGTGCTTGTACAGCCTATTTGCTGCGCTGCACTACGTACTCGTAATTGTTTAGCAAATCAGTTGGAGAGGGCTCTGGCGAAGCTCACTCTATGCCAATGCCATAAGTGTTGCTGTTGCAGCTGCAATTGTTGCTATTGTTGCTCTTGATTGCACAGTAGTAACTGACAATTTGCAATAACAACGTTTACGAACATATATATCTATATATATATATATATATATTATCAGTTGCTGTTGTCTGCTCCTGGAGCCATCATAATTCTAAGCAGCGTAGCACACGCCTCGCGCTCGTAAATAACTGCAACAGAACCAACAACAAAGACGTGACAAATGCACTAAATGAGCTGCTTTATGGCGTGGGAGTTGCATGCCACTCTCTGGCCGTCGCAGTTCATGGGAAGCACTGCAATGGCGCCAGTGACAGTGAGCCTCCGTCTTTATCTCTCTCTCTCTCTCTCTCGCTCTGTCTGCATCTCTGTTCCTGTGATAAAGTCACTTAGGTGCTCATATTTCAAACAAAACGTGCACATAAGCTTCCAACTCATATGCATTCATGTTTATTACACACACACACACACACACACACACACACACACACACAGCCTGCCCATATTTGGTCTGCTAATCAGTGCTGCCCTATGGGGTTCCGGTGCCATTTGGTAGTAATTTGGAGCACTCAACGCGAGCAGCGGGCCAGCGGTGCAGCACAGTTGGAAATGCAGCACTTGGCTAACCAAAGCCGGCCACAAAACGTAAACCCAACGCGGCATGGCGCACGCTGCGTATGCGCATTATTTTTCAGACGGGTTCAATAAACGATTAGCTGACCGCCCAGTTCTTAGAGACATTGTTGTTGTTGTTGCTGTTAGCATTGTTGGTCGCTCGCCGGCGCATTGCGTGTGCGTCTGCCAAAGTTATCGCGGCTTTTTACACTAAGACGAAGGCTAATATGTCATTTGGTCATTGATACGTGCTGCGGCGAAGAGGAAGAGCCAAAGAGGGGCAATGTGGTGTGAGGGCAACGGTGCGACCAAAGCAAAACGCTTACTGTCAGTGTGAGGCGCGTATAATTAATTGCGCCTATCAATATCGCTGTTGTGTCGTTGTTGCTGTTGCTGTTGCTGTTGTGGCTATAGTCGAAGCTGCACGCATATGGGCAAAGCAAGAGCCAAAAGTTGCCCCATGGCCAGCGGCAGCAGCTCATTGAGATAAGCCTGTCCGTTTGTACGCATTTGGATTTTGCATAAATCATGGCCATGCGAAATGTTATGTCAGCGGCTCTCCAATGAAGCAACAACAAGAAAAGGCTCTTCTACATTGTGCTCCGCATGGATATTGTTGTTGTATTGTTAAGATAGCAATGAGGAATTGCTGCTATTTTATTCTATTTATATTGGGTCTCGATTCTGCTGCAGACACTCCCTCTCTGCGCGCTGCAGATCCGGGTTCCAGTTGAATGAATAGTTATGCTCTCTAGCTTTTACGATTGTCAAACGAAATTCCTAACTTTTAATGTGTGCCTTATCAACAACACGAAACAACCATAACAATAGCTAATGGCTCCTATCGGCAGCTACACGCAATTATGTCCACTGCTATCAGCGTGCAATGAAAGTGACTGGAAAAAGTACTTCATGGAATGTTATCGCACCATTTCCAATTACACCGACAACAAAGGTGTATTCGAAATCAAATTGTGAGGCCTTGACCTCGATTAGAGCATTTTAGCATGATGTTTTAGCAAATGCCAAATGCAAATGTCTACGCCCGAGCGTAAGTCTGCCCAGTGACTCACCCAGTCGTAGCGGATGTGGTCAATGGGCACGCAGGGGCTTGTCATAAAGCCGAGTGTGGGTGAGTGGAATACACCTTAAAGGCAGACAACGCTAAAAAAAAAACAACAGCAAACATGTAAGCCAACTATGACGAGTAGCTAAATGACAATGCAGGGCTCTCAAGTGACTCATGCTTGAAGTTGGCCCAAGACTTGCGCCTGCAATGCAATTCGCTATGTTAATGAAATGGCCAGAGGACTTCGAAATGCTAAGGGCTATTGTGGTGGTGGTGGTGGCACTGGCTTCCACTAACACCTCCCCACCCGCAGCAAGTGCAGCATTAAAACTTAACACAGTCCCTGCGGCTAATTTATGTCTTATTTCTCGCTTTGCTGCTGCTGCTGTTGCAGGGCTACCGACTGTTGCATGCAAATGCGAAATGATTGATGTTGCCAGGCTGGCTTTTGTTGTTTGCCTTGCTTTGGATTTGCTGCGCAAAAAACCATCGAAAAATTCTCTTTGTTCAAAAGGTTGGCATTTTGAAGTGCGAGTAATTGCAGCTGCAATAGTTTTCCATGTTGCTGTCTGGGCAAGTTCGTCGGCATTTGGGCAATACTCTAGCTGCTGCTGCTGCTGCTGCTGCTGTTGCTGTCTACTGGCAACTTCCTTTCACAAGCCAGCCGAGAGAAAAATGGCTGTGGCATGCCAGCGTGATGGGCACTTGAATGCTTGAATGCTCGAAAATTATAGACTACTCTGTCGTATACATTTCGTTGACGTCGCTCTGGATCCCACGAGCAATTGTTGCAAGCGCAGCTGAAATACAGAATATATACATATAGACTAAGAATCAGGTTTCACAGATAGCCAACCGTTAAGTCTGACAATAGTCTCAATGCTACCTATAAGCTGGCATTTGGGAATTACATAGGCGAGCCTCACCTTGGCAATCAAACGTCTATGCGTGCTGCCCTGCGACAACAAGCCAAACAGCAACAATATTATGCAAACAAGTTTTTTATCAACAACAACAGAAATAAAATAAAAGCTCGTACCTTGAAACTAGGGCCTTCGTTGCGTACCAGCAGCCAAAAGTACATAAAAATGCGGCTAATTACGCGCGATCGAGATACAACTTATATACATATTAACATGCGAGTGTGTGTGTGTGTGTGTGCGTGTCTCTGTGTAGGTGTGAGTGCGTGTAGCCGCAGGTAATTACAGGCCGAGCACATGCCACATTATTCTTTTGTGCAATGAGCACGACACCGCTCCCTGAACCCTGTCGCCTGGCTGCCCCCCAGCAGCATGCGGGTTAACGCTTAGCGGCTTTTTTTCGTGTAAGTAGCTGTAGTAGATGCGGAGTCAGATGCGGACGCAGACGCCAACACCGACGACACTTGTGCGCATGTGCAGCCTCCACACACACACACACACGAATATATATACACACATTTTGTTGGCATATAAAAGCTAAAAACTGCCGCTAGCACAAAACAAGCAACATAAACGTCAGTCAGGCTCGCCGAAAAACCGGTTGAGTTATGAAAAATTATGATTGTCACTGGTCGGTCGGTCGGTTGATCGCTCGGTTGCTGCTGCTGCTGCTGCTGCAACAACAGCAACAACAACACAAAAATGTGTAACAATTTCAAGTTAAACATGCGCTTTGTTTGCCGCTCTCGTTGCTCGTGTTGTTGTTTTGCTTTTGCATTTACGCTAAAAGCCAACGCCAAATAGACAACAATTACAGTAACAACAACAACAACAACAACAACATCAACAGCAATGCCAAGTGGGTCTCTATATAATTATTTGCCCACGTTTCGCATGTTTTGCCAGACTGACTGTCGTCGAAGTCGCTGGCAGTGCTCTAAGGTGTGTCTCTGCACAGATTGTTGCCATATCACCTGTGTATACCCTGTGGCTCATGATGGAATGGGGTGGATGCACGCGACTATCAGTCCGCTGACTCAAAAACCAAGAGAGAAGAGCATATCTAGTAGTCATCCACGCTCACTTGGCTAGAGCTAACGTGTGCAACATATGTTGCCAGCAACATGAGCTGCGCCAGCTGTTGGCAACATGTTGCCAAGGCCTCATTTACTAGTGGCAATCATCAATTTGTATGCCGCGCGCAGTTGTGGCTAATTTAAATGATCGTCTTTTAAATTGCATTTCTATTTTAATGCGTCTGCTGCTGCTGCTGCTGTTGCTTCTTGGCTGATTGTTATTGCTGCTTTGAAGTGCAGCTGAAGTTTTTCGCAATTACGCGTGCAACATTTCAATTGAACAAATGCAACGCAGCGACATTTATTATGCCGCATAGGGTAGGGCGAGTGGTACATCTTGCCCCAGACTTCATAAATTCTTGCGGAGAAACTCAATGCGGCGCTCGCTCCGAGCTTAGCTCAGTATCCCTTTGAAGCGGCAGCTGCGTAAATTGTCATCAGCTGTCAGTGTCAGTTTTAATTAGTTTGTTTACAGCACCAACAACAACAACAACAACAACAACAGCAATAATAATAATAATAACCACTACAAAGACAAAGACGCAGACAACACGCACTGCATTTGCTTCAATCATATCAATTTGGTCTTTCAGCCCGCTTAGTTGACTCCGCGCCTGTCGCTCCGCCCTCCGCCCCTGAATAACTGTAAATTGTGTGCGCGCCATAAAACATTTTGTATCTGTATAGAGCAAACGGTCAATAATGCACTGGGTTAATTACCAGTCGCCAGCATTCATTTGCTGGAGCTGCTGGTGCATGATTGGCTGCTGATTACGTAGAGCATGGTCCATGTCTCTTATCAACGACTTCTACACAATGAACTAATTCTGGGACAGAGCTGGAAGTTTTGTTTTGTATAGCTATTCGTTTCTAAATAGCAAATGTTTAAATGTTGTATTCTACTATTTTTATTACTTTTATCTCTTCTATAGTTATTGGAATTGGATAGAGTTAAAGGCAGCTTCTATAGACTGGCCTCAGAGAATATTATAATAGCATAATCTAATACTTGTAGTTTATTAACATTAACATTAACATTAATATTAATATTAACAATTTTTATTTGATTTATTTTATTTTATTTTATATATATTTATTGCTGCTTCTCTTTCTAGCAAGGCCTGCCACGCCTTAGTTATAATCGCGCCTTATTCCGCATTTGCCTTCCAAGTATTGCCATTCTATGAGTTTTAGCTGAGGACTGCCTTTAATTTCATCTGTGTTCTGCCACAGATTTTTTCTAAACATCTTTTCTATGGCACATTTGCTCTACTATTGCCTCTACTTTGACTTCACAGACAGTTTCTACCAAATTAATCCTTTCTTATTTGTTTTTTTACTTGGATCAAATATTAATATGTACATACATATAATAATAGTATAATATTTATTTATATTTTAATTTTTCATTATTTATATTATTATTATTTATTTATTATTTATATTATTGATATATTTATTCCATGCAGTATATAATATATATATTTATATAATTATTCTTTATCAGGATTCATAATCTCTTAATTTGCCTTTAATAACAAAAAGTATCACAAAATATGCTGCTATTGAAATATTTTGTAAATTATTTGTCAGGGCCAGTTTCAACGAGTTCCATTTTTCAATAGCAAAATCGCGAAATCATAAAAGTTTATGACAAGCAAATTGAATGGCGTTTTATAGCCAGGCGATTGTTGATGTTGTTGTTGCTGTTGTGATTGTTGTTGTTGTTGTACTATCAGCAAACAATAAATGTTAATTAGTAAAATTTATGCACTGTGGCCTATTGACACTTTTCTGTTTTTATTTTCGCCATTTGCTCTGGCCATAAAAAATAAAAGCAGTCAAAATAGCTGAAAAGAATGTCGCCGTAACTGCCTGTTGTTGTTTTTTCTCTCCCTCTCTCTCTCTTTCTCTCTCGCTCCCTCTCTGTCTCGTGTTAGCAAAACACAATTCGCAATTAAGGGAATTTTGTTGTATGACAAATAAAAATTGTATACGATTAAAGCAAACAAAGGCCACAGACCACATCGAGTTTTGAACCTGTTTTCGATTTTAGCATATGATTCCAGCGCGCAGAGATCAAACTCTGATCTTCACTTCTCGTAGGTTCTTAAGTCCTTAGCCCAGAGAACAAAGGCAAGTGGATCGCTTGAATTACATAATTTATGTTAAATTAAGTGGAAATGCAAATTCCTTGAATAAGAGACCAACAGAGAGTCAATATGCGAGCGAGTGCTGCAGAAGAGGATTGCCGATGCCCGCAATTAAGGCAAAATTATGGCAAATTTCGCAAGTGGAGCTTACGAGTGCCAAATGCGCGCTGAGCAAACAAGATGGGTTAAGACCCCAGCACATTTTTCATTACAAATTGAGTCATTAAATATATTTATACGCGACGAAAGATAACTCCGCCACCAGGCAGCTGTAGAGCAGTAAAGAGAACTTCCGCATTACTACAACTGCGATTGCCGATTCTGGGTCACTATGGCTGGGAATCGAACTTCATGCGAATAACTGCGAGGGGTAGCTGCACTCATATAAGTATCATTTTTTATGTCTTTTCATTATGGGCGCATATATAATTCTTAATAAGAAAGTTGGCTCCGATATTCTTTGGCTTTGTTTCTGCGCCTGCGCAGGCGATTTAAAAAATCTGAAAAATCTGGCACACGCTACTGGCAAGTATAAAGTATTATATTTTAATAGGCCATGCCAAAAAAGCGAAATAAATAATAATAAATTTCAGGCAGGCCCCATGCGAAGCTTTATGCTTTGTGGGTCAACGAAACTTTTGGTTTCACTACCAAAAACAATTTGATCGGCGTGAAAAGCAATTCGAGAGATAGCTATCAGCCGCCTGACATCTATGATTTACCTTGCCGGGCCATTTGACAATAATTTACGCAAATAGCTGGAGTCGCCCCGCGAAGCGGACGCCGAGGATGAGGCTGATAGTGGCTGGCTGTGGGGCTGTCTGGCTGTCTGGCTGCTCCTGCAATCACTATAACTATGTGCTTAAAGGGGAGTGCTCGACGCGCTTTCGACGCCAACGCAGAAAACGAAACGAGCCCAGATCCAGAGCCAGACCCAGACTGAGACGCCTAATGAGGGTTTTGTCTGTGGGCTGAGTTCAGCCTGCTCTGGCAGCCTATGACTCAGAGAGATTTGCACTTGCAGGAACTTCGACTGCAACTCAAACTGGGCGTGCGTTGGTTATTTGCGTGCCGGCGCGCCAATCGGCTCTTGCATCTGCAATAACAACAATCACAACAGCAACAGCAACAGCAACAACAACAAGCTGCTTGATAAGCAGCACAAGTTTTGAAAAGCGCCGCTAACATGCACAAAAGCCATGCTCGGAGATTGCAGCTGTGGTTTCTTTTAATTGCAACAAAAAAAGTTGCAAAAAGAGTTGAAGAAGAAACTTACAATTCCACGCACATTTACATCGATGGATGGGCCACAGATTGGCGATTGCCATTGCGATTGCTTTTGGTCGTATTGCCTCGCGCCATATCAAACGTCGACATCTCGGCGCACCGCCAACCACTTCAAATATCATCGGAGTGCACACCTTAGAATTATTGGCGCTAGACATGCAAATCCGTGTGGCACGGCAACCACTCGTTGCATCGCCCGTTCTCCTTGGCCTGTGGCTCCGTGGCTCTCGCTCTGTCTCTGGCTGTGACTGCAACTGCAGCAGCAACTGCTGCAACTGCTGCTCTTACAGATTTCATAATCTCGCAAGGAGCATAAATCAAAATTGCTTTATTTATGCGGCGACAGTTGTTACAATTCTATCAGCGGCCTGAGCTTTTGCCCAAGATGAAATAGAAAAATAAAGCAGAAAAAACAAACAAATTGAGTCTCGACTGATGCGTTCCCAATTTGCAGTCATGCCAAATGGCTGGCCCCAGCCAGCTCGTAAACGAGTATTTATTGAAATATCTCGCTTTATTTTTTTGGGGCCACCAAATTTCTAAACAATTGCGAGCTCCAATCGCGCCTACAGCTGTGTTTGTCTTCTTCTCTCTCTCTCTCTCTCTTCCCTCTTGTGCATGCGACGATTGAGTTGCAGCCACAGTGGGAAAATAAACCCAAGCTTGACAAGAAAAATGCTGGAAAAACACTTGAAAATCTAATTAGAGTAGAGCTCAGTTGGGATTGCTACAAGTATTATGTTTAGCTTATGAACCAAGTTGTATGAAAATAAACAGATGAAGCCTTCTATGGTTGCCAGACCCAGATATACCCTGCACCATACCATATACCCAGCTTAAAGCAGATAGCATAACAAATTCCTACAAAATAAAACCTAATTACCAAAACATGCGCTCCCATGTGATTAACGAAAGCTCATTAAAGAACGCTGCAGATGTCAGAGGATAGAAAAAATGCTTTGGTCATATTTGTGCAGCTTATTTACCTTTGGCACCTCATTATGGCGACCCAAAGCCACATGGCGTAACCGCAGACGACGACACGGCCTCGCCCAATCATTTAGAGAACAATTACAAGCAAAGCTCTTCAAACAGATCTCTCGGCGCTCGCGTGGTCGGGATGCCATTGTGGAATTCATTAGTAAACAAAATAACACGAATTGCTTGGGTGCATTCACCTGCAGCACTGCACTCCACTGCACCAGCCAGCCAGCCAGCCAGACAGATATTAGTAGATAGATCTAAGAGTCAACTGGGTCAAGAGGGAGATTAACGCTGCATCGATTTCAATTTGATTTGATCAGATCGTTCGTTCGTTCGTTCGTTCGTCCGGCGACTGATTGATTGCGCCCAATTATTGGATGCCGGCCCAACTACATGTCTACTTGTTAACGGGGTTATATAATAAATTTCCATGTGACTTTGATCAGTGCACAAAGCGCAGGCAAAGTAAACAAAATTGAAACTGTAACAAGTTTTATGCATCGAATATCGATTTTGATGTGAGCCGAGTGCGCATTGAATTGAAATGGAATGATATGAAGGCGCGCTGTGTGTTGTTTATTTGGTTGTAAACATCCGGACGTGCAGCAAAATGTTGCATATTGTGCAGGAAGCCAATGTCGAGTTATGCACGCTGCCGCTCGCTCTGGGGCAGCCCACAGGGCGTCCATTATTTTTTTGGGGGAAACGAATTTCGAATTTATTTGTCAATGAAGTTGCCGGCAGTGCACACGTCTTCAGTCCGTGAATTCCGATTCCGATTCCGATTGCATTTGCATTTTAAAGTTTTATATCATATTTTAGTGCATTTAATAACCACATGTGTGTGTGAGTGTCTACAATTTATGGCAAAAGGTGTGGCTGTTGTTTTAAATATATATTTAAAATATAAACAAAAACGCGTACTTAAAATTTATTTTATTATTTTGTTTTTTGCCAAAAAAATAATTTATGTTTCCGTTGTTTCTTTACAGGTAAATTATGCAAATGTTTTGAGCTGCTTTTTTTTTTTGGCCTGTTCCCGACTCAGATTAAGTACCGTGATACGAGTGAGTATATATGTATATAGGCATATATGTAGGATTGTCAGTATACGTAACTTAAGTTCTGTCAGCTGATTGAGCTGCTGACTCAAGCAGCATTCTCTATACTAGATACCATATCATATCAACTTGACTCAATTGAGATTTGCATGCAGAGCGTAAGTAAAATGCCAACAGACCTTAGTAACTTGACTCAAAACCTTTTCGCCTTTATTTATTTTTATGAACACGAATTTTATGCCTCATTTTGGCAAATTCATTTCTCGTTTTATCGCTCAATATACAATATTTATTTATTGATCGCGATCAATATGCATGCAGTACACCGCGTGTCATGTAATATCGATACAAGAAATATGTAAATAGCTGCCACCCCGGCCTGTTGCAACTGATATGTGTTCCCCCGGTGTCCGCAGTGCCCGCTACAATTTGTATGGCATTAAAATTCAGTTTACGTCGCAAGTCCTTGACACCTTTTTCTGCATTATTTTAATTACCTTTAGCAGCAGCAGTTGCTTTGACATGCTCGCAAGCGGCCCATTCGATGTGCGCAATTTGTCATCCTGACAGTCTGTGGCAATGCTGGGGCAACGGCAGTGCTGCGAGTGTTTGCATTTGGCCAAAATCAACAGGCATGCCATGGCTTTGTATTTTCTTTGGCTGGGATATTTATGCTGTTTATGCATGTGCGCGCATGCTTAATTACGAATCCGCTAAAACTGTCACAATCGCTGAGCGCTGAGCATTTGTCAAATTGACAGCAGCCGCTCAGCGATTGCACAGCTTTGGCGCTTAATCTTGACGAGAGCCGCGCGCATCTGGTCCGGGCCGGGGATGAGGCAACTGTTGGCGCGCACGCGCAGAATCTGAGCCGCCGAGCTTGCTGAGTTTGGTGAGTAATGTGCGCTTAGCACGAAACTCAAAGAGTCGCCTCTGTCTGAGCCTAAGCCCATGTATGCTGGCCATAAAGTGTACACACCCTAAGAAGTGCTCATATTTCATGAGTCAATAAACTGAGTGGAACACGCGCAGACGTGAGCGTTAAACTGTAGACAACAATTTATTGTTACGCTCTGGGCTAAATTGTAATGATATTTTCATTAACTTGGCCTTTGCCAAAGACCCAACCACGCACCACTGCCCCCGCCCAGGCCCCAGCCTCAGCCCCCTCTCACACAGACAACAGCCATTCAAACAGCTGCAGGTGAGCCACTCGCCGAGCGCTGTGCCTCAACACTAATCAGTGCGCGTTGAGTGGCTATCGAAACGCGTCAAAGAGCCAGCGCTAATGCTGTCAATTGTGAGAGTTTCGTATCAAGTATTTGCACAAGGCGTCCTTGTCCTTGTCCCTGGCCACAAGAGCGTGAAATCAATACGCTGCTGCGCTGGCGCCAGCGCAGGCGTAGGCGTCGCCTATAGCGCTAACAATAGCCAATATGTCAGCAGTTGGCTCAAGTCAGGCTTGTTTAACTGACGGACATTAATTAAATTATTTTATGCAGAAAATCATTTCGCTGCAGCCCAGGTTCAATATCGCATAATAGATAATGCATGGAACAAGATGAGATATTAGATTTTTGAATCAAAATATATGAAGACAGTGCTTCGTATATGTATATATATGTCAGACTATATTAGTAATGATATATATATATTTGGCAGTATTGTAATCCTAATCGTATACAAATCCAAGTATATCCTGGTATAAACTTGAATCAATAAAGCAGTCTGAATAAACTGTATAAGACTATGCAGAATGCATTTAAAAGCAATCATATGCATCACGTATACGTTGCCATGGCCCACAGCTGGTCTTTGAAGTGAGCCACAAAGTTAATTTCAATAAACAGGCATCGCTCTCTGTGGCCTTTGGCAGGGGACCGGCGGGCGAGCGTTTGGCTCGAAGAAATGCCGCCCAAAAAGCCGACGCATGTTAATGTTACCGTTGCCCATTGGCTGACTCATGACGCGGATCGGGCCCGCTGTCATTTTGGCCATTTGCGTTGTCAGTTGGCCTGGCCTGGCCATATTCGAGCACGAGTGCTGGCGAGCTCACCTAACGTGTATACAAAAGGATTTGTCTGTGGCCTGGCCAAAGGCGCTTTGATTAATTGCCGACTTAGAGCCTGGGCATTCTCGTTAGGCCAAAATGATGCTGTCGCTGCCGCTGACGCTGACGTCCGGAGCTGTCGGCTGGCGGATGGCGGATCGCGACTGGCGTTGGCGTGAATCACTTGAGCCAAAAGGTCAGGCAACAAGGTTGAAGATATGCAAACTGCAAAATTAATTGCCAAGTTTGTCTGGGAAATGCGGAAATTAATTGGGCGACTACCAAAAAAACAAAGGAGATAACTGCCAACTCTGTGGCACTGCAAATTGGCAACAAATGCGAGTGCAGCTGACGGCAACGGCACTGGGCCAATACTTGTTATAAATGGCAAATGGCAGGCCGCAAAGCGTTTGGCTTCTGCGTATTTTTGCGTGAAGACTGCGCGGCAGCACTTGAGCTAGGGAAAGAGAAAGAGAGCCATTACCAGCTGGCCACGCAATGCAGCAGCCAGCCAATAGCCGGGGTCAGCAGGTTAATGGGCAGCATTAACGGGCCGACGTACGTGGCCAGCGCAACACGGAGTCGTTGCCAGTTGGAGCGTTAATGTCTGTCGCTTTGATTGCCTGCCAAAGCCAATGCGCCTGTGGCTCAAAACTTTTTCTATGTGCGTTTATAAATCTATTGGAGAGAGACACATAGATACTCAAATATATATGTATATATATACTTTGATTGCGATGCATTTCGTCTGTTTTCTGCCTCACTCTCAGACTCCATAACTATAAGCTGCTGCATGTAATGCACTTATAAAAGCTGCGGACATTGCGGCAATTTGTATGCGCTTTGTTGACTGCTCATGCATATGATTGACTTATTGATTGGCTGATTGATCGATGGCCCGGCCAAAGTGACGGACTGACTGACATTAAGCGGCTGCCATCAACTCTCAGTGCTCCTCAATTAGCTCGAGCCGACGGAGAGACAGAGCTCTGCTCCGGGCGGGTTCATAGAACTTTGCTACCGTTATATTTGTCTATAATTGCCACATTGTGCTCTATGGTAATTATATGTATGCCAAATCTGGCGTCTAGACTTCATAAACAACCCCATCGGCGCGGCTAGGTACGTGCCACGCATGCGCACATATAATCATGCTGTTCGCCGTTTAGTTGTTATTTTTATACACATTTATTTTCGTACACGAACGACTTGAAGTGCATTGACAAATATGTATTTACGATGTCAAACGAAAACGCATTGAAATGCATTGCGAAATGTGCAAAAATGTTTTCCAGCTCGCGATGCCATAAATTACGAGTTAAGCATGCGAGAAGGGTGCTCAATGCTTGTTTTTGTTTCTGTCGCTGCTGCTGCTGCTGCTGCTGCTGCTGCTGTTTCTCTCATTCTGACTGCGCATACAAATAGTACAAAAAGCAGCAACAACAACTGTCAGCCTACTTAGGTTTTAATTTATGCGTAAGTCTGGATTTAGTAGCTTTTCAATATTAATTTCCAGCAGCAACAACAACGACATCAACAACAACAACATCGCAGCCTGGAGCCATAAATCACAATATCATATATAAGCACACGATTATATGCCGCATTTGGATTTATTGAACATAAGCATATGGCAAAGGAGGCAGCAACCGCATTTCTGCTGTTCAACTGTATTTCTTTGAGTTTTTTATGCGTTTCGTTTTATGATGTTTCTTGTGAGTGGATAGCCTAAAAGGGGGCTCGTAGAAGGTGCATGGGTGCAATGAAAAATCCAATGCCTACCTATGATATTGATGATGATTTTCCCTACATATTAATATAGAAATTGAACTAAATTAGAAATCATAGTAATATTTATGATAGGGGTAAAAAATATTGATATAATTTAATAAAGGTTTATAAATAATATAATATAATATTATATAAATACATAATATAACAATATATATTAAAAAAATTGTAAACAATATTTATTTAATATAATAAAAAAATATTTATATAAAAAATGAATATCAATGTATACAAATATGTACAAAAAATAAAAAACAATATTTATTTAATATAATAAAAAAATATTTATATACAAAATGAATATTAATATATACAAATATGCATAAAAAATAAAAACAATATTTATTTAACATAATAAAAATATATTTATATACAAAATTAATTATAATATATAAAAATATGTACAAAAAATAATAAACAATATGTATTTAATATTATAAAAATATATAAATAATTAATAAAAATATATATACATATTTATATTTCTATTAATTATATTATATTTATGTAATATTAAGATATATTATTAAATTCATATAAATATACATTTATTATCTCCCATATTTATATTTATTGACAAATGATTGTTGGCACGCCCATTGGCAACTTCAGCTGTAATTTCTCAGCTTTAAAACTCACATTTTTAGATGTAATATGAGACCCATTGGCCATAAATAGGGCGCCACAGAAAGCCAACAAAGAGCCAAAATTTAAAGTTTCACTGCAGGCTCCAAGCTCATTGAATATCAACACAGATGTGTGCGTGTGTGTGTGTGTGTGTGTGTGAATCTATGTATGTGCCGCTTGCCATCAACGGCTGAGCTCAGCGGACTTTACAAAATCCTATTAGAGCTGTCCAAATTCCCATAGGCGCGCTAAAAGCCTTGGCAAAAATTTAATAAATAAAAAAAGGAGAAATAATAATAAATACAAAGAGCGCTGTGCAGCTGTGCAAAGCCTCAAAATAGCCGCCAGTTAGTGGCAAAGATCGCAACACTCCACACCAGCACGGGTCGGGGCTGAGGCTGAGGCCGGGCTGGGGCTGGGACTGTGGTGCGGGTGTGGGTGTACGCCCTGGGTATGGCACACACATGGCAAACAGTTGTGAGCTGTGTGGCGGTGCTTGGCTTTTAGGCTTTCGCCCCATTGCGTGGGTGTGTGTAATTTGACATCTTCATGAAATAATTAAAATTATTTATTGTTAATTTATTTTCGCTGTCGCTCGGCAATCGATAAAGTGAAAGATAAGCCGAGTGCATTAAACAATTGAAATTAATTTGTCAAGCGTTTGACAAGAGGCGTGCCACACAGGCCGGGGCACTCGGACAGCCTCACCGAGCACACAGCTTTGCTGGTGAAAGGAACTGCTGAGCGCTGAGGCACTTTCACAAAAGCTTTCGGGCCAGCACAAAAGGTCAGCTGCAACCCCAGGGGTAGTTGAGCTAGCCAAGACTCGAACCTCGCATCTCGCATCTCGCATCAGGCGTGGCGGCCAGTGGGCGATGGCATTGCCCACTGCCACTGCTACCTGCTGCTGGCTGCCCTCTGGGCAAATACTTTGCTGCTGTTGCGGCTGCTTGTGCAGCGCAACGAATGCAATTAAATGGATGCAGGCCGCTGCCACTGGCAGTTTAACGGGGCAGTTAATCATGCATCGACATGTGGCCGGGCTGCTGCCTGGCGACTCCCCACTCTCGAGTCGACTCCCGACGGCCGACTGCCGGCTGCCAACATATTTGGCGGTCACTTCTAAGCCGCATTCGAAAGTGTTGCGCAAAAAGCAGTTTGCAATTAAAACATGTTGGCATTGCCGCTGCCAACAGGAACAGCAGCAGCAGCAGCCACAGTTGCTGTCGTCTAGACGAGGCAGCAACAGCGGCAGCTACTATGACACACAGATGGCGCTGCTCTGCCAGTCTGATGTGCGCAGCGAATCGGCTTTCAGCGAAGGCAGAAAGCGCCGGCGCAGGAATGAGGAAACTCTGGTGAAAAGCTGAGATGCGTTGAGAAATGTGGTTAATTGATTTTTGGTGCGCCCTGTTTTAGCCCCTGCTCTCTGTTCCTCCTTCTCTCTCCCTCTCTTGTGTTCGCAATTAATTTAAAGTTTTCCTCTTCTGTCTCTTGTGCAGAATCACACTCCATGGCTGTACGACAATGTCCAATGCTCGCGAGCTGGCATTGATCGAGAAATGGGCTGACATTGCAACGCCGCCGACGCCAACTCTGCCAGGCCTATCGCCAACATCGCCGCTCACCATCATCAAGTTCTGTTGTTGCCCACAGCGCAGGCGCTACACTCTGAAGCAGCCGAAGCTCAAGTCGTCGGCGAACACGCTGCACGCTAGAAATATATTCGTTGATAACGATTTTACATATATTGATGATGTGCCACGCGCCACTCGCAGCAGCAACAGTAGCAGTAACAGCAGCAGCAAGCGACGCCAAGATTGCGACAGTGATTACGATTGCAATGATTATGATGATGAGGCAAATGATATCGCTGTGATCTCTGGCAAAAGCAACAGCGACCACGACGGAAATGTGGCGCTGATATTAATGAATCAACGAAATGTGCCTGAACAATGGCGGCAGGACCACAAAGGCGACATCAGCAGCAGCAACAAGCGTAGCAGCGAACTAGCAGCAACAGCAGCAGCAACAACAACAACAACAACAACAATTCAAAGTAAAACTTGCGCTGTCACAAACGGCCAGCAGAGTGGCAATGAGCAGCAGCAAGAGCAGCAGCAGCAGCCACAGCAACAGCAACAACCAACCCAAAGACTTAGCAATAGCTTGGAACTGCAACAGCAACAGCAACAACTGCAACTGCAACTTAGCAATAAGGAAAATACACTAAGCAACAATACAAACAGCAACGGCTACAATAAGCCGCGCTGTAATTATTGTAAATTACCCGACGACGCCGTGCCCCAAACGAACAACAAAAACAAAAACAAAAACTCGAAAATTGATTCACCGAAGTCGTCGCAGAATAAAATGACAATTACGACAGCAGCAACAACAACGAACGTGGCAGCAACGGCCACAGCGAGCGAGTGTGGGTTGACACTGCCAACATCAGCGACAGCAACAGCAACAGCAACGGCAACGGCAACAGCAGAAGAGTTTGTGGGTGCTGCCACAGAAGTGCTGTGCAGCGATAAAGCAACATTGACAGCAACAGCAACATTGCCGCCAACAACAACACCTAAGCCCAGCATAGCAGCACGTCCGACCACGCCCAGCCGCCTTAAGACTGTGATCAAAACAACAATGGTGAAGCGTAGTCCTAGCCATGACTCAACGCAGGCGACTGCGACGCATATGCTGCAACCGAACAGCTGCAACATTAACAGCAGCAGCAACAGCAACGGCGACGAGCCCAGACGTTCGGTTAGGGAGCGCATCGCCGCCTTTGCGGCAGGAAATGGTAAGTTTTTCTTTTATTTTATTTCTCTTTTTTTTTGTCGCTCGCGCTTAATCAGCTTTGGCAACTAAGTCGCGTTGTCGCCAGTGCCTGGGCGGAAATGTTGTTGCTGTGGGAAAAGCGGCCGCAGGCTGGGCACACAGTCATTAGGCTAGTTAATAGCTAACAATAAGTTATTAATTGATTTGCGCGCTCAACTGTCATAAGGGAGCGAGGCCCATGACTCGCCGCAGATCCCAAAGCTTACGCCCACTGTCTCTCGTGTCGTATCCCTGGGGGCAACACGCCGAAGGTCAGCAAGCTCACTGTCCAGTCATTTCCTGTTATTGAACACAGCGCAAAAAGTGTTCCAGCTCACATTAATTAAAGATCAGATACTGCAGCTGAATCACTGTCTTGGCCAATTACTTAAAATGCTAAACGCGCTCAATTAAATGCAATTTAGTCATAATCAACTCGTTAGTCACTCACTAGGGCCACACATTTGGGTAATCACACAGCAAATGACAAACACCAAATGCCAGCCCAGATGGGCTGGGCGTGCACATATTATTTCCTCAGCATTTATTTGCCTTTTGTTTACATTAAAAATCAAAAGAAATTGACTGCAATTTTGTCATGAATTATGCATGACGTTGAGCTTTGGATTTCCGTTAGCCTGAGACACTCACATAGACACACCTTTTGCATAACATACAGAGAGAGAAAGAGAGAGAGAGAGAGAGAGAGAGAGGGAGGGAGAGACACGCACATAAAGTCGACTCTATTACAAGTCAATTAAATGCTGCAATGCTTAATAAAAAGCCACTTAAAGCCGCATAAAGACTTTTCATGAAAACTCACTTCAAATTGTGATTAATAATAAAAGAAAATATTTTTATTATTAGTACGTCTGCATTGGAAATGTCGTAAATGCGGCGCGGCCATTCGACAGAGTTGCATAAAAAATGATTGTCGTCTAGCTGGGTGCAGTTGGCTCACGCACTTGCATATGCCCCTCCTCGCATTTGGGCTTTGTCACCAATTGAGTGCAGTTCGGTTGGCTTGAGCCACGCCCCCAACTGCTCCAACTGCCACCCGCTGGCAGTTGGCGATTTTGCGCACAGACAGGAAACACGTACGACGTCATGAACGCATATTATATCATTTTGATAGGCAAATGAGGCTTGAAAGCCGGCCCGATCTCCAGCCAAGCTAAGCCGCGTTCTTGCCCTTAGCCCAGCTGACGCTGACGTGTGACGGCTTAAGGCGCCAATCTGCTGATCATCGCAATGACGCTGGCGTTGTCCTAAGCGAACGCACGTCAGCCCCACTGAATGAGCGGCTTTCATTTACAGCCGCTCAGGCATTGGTAATCATCATCGTAATGGACAGCCTGCCCATTGGAGCTTTGGCTGCCCTCGCCCCGCTCTTAACCAGGCCAAGTGGGCTGCTCACGTTTATTTACTTTATTTCTCTATTTATTTGCTTTTTGTTTTCGCATTGCTACTCTTTATACACCCTACTTAACAGCTGCACTCGGGCCGGAGTCGCTGTTAAGTGCATTGAGGTAGGCCTCCATTAGCTGCATTTGTTTTGAGTCATCTTGGCCACTCACATACTCTCGATAGACCCTCGCTCGCAGTTAGGCGCCTGTGCCTGTGCACGCACTCGCATTGAGCAATTAATCACGTTCAAGTGACCTCAGTCACAGAATCAATCAACAACAAAAAACAAAACAACAATAAGTCAACCACACGCCCAGCTACGAACATTGTCTGACGGACAGTGGCCATTTAGCGGAGACACACCCAGCAAACAGTTTTATTTTAAGTCAATAAGCAAATAAGTACAAATATATTTCATTTTCTCGCGTTGGCTTTTGTTTGCTTATATAGCCATATACCCACATACATGCGCATACATACGGACAAAGTCTAAAAAAATTGTTAATGGCAGGCCAACAAGTAGAACAAAGGCAGCGAGAGTTATTTCCGTTCGTTGAGTTGTGCTAATTAAATGCCGCACAGAGAGCCAGAAAGCCAGAAATTGGCCAACTGCGCACATATGTATGTCGGCAGCTCGGAGGGCTGGTCTGTGACTGGGAAGACCTCCCATGAACTTTCAGCGCGCCTCCCACACACAGTCACACATGCCACATGGCAGCCGATTGCCAAATGTACCGTTAGCGTTGCACAATTGAAATATTGCCAAAACGGCAGAAGAAAAGTGCAGCCCAGTGTGGGCCAGCTCAGCGCTGACTTCGACTTGACTTGGGTTGGCTTGGCTTGGCTTGGCTGGCGGCCTGCCAATCGCCACAAGACGATCAATTGGTGGACGCTTTCCAGCTGACTCCAGCCAGAGCCAGACCCCCATAAAATGTAGCCAAACTGTCGCTGTCTTCAGGCCGCCTGACTGACTCGTTTGCGTCGCTGATTTACGAGCTCGCCACGGGTCGTTGTCGTTGTGTAACGCATGCGATTCAGAATTTTTAAATGCCAAGCGCTGACCAGCAGCAGCAGCAGCAGCAGCCAAGACCCCAGTCGAGCCAGAGATTGAGCCTGCCGGTTACTGTTGCTGTTGTTGTCGCCAAGTCGCGACGGTGGCGGCGACATTTTAATCAAGAAACCCAATCGAACGCACGCATGCGCAATAAAAACAAAAATAAAATCAAACCTATAAAATCAACAACAAAAATACTTAACCGTTTCACTTACACACACACACACACACGTACACAGAGTCATACACAACTACACACATTCCAGCCGATCGCCTCCTGAGTTCTCTTGAAGCGTTCGATTGGGGGCTGGCGACAACAACAGCAGCAACTGACGAACGGCAACAAAAAAGTTCACTTGATCTTCAGACGCTTTGCCCCTATGCGAATTCAAATGCGATTTATGGCGATACCTTCGCCCATTTGCATACCCATGTGGGCTACACGTAGAGCGAATAGCAGAGAAGTATTACGATGAAATGGGTGAAAAACTCGTACGTTTGCCACAATATCTACATATGTATATCGTGGCATAGACTATATCGCCAGAACATTCCCTAAATATATGCAGAAAAAGTAGTGCAAGTGAGTTACGACGACTCAAAGAAAGTTTTTCAACTCGAAATAGACTTTTAGGATTAGTGGAAATTTGTATTACACAGGTGATACGTGAGACTAAGGAGTGGATGTAGAAACTACTATATAAGTAGTGAGTTTTTTTTTAATTAGTAATAAAAAATAAAATAAAAATAAAATAAATAAAATATAAAATATATACACACACATTACCTAGTACATGCTATATTGAACCGATCTTATCGACGTCTTATGGCAAGTTTATTATATTATATTATTATATTTTCTGATAATTGTATTCTAGGACATATTTGAGCAGGTGCACGTTACTATTTTATATTCATTTATTTTATATTATATTAACTCTTTAAGATTTCATTAAAATTCTGTTCTGCATATTTCTCGTATTTCGCTTCTGGTCTGTAAGAACTGTATCCGCCATGGCATAAATCCATTGGCAGTCAGACGGGGCTGGGTGTGGCTGCGAGTAGAGCAAACAGCGCTCAAGATAAATATTTTGTGAACAATCGAGGGCATGGATAAGCTGCGAGTGGTGTGAGCAATATTATCAAATATGTAAATAATTGCTTGCCATTTGCTCGCCATCCAGAAATTAATTAAAGCATTTGCACACACACACGACTGGCAGAAATTGGAAAAACTTAAGTCCACACACATGTGCTGGGCATGTTGCGAAAATTTATGACAATTTAAATGGTGCACATTCGGCGCACAATTTGAGGCGATTAGCGCAGAAATTTTCGCGGATTTGGCTTATGCCGGGCCCGGTGGCAGGCCGCTGCTTGCCACATGTGGCAGCCAAGACTTGGCGCATTTGGCGCAATTTTTCATTTACTGTAAAAAAGATTATGAAAATGTTTTCTGGGCGCGCCATTTGTTGCCAAGTGTGGCCGCCAAGTATGATCAACATGTTGCGGCAACAATAATTGCAGTGAGTGTGTGTGTGTGTGTGTGTGTGTGTGTGTGTGTGTTTGTCAGCAGTGACAACTTTATATGACTCGCTGAAGAATTATCGCTAAAATTAAACACTGTCTCACTCTATCTCTCTCTCTCTCTCTCTCTCTTTTTTTACAGAGCAACCCCAGAGTGGAGTCAACGCGGCTCGGCAACATGACAGCGGCAAGAAATTTAGTAAAATTCAGTGCAATACAAATCAAAACAACATGACAAGCGATGTGAAAAGTGCAATTAGCAGTGGCAGCCTCAGCAACAGGAACAGCAGCAGCAGCAGCAGTCAGCTGAAGCAACATCAAACGCTTATCAACGGCAACACAACGCCGCCGGCAACAGCAGCAGCCGCAGCAGCAGCCAACACGTCAGTCTGCTGCGCGACTATCGCAACTGACACGACGCGCTACAAATCGGGATTAAGTGATGTAGCGGCCGACGAGGACGTTGATGATGCAGCCACATCCACATCCACAGCGGCAACAGCAACTTCATCTGCCACTCCTGCGCCAGCTGCAAGCGTTTTAAGCACCGGTTGTGCAACTATGCCGCGCACTCGCCAATACGGAAGCAATGCGGCAGGAGCAGTGGCAGCCAACACCATGACAGCTGATAAGAAATTCTTAAGCCGTGCCTCACCCGCCGCCAACACTTCAGGCAGCATGGCGGCAGCAGCTGCGCCGCAGCAACATCATAAGCTGCAATTCAGCGATAAGGCCGAGCTCAAATTGGCCGCATTGGACAATCTGGACCTGGCGCATAGCCTCGACCTGATAGACGACGAGGGCGATGATCCATATGGCGCACTCCAGGACTACTTGGAGCGAGTTAAGGTAAGTGCGAGGCTACCCTAATTAGTTCCCCTATTGCATCATTCCCGAATTAAATTAAGGCCACGTCCCGAGCCACTTGTTGCCACCTGAGCATATTAAATTTCACGAATTTTCATAAATTGATAAGCGACAGTTGCTGTCGCCACACACATTTCTCTACGCCGCTGGCCTGAGCAGCTCCCCTTCCGTCCCCACCCTGTGCAGTGCTCCCCCCACTGAACTGTCAACGCCGCGTGATTTTGCAAATGATTATTTTGCGTGACAGAAAAATGTGTTAAACCAAACACAGTTGGGGCACAGCAGCAGCGACGTATTCGTAATGTGTAACGCATACGACGCGTTGCACGCTCAGCTTGCTGTTGTTGTTGTTGTTGGTCTATTCGTCGCTGCGGTTGTCGTTGTCGTTAGCGTTGTCAGCGTCGTGTACATAAAATTTTATGTTTCTGTACCGGAAAGCGCAATATTACAAACTCAAAGACTAAGCAGCGTCAGCGTCAACGGCCGACCGCAACTTTAGTTATTTTTATAACTGTTTCGCATGAAATTTGTCCACAGACAAGTTGCTTCTTTGCCCATAGCGGAAGCAGCGCACGCACGCGTTGCTCATTAGCATTGCGTTTATGGTTCTGCGCAGCTCGCTGCGCTCTTCGAGCCGCAAGCGCCCGTGTGTTCCATGTGGCGTGCATTAACCAACGGTTACTAACAATGCCTTCATCTCGATCGAAATTATATTTAACTTAACCAGAAGATTATCTGGCAGCTCTGATTGGCCTTCAATTGTTTGTGATGTCATGGACTAAATCTAAACCTAGTTATTTACTAGCGACTAATCTACTTTGGTAACTCATTAGCATACCCTACCTTCATTCTTCATTATAAGCACTGAAACTGAAAACATTCTCATCAGCTAGTTTTTCATCTCTCTAAGAAACATTGTCGGCCTCAGTCTATGATTGCCATTAGGCTGCACGCCATCTGTGCACATTTTATAATCAGTGTCATCACCTCAACACCCATCGACCGACCAGCCACGCCCTGATAGGCGTAACATGCGTTGTGTTGTGGTGTCTTGTGTTGCTTAGCTGGCGTGGGCTGTCAGCTTATGACACGCGCAGCGGCTCCGGCTGGGGCCTGACTTTGGCCCTGGCCCGTACTAGCCAGGCTTAAACACCTTTTTCTTCATTCATATTTCAGCTCAATGCAGCTAATTTTTTGGCTAAATTGAAATTATTAGCCAGCAACTGTGGCTAATGATGACAAAATGTGTCACAGTGCTGCCCACACGGGGCAGCCGGTCGCTTTCTTTTGGCGCAGCCCCCGCCGTTGCCGGCTCGCGCGCGGCAGCATTGGTGCGGCGCGTTTATTATGACAAATAGTGCAGCACTTTAGCTCCAAATTGCCGTTACTCGTAAGACCCGGCTAGGCGCTTGTTGTAGTCGTGGCCTTAGGCTTAATTTGCCTAGTTATGAAATGCGTTTGTGGAGGCGGCGCTGTTGCTGTTGTTGCTGTTGTCTGCGTTGTCGTTGCCTGACCCATTTTGGCCGCGGCAACGAAGCGTGCAGCCTATGAAACAGATGCAACATGACAAGCGCGCGGCAACTCGTTTTGCTTCGCGCTTCCTGCATCAATTAGCGTTTGTGTTGCATTTCGGCTACACAGACATACGCCTAATCCATAATTTAGCTACGACATAGGCCAATCATAATCGACTCTCGTCCGTCGGCTTAATCAAGCCGTCAACGTCTAGCGTTTTGGCCACTCAACAGAATCTGATAAGCCTTCGACAACAATAACTGCTGTTGCGTGTGTTCTCAGCCGATTTTAATTATAGATATTGACAATGTGGCAAAATGAAATTGAGACGTAAAGCTCAAGAGCCTAAAACTGTGGGATTGGCAGCTGCGGCAGCTCCTAGGGATTGTCTCAGCTTGGGGCCAGTGGTTCAGTGAACCGCCAAGGCATCAGCCAATTATGCGAATGCTGTTAATGAATGTGGGCGACGGCTTTGCCTTTAACTTATCTGCGAGTCTATAACTTTATGCAACGGCATTAGGTGAAGCTGGAGCTGGGAGCTGGCAGCTTAGACCTGGGTAATTTGCGCCTGCAACTGCGTCTGCGCAGCTGCCTAGAGAAAGTTGTCTTTGCCCAATTTGCAAATGACGTTTTTTTGTCAACGTCAACAGCGAACGGCAAACGGCTAAGCCAAACGGCAAATGGCAAACAAATGGCAATAAAAGGCAGTGCCAGCGCTGTGCACGTTACTATTTTTGTCAACCAGGAGTTGCTGCCGTGTCCCAATGCAGACAATAAACCAGAAATCGCAGCAATGCGCCAAATGGAGCCAAAACAAAAATAAAAATCAAATGAAAAACTAAACAAAACAGCAAAAAGTCAGCAGTAAACAGTCAACAAAATCAGCAGCAACATGTTGCTGCGCTGTCATTGCCACAAATCAAATGAAAGTGAAGCAACTCTCCAGCTGTCCGACTAGCTGTGAGCAGCAGCTTCTACAATTTCACCAGCAACAATCATAATTGCAGACGGCAATTAAGCTGCTGTCAAATATTGCCAGCTACCCATGCTGCTCGGGTTACAGTTGCAGTTGCCAGTTGCTGGTTGCCAGTTGCCTGTTGCATGTTGCTGCCGTGCACACAATTGCCTCACCCTCGCCTCGAACCTGTGCCTGACGTGTTGTCAACAGCATTTGGCTCATTCCGCCACTGCTGACAATGCGTTGATATTTTCCGACAAGCAAATCTGTGGCAACAAAAAGCCATTGCCACAAAATTGCGCCAATTTGCTGAGAGTGGACTCGAGTCGCGTCAGGCGGACTGGACTGGGACTGTTGCCACTGCACGGATCCATGATAGCTTTCAGCTGGACACTGACTTTCTTTTTGGCCCGCCATCATGCAACCTGGGCTTCTTTTTGGTCTATCTCGTGTCAAGCCCAAGTGACACAAAGTAGTCAACGCTGCTGTGATATCCACTTGAAAGTTGGCGCAGCCTCAACAAAAATGCAACTTGATTGCTGCACTCTTCGCTTTTGACACTTTTTGTTGAATGAAACATGAGAAGTGCCATAAGATTCAGTAAAGTATTATAAAATAAAGCCAATGCGATTGTCTATGATCAGAATACAGCAACTGCCAGGCATAAGTCTCTGGATATCTCTAGAGCTGCTCTAGATAGTTAATTCATGAAGTTCTAAATCTTTTTAAACTAGAATATACGATTCTGTATATTTTATTCTTTTCTATATACTTTATGTATATATTATATATATATTCTATAAATGCTTTGTCTATTATTATTTTATATATCTTTGGCCCATTCGTTCAATATTCAAGTCAAGAATATCTGAGCTTATGTCATAAATCCCATGAACTCATGGCAACAAGCCCAGAAAGCTTCCCAGCCAGACCTCATTATAGGCTCAGAACTGTGCATCTCGGTACAGCTGGCTCGCTTGACCACATTGGTGGATCCACTCAAAGTGTCATTGCCCAGTTGAGTGCCCACAGCATCAACTGCTGCACTCATTTTTCTAGACAAACTCTGGCTTGGGTTCAGCTGTGGTGGTTGCCCCCAGACTGAAGTGCCATTGAAATTACAATGATCTTCATATGTTTTTGGACTGATCGCAAACATCAAGCTACCAAAAACCCGAAATTCAACGCAGACCCAGACGCTGACGCGCATCAGCTTAAGATTTGTGTATGTGCGTGTGTGTGTTTGCTCTGAGTATTATTTAACCAATTTGTTTTTGGTTGCTACGACCTTCAATGGTCATTTATACAAAAAACAAAGAGCTGGCCTGGTCTGGCCAGGCCTGCACTGAGCTCAGCCGTGTTGGCTGCCTGGTCTGGCCTGCTCTGACCAGCAGACTTTGCGTCTCTCCAAATATTTTGACGCTGTTGTCGATTTGGATGCCTACAGCGGGCAACTGGTCAATGTCAATGTCAGAAATTTGTTGAAGTGGAAAAATTCAGTTGCTGTTGTAACGGAGGCTTAAAACTTATTTGGTTTTCCTCTAAACGTCAGTCGGCAACTGACTGACTGACTGACTGACTGACTGATACCTTTAAGGTTCAATGCTTGCTAATAAGCTAAAGCCAGAGCAGCTTGATTGATGTGCGTTTTGGGGATTACAAGCAAGCAGCAGCAGCAGCAGCAGCAGCAGCAGCAGCAGCAGCAGCACTCTGACCTTAGTGGTCACAGCTTTGTTATGGCTGTTGCTGCTGATGCTCCGGCTGTTGCTATTGCTGTCATTGCCGTAGCTGTTGTATTTGTTGTTCTATCCGGCTGCATATCTGAGCAGCAGACATATCGCTGCCTTGGCATCGGCATCGGCATCGGCATCAGCAGCTGCGTGCCACGCCCGCGTCGCCACGTTGCAGCTGTGTGGAGTCTGCGACGAAGTCTAAAGTTGAATTGCTAGCACAATGCTGATTACATTTACCGATAAATTAGCCAATGAATACAATTAAAAAAGGAAAAAGTCCATCGATGCCCAAGGGGCCTTACAGACTGTCTAGAGGCTGCCACAAGGGCACAGACCTTCACAGCACAATTCTAGAAAGGCCCCAAGGGCAAGCCACGTAACCTTCGATTATTTTTTTTAATTTACACAAAATCAATTGCAAGCTAACAATATATATATTTTTGGTTAACTTTATACATTGTTACGAAACCAAGGTGCACTAGAAAGAGAAATCGAGCCGAGACTCGAGTGCCTAAAGGATGTTGGCCAAAAAGTATATATATATAGCAAAACGATCGCCATTTACATGTCCAATTGACCATAATCAGTGTCATTGTCAGTGTCATGGCTGCTGGGACTATCGTTGAGCGTTAATTGTGTCTAGTGGGCATTGGGCGCAGATCGCCTCAAGCGCTGATAGCTTCTGGCTGGCCAGGATGTTTTCACCTGCTGCTGCTGGCGCATGCCCGGATTGACAATGAAGCGAAGTGGCTGCAGTGGCTGGGGGCCCGGCTGCTGTTGTAAATAGGCTGACATTGATCTTGTCGACTGCAATCTATTAGCAGGCTGCGGCAATTGTAGTTGCACTAGGGCTGCGTCGTCGGCTGACATTGATGTCTTGACTGATTGATCGTTACCATTAATTTCATGCGTTGGCATTCTTTGCGGCCAGTTGTCGCCTTTGCCGCTGCTGTCACTGTCGGACTGTAGTTCTCTCTGTAGTCCTCCCCACTGAAGTTGCTTTGCTGTCGATTGCCGCTTGCCGCGATTGGGGAAGAATGGATCGTCGACGTTGTAGAGATCCCGCAGATTCAGTTTTTTGCCGCGATGCGGAAAGAAGGGATCGTCCAGTTTGAAAACATCGCGATGCTTTTTGCCGCGATTCGGATAAAATAGATCGTCATACTTGAACATATCTTTGACTCGGTCGCGCTTGCCGCGATTCGGCACAAACGGCTCGTATCGATTCAATAGCTCCTCCAGGTCGGGTGTGGTGTGCTTGCGGCCTCGCGGTGGTATAAACGGATCGTCCTGCGGCTTTAGATCATCTATAAAAAGAAAACAGAGAAACCCGCAAAGGGGAGAGGGGGAAATAAAGACGCAAAGCAGCGAAAACAGTAAGGGTGAGAGAGAGAGAGGGAGAGCGAGAGTAAAAAATATGCACTTAATGCGTGCCGTAAGTGGCAGACAAGTTGTTATTAAGGCCGTGCCGTGCCCCATGCATTTAAAACGAAACAAGAATAGAACCGAGGCGAACTAAACTAGAGGCTGGTCCTTTTGTAATTTCAACACCCTGGTACTCGCTACGCCCAGGGAATTATGATTTATGCATGCTCACCGCCCAGTTGGTAACTCTCCTTTTGATTCAGCTTCTCGCGCCGCACCAGCACATAGTGCGGCTCCTCGACAATCAGCGGCGGCTCCAAGTGGCCCGATAGATTGTACTTTTTCCATATGAACATGCCCGGATGGTAAAACTCAGCTGCACTGCCGCCCAGGCCCTCAGTTGCAAGCTGCGATGGGTAGAGCAGTTGCATGGCCCAGTGCAGGAACTTTGCCAGATCCTGTTCGCCAGTGAGCAGCATGAACACCTCGTTGTTGTTGCCCTTCAAGTTGATATCTTCATTGGAGTCGCCGTCGTCTATGTCATAGAATTTGTTGTCGTCCATGTCCAAGGACTCCTCGGCAGCATCTCCATTGCCCAGGCCCAACTGATCCTGCAGCTGCTGTCGCATACGCGACACGGCTTCCCTAGTTCTGTTCGTGATTGAAGGTGAGAAATTGTTTCATTAATTTCTATAATCCCTAAATGACTGATGTCTGTGTTAAGATTAATGAGGCAGCATTTGTAGCTCAATGTCAGTTTAAGGATCGTCATTGTGCATCATCTTCGAAAACATTTTTCTTTTGATAGTGCGTGGGTTGCCCAGGTTTCAATTACACACGCGCACGTCTCTCGCTGGGTTTTCTCTTTTTCTCCCATAGAGTGCTCGTCTCAAAATGATGAACATGTTTGGGTACGTGTGTACGTGGGCTGCCTTCAACAATGACAGCCACTCGAGCAGCTGACCCAGAAAAGCTACCAATAGGCCCCATCCCCGCCCCACCCAAGACGCTGTGTTAATCTTGCTGTCATGTAGGCTCATCCAATCAATAGGCGATTCCCTTTTATAAATTGCTGTGTAAAATTACAAATTAAAGGCACAAAACACAAAAACAGCTGAAAGTTATGCGGGCTTAAGGCCAATTAATCGAGGCATTTAACAAATCAACAAAAACACAAAATGAAGAAATGAAGAAATGAGAAAAATGAGAGAAATGATTAATTGTAATTTAATAGTTGCGCCCAAGACCAATCATTTTTCAACGCCTTGCACATACAATTTAAATGTATTTAAGCGATGCTCGCCTTTGACTATAATGGATACCCTATAAACACTGGGCAGAGACTGTATACGCATTGCAGATGCTTGAGTTACTATAAGGAACTGTTTTTCTGAACACAGTAGAAGTGTCAGATGAATGGGAAATTAAATTCAGTTTGCTTTTCATAATATATATATATATATATATATATAGATATTTATATATACATATATCAGGACCTGGGTAACCTGAACTTATAAAAGACATTTTCAATATCTATTCAAGTATCTGCAACTCTGATATATCAATGAAAGTTTAGGGTATACGAAATAAGAATAATTATTATGGCCACAATAAAGTTTCATGGGCCGATTCTCTCACTTGCCACAGTATGGCCAGGGGGGACAGGCTCCCTTTCGGCTTTTAAGCCGAATGAAAAGTGAAACTTAATGCATGTTGCAATCTTTCGTTTTGTTTTCGTTTCGTTTTGGGGCCAATGAATTTGCTGACAGTTGTTATTTTGCGAAAAATTTATAAAATAAATCAACATATGTACACGAGGCGGTGTGGCAGCAACAAAACTCCGCCGTCGAACTGATTTTTTCACGCCCATTAATTGGTTTTGCGTGTTTTCGGCCGACAGCCAAATTGTCGACGATTCGTTGCTCTTATTGTTGACTTTTGCATTGCGATTAAAAGCGTGGCGCCCAGGCTCCATGTTCAAAGGTTTAGCCCGAACTTAAGCTCAACTTTAGAGCCGAAACACTTGATAAATTGGAGACCGCCTTTAATTGGCTTACAAGCGACATGAACCGAGTCGAGAAAGTATCTTTTTTGACAGTCTCCGTGGTCACCTTGAACCCGTCGCAAGACTGATTGCCACCCAGAAAGAAAGGGACACATCCTTAACTCACCTGACGGCCATCAAGGCGCGATTGTACTCCCGCGGACAATTGTTGTTGGCCAGACAGCGCCTGGCCCAGAATTTCTGCAACGTGGGCGTGGCATACTTCAGCCCAAGTCCACGGCCACGCTGCGGTGCAATTTCCTGCGGCGCTGATTGCCGTCGTGCCTCTAAATCATAACCCTCGCCCAGTGGTTTTCGATTAAAATCCGTCTGCTGCTGCTGCGGTTGCTGCTCCACTTCTGCTTGTATGTCGCTGTCGTTGTCGTCGTGCTCGCGGTCGTCGTTGTTGTAGGGCAAAATGTGCTTGCCAGCCGCGGATGCGGACTCCTTACTGTGCAGCATATCTAGCGATGGATCGATGCCCCCGTCAAACAGGACGCGTGCATCCTTTTTCCAGCGCTGTTGCTCGTGCAGATTTAGCTGGTGGTGCACCCGCTGCTGCTGCTGCTGCTGTTGCAGCTGTCTCAAGGCCACCACCTCCGTAGCCGCGATAAGCGATGGTGGCAAAGATAAGACCACGTTGCCTTGGCCGTTGTTGGCAAAGCCACCGCCACAATAAATCGCCAGGCAGACACAGAGCCAAGCGAGCGTGAGCCTCATGCTGTCTGCGGCGCAAGCGCAAGCGTCTTTGGCTGTGTTGGTTTAAAGTCTGCCTCTGGCCTGCCTCGATCGGACTGGCTGTTCCAATTTTGCCTCGCGTCGGGCACTTTGATGCAGCGACCGCTGTGTTCTCCTCCTAGAAACTGAAAGTGGCTGCGCAGCAACTTCACTTTTTATAGCTGGCCGGCCAACGGGCCAGCAGCCAAGTCCGCACATTGAGTTTTGGGAATACGCTCTGGACTCTGCCGCATATGTGGGCATTGTTTGTTTGGCGCACTGCACCGTGAAATTAAATGCCGAAATGCTAGTGGGAAATATGACTGTGGCCACCAGAGAGGCTTCGAACTGAATCAAAAAATCATATGTGACACATTGCCATGCCCTAACCGTGCTTATATATGTGCTTAAGCCAACGCACGAAGTGTGATCCGAGTCGTTATGTTGCTTGCCTTTGGGCAGTGGAGTGGGCGGCCAGGCAAACCGTTATTTTTCTGTTTGCTGATTGCTCAGCTCTATTGGGGCATGGGAAAGGTTTCTGGAGCGACCAGGTCTCTGCACAAATTAGCTGACAACTTCTCACACGAGGAGGACAAATGAGGCAGCGGCTCTGCCAAAACATTCCCAGCGATAAAATCTCTGTCCAAGGCGACCAGGCGGCCATGGCAGTGGCTGCCTTAGACTCTCCAAGTCGGCGCTTTCTTTCAAGGCACAGCCAATAGATGGGCTCTACCTTCGAGAATTTATTACTTGCTAATGCTCGATCGCATTTGTCTGCAGCAAGGGCTGGAGCTGCTGGGGCTGCAACAGCAACAACAACAGCCCAAACACAATTGTTGAGTAATGAGCTCGGCACGTTATTAATGTCACTGGGCCTGGTGCTGCGGCCAGTTCTCGTTCTCGTTCTCGTTCTCGTGCTGGAGCAGCTCTTTTGTATCTTAGGGCCACGTTTTTTAATTAAGTAATTCGCTGACTTTGTTAGCCCTGTGGGTCCTCTGTCTGATCTTCTTTACAAACGGCTGCTGTGTTTTTTCTTTCTGTTGTTGCTGCAGCTTTTTGTTTAATCTGGCTAACAAATTGCTTCATTTCAATTTATTTGCATTTGTTGTTGGCTCCGCTGCTGCACGCCTTGGCTGTTCTTTTGTTGTTGTCTGTAGTTCGTGGCTGCAGTTTTCTGTGCTCTCTGCTCGAAAAACCTTTTCTTTGTGTGCCTCTGCGGTCGTGTTCTAATTTATTTGTCTTTGATTGTGCCCATGTCTCTGCGGCTCAATGTGAGTAATGTCTGATCGTGCCTTTGCTTTCCGTCTTTCTCTCTCTATTTGTTGCGCAAATTAAGCCAACATACATCATAGCCCGATCCATTAGAATCTGGCGCCCTGGGCGCAGCGCGATTTATGGAGAACCCGCTACCGATATATGCCTGGCCTTGATATATGTTGGCAATTAGAGCGCTAATCAAAACCAATCTGAATTTATGTGCAACTGCAACTAACAACTCGATCCTAATTGCAGCTGGAAATCAACGAGGTCTTTGAGCTGCGCAAGGCGCAGCGCTTGCAGCAGCAGCTGCAGGAGCAACTCGAGGCCGTGCGACAGGCAGCGGCAGCCGCCAAGCAGCTTGATGAATTGTCGCGTTCTACGGAATCTGATAGCGGCTTTGACAGCAGCAGCACAACAGCAACAGCAACAGCAACTGCAACAGCAGCAACTGCAACTGCAACATCAACAGGCAACAGCAAACCAGTGACAACTAAACTTAGAGCTCTGCCGCCGCCACCGCTGAGCCCAGGCACCACATCTAGTCGACGTACTTCAGCCGAGACACCGCCGCCCGTCGCTGCCCAGCCGGATGATGTGAACATTTGGGCAAACAAATTTCTACGTGATTTGGACAATCTGATGGGTGGCGATAAGCTGCCGACGCATCTGGCATCCATTGCAGGCGCAGGCTCGGACTCAGCCTCGTCCGGCAGCTCGCCCACGTCCAGGACAGCGCCCATGTTGCTCTCAGCAGCAGCCAGCGCAGCCCTGCAGAGCCGCTTCGGCAAGAGCGCCGTTGTCAGCAACGAGCAGCAGCAGCAGCAAAACGGACTCGTCTTGAAGCCGGAGAAGCATGTAAGTTAAATGCAATCATAAATTCTCACACTGAGATTTCGTAATCTGAAATCACTTATATTCCCTTGTAATCTCTCGCACGATTTCAACATGGGGCAAGCCCAACATATTTTATGTGGGTTAGATAAAAAGCGCTTAAAACAAAGGCATTTAATCTAAAGTCAAACAATGTTGTCCACACATAACGCGAACACCCCACTCCTGCCTCTGCCCGCCCCTTTGAGACGCTCCATCACGAGCATATTCCCCAAAAAGAAAAGCTGAAAAATTGCCTCTCGAGAACTGCCGCCATATGTGCCATATGCTGTACGCCGCGCCGCGACTGTGCCGGATGCGCAAGTGAAGCGCGTGAAATTTATGAGCAGCATTGGTGCACGGGGCAGAGGTTGGCGCAGGGCGCGGAGAGCGGCGATAGACAGTCACTTCCAGACTGCCTGCCACTTGAACGAGTTAAACTTTGAACTGTTGAAAAGATATGGAAAATATATGAAGAATAAAACAGAAGCGAATTTTACGACTACCCGCTGCACTGCATTCAACTATTCGAGATGCAGCGCCATGAAATGCGTAATAAAATTAAGCTAATTAGTGAATAATTTAGGAAAAACCCCAGCGTTGAGTGGCAGCCCAGAAAATTCGTCTGAATCGCATGTGCTCTCATTACTTCTCATTTAAATAAAGTTGCAGACAGAAATAAAATAATTTAGCTGAGCTGATGCAACTGCATCGGTTACAGCTCTCCTAGCCCAAAACCCAACTCGACTGCGGTCACAACACGTACACACACACACACACACACACAGAGAGAGAGAGATTTAGCTGCAGAGGCTCAAGCCACACTCACTCGATGACCCACTTAATCCAGACATAAACCATAAACCAAAGCCCAGAAACCCAAGCAACTTGTTAGCTGTCTCGGGCTTATCATATCAAATGGATCTAATTAAAACATTTATAAGCCCAAGCAGCTCATAAACGGCACTGAGTCTGTGGTCTCTTGTTGGTTGTCGTCTGTTGCTTGTTGTTAGTTGCATATGCTTAGCATACATTTCGCTCTCAGCTGGCTGTGATTATCTGTGGAAAAACCTTATAAAGGCTGTTGCTGCTGCTGCTGCTGCTGCTGCTGCAGCCCCAACGGCAACACCAATGGCAATAGCAACAAATATTAATTTTCAAAACGCGTGCCAGCGGAAAAACACAACACCGAAATACCACAGAAACCCAATAAATAATATAGACAAGCAAAGAGTTATGCCGGGTGTTTTGGCTAAGAGATACCCTGCATCATTAGATTAATATATTATGTAAGCCAACCAATCCCCATTTGTATATGCGAGACAGAGACTCTGAGTTGACACGACTCACGCTGCTGTTGTAGGCCACTGACTAGGTAAATTTCCATCAATCGTTAAACTGCAGAGGCGCAAGGAGCACATGCTGCCATCATACATAGCATATGTATTCTATATATACTTCATAATTTCTGTGCTAATGATATGCATGGCTGCATGCCCTTTCTGCCACTTATTATCTCTATTTCTGTCTCTGTCTGTTGCCTGGGCCGACCTTTATTTTAAGCACAACAGGAAACTGATGTCGGCTCTGCTCTGTTTTGTTAAATATTCCATGACATGCATGAGGAATTTTTGGCGCAAATTCTGGCCTGATCCCAATGTTTAAAGCATAATCTGTTGCCGGTCCGCAGCAGCTGTGGGGAATTGATTTTCCTTAGCCAGTGCAACGGGGTATGTGGGCGCTTGCCGATGCTGTTACTGTCCCCGAAACGTAGACCGTCGAGCTGTCATATTTTACAGTAATCGCTCAAGTAAAAGTGCCAATTAAAAGCGCTTAAGCCCGAGACCTGCAGTGCACTAATTAACGCCGAGAATGTGGTCCGCTTCGCAGAGGGCACAGTGAGTCAGTCAGTCAGTTGGTTAGTCAGTCAGAGCGCTGACTGCCAATAGCTGCATAAATCAGAAACGGCAACCTTATCGAGGACACAAGTGCGTGCCTTGCCTGCAAAAGAGACCCGAAAACGAGCCAAGCGAACAGACTGTCAACGAAAGTAAAGCAAAAACAGATGTTTTTTCTTTCGAAAGGTGGGCCAGTGAATTGGGTCAATACGCCGCCCGGCGGCAGATACTCAAACAAAGATCAAGACGCTTACACTACAGCCGAGCACTCCACTTCACTCCTGCCCAGCTGTCAGCACTGTGGAACTGCTGGCTGCTGGCTGCTGTGCCAGACCAAGTGGAACCCAACGCCCCAATTTAGTTGCCTCTTGTGATGTTTATGAGGCGCGCTCAGATTGCTGCGAAAGTGAATCTTCGCATGTGTGGCATGCAGTGCAATGCAATCCGCGCTTAATGATGACGAGCCATGCAGATGGGCAGCTGGACAGCAGGGGCATTCGCTGCAAACACAAAGGCCGCACGGTCAGACAAAGCTTTTCACGCATCGCAACGTTGTTGCACTGGACCGCAGACATTGGACAGTTTTGACTTAAGTAGAACTTGCAAATCACTGCAAGGCAAACAAACATGACGAGCAGCAGGCGAGAGGCAGCGACTGTTGCTCGGACCCCGCTGGAAAACGATGGGCTGGCCAGGCGTTTAAGTGTTTTGATTTGATAATTATTATCAGAGAGCATGCGTGACCGCAGGCGGGCAGAGGCATGTCCAATCGATTTGCGATCGGCTGGACAGGCTCGTACCACATTCAGACTCTGCATATATTGGCCGGGTCGGGTGCGGGGCCAAAGACTGGGGCCTTCTTTCTGGGTCATACATCAATAAATGTGGAACATTGAGGCGTTGCCTGCATTGCGTTTGTCATTAGGTTACATCTGGAAACGTGTACACCAAAATTGTTCTCCCTCTCTCTGGGTCTCTCGCTCTCATAGACTTTTATGATCAATTAGTGGCATTTACAGTTGCCCATTTCCAATGCATTGTGGCCAGATAACCCCTTTAGGGCCACTTGACAATATTTTATTGTGTCATTTTGTGTTCGTTTTATTGCATTTTTCATTAACTAACCGAAGAAAACATTTGATTTGAGAGCGTCGCGTTGTCAGTTTGTTGTGAGAAATATTCACATTTTATTGCATTTAAATTGGCTTTTGGCAGCGATTCGGATATCGAATAACGAACTCAGCTGCAATGGAAATAAAACTGATTTTCCTTGTCACTCGCCCCAATCATAAAAGGCTTCAGTTTCAGTCGCAACGAAATTTCCAAATCGAACATAATAAAGCGATAGTCGGCTAGGCAGGTGTAGACAGGTTCAACTTGGCTCCATAATTGAGAATTTTGTTTGCATTGATCAAATCACTGAATTAATATGGAACAGACTCTGGCGATAGATCGGCTGAAATGTAAAAGTTTTATTGCTGCAATGGTTTGATACAGTTTTCGATCTAATATTCGGAGCCGGCGCTGTAACTCGAACTGGAGCCGGGGCCTGGCGCCCACCTGGCTATACACAGTCATGTGTAGATGCCCATAAAAGCCGTGGCGGTTGCCCGACCAATTAATGCGTCGCCAGCGAGAGTTGGCGGCTCATTAGCACGCAGTTGGCCGATACGCCACTGGGTATTGGCATCGTCGTCGACATCGATATTGAGCCTTTATTAATAATTCATAGGAGCTGTTGTACACAGCCAGCATTCGGCTTGCTGCTCCATAATGCATTACAAGTTTCGATTGCAGCACTTGCAACAGCAGCGGTTGCCATACTCCCCAAGGATATGCTTATATTCATGCCTTCAGGCCACATCCTGTCTGCTAACAATTACTCTATGGATGTTTGGGGCGAAGGCTCTGCTAACTGCAATCAACTTAAGGTAGCTTCGAACGATTAAACAAACACAGTCAATTAGTTAGCTTGACCACACAACTTTTAATTGACTACTCGAATTCTCATCGATTGCCAACTCTTTGCAACAGAACTTTGTTTGCTGGGCAGCAGGAGGAGGCGCAGGAGCAGGCCAAAGATGCTTGACAGTCAGGTACACTAAATTTCCCCCCCTACGTGCTCTGGGTTCTCCCTTCGTATTCCCGTTACAGTTTGGCCAGGCTCGTTAGCCATTTTACTGCTGTTACAGTTTCGGAGCAAAAAGCCCCCAAGGAGCTGAGAGTGGTCGCGTCAGCAGCAGGCAGTTGGCTTGTCCACAGCAGCAACCTGCTGAAGCTTTAAGCCGAGCCACTCATACACAGGCACTGGCATTTTTTGCCAATAAATCATATAAATCAATTTCCGCCTGTTGCTGCTTGTAAAATGAATTTTCGCTGGCTGTCGTCCGCGTTGGCAGCGAGGCAAAAAGCAAATTGTCAATCGCTTGCCAAAGGCTTGTAAATCGAATTGACATAACGAACTTAACGAATGCACCACGGTCACCACCCCTTTTGGCCGGCAAACGAGCGGCGACAGGCACAGGTGACTGGTTACACTGGATACTCTGCATAGTTCGTGGAAGGCTGCCAGCTATCAGCTGCGGCACATAAATCATAAGCCCCAACAATAGCAAACTTTTCCACACTATCAAAAGCTGGCCGAAAGGGGACCTGCGTGTCGGCCACTTGAAATGGCTTTCAGCAGATTCCACTGAAGTTTGCAGCGCACCGCTCAGTTTCTTTCTCGCGATTTGCATAAAATACAAATTCTGATTGTTTTCGTACTCGGCCGCAGCCACTTGACAACGCTCAGAAATACCATTGATATTTCCTTTGGCATTGTTTTTATGCGCACGCTGTCTTCTGGCGTGCTCAAAATGTGGAAACGCGTTGGTCCAGGCAGCAGCAACAGCTTCGGGCCTCCTGCTATCCAGTCTATGGACTACGGCCAAGCTCATTATGCATTCAAGGTCCTTCGTTTAAAGGTTGAGGTTGCGGCCCCTCGAATCTGTCAGCGCTGTGTTGTGTCGACTTTTCTATATTAAACCTGACTGACTATATTTTAATACGTTACTTCCCTTCTTGACTCTCTCACTCTCTCTGTCTCTTTCTCTCTTGCAGGCAACCATTCCACTGCAATCGTTCAACCTTGATTGCGGACGCAGCGAAGTCGCCGCCAAGCCGAGCATTGCCTACATGCGAACACTGTCGGCGCCGGACGGCCAAAGCGCAGCGCCCAGAGCCGCGGCTAGTGCGCAGAGTCAGCGCAAGAGTCTGGCGGTGTTCGGAGCTAATGGACCAGCAGAGACGTCGACTGCGACGTCAGCAACTCATAAGCTGACAAATTTCCAAAGTGCATTGAAAATCGAAGAGCGAACGGCGGCAACAGGTGAGGCAGGCGCTACTGCGACCACCATGGACGATTTGAAATCTAGGCGACAGCGTCTATTCAGCGGCTTGGACATGGAAACGGCTTCCATGGCCATGCCAAAACGGGTGGGCATTAATCATGCAGCTGCCGCGACGTCGCCAACGTTGATGAGCAGAAATGTTATAACCCCGCCACCAGCAAAGGCGGCAGCGGCCGGTGGGGCAGCGGCGACAGGCACAGCAACAAGTGGAACACAGCTGACCTCGGGGAAAGGCGCCGCCACGCCTGGCTATCTGGTGGATGTGACCAAAAAAGGCTCCACCTCAACACTGTGGACCTCGGAGGAGTCCATACTGCGCAGCGTTGGCGCCGTCGATGAAGACAACAAGTGAGTAGCTAATGGAGTCATTACAGCTTCAGCTCCGTTCAGTATTAATATGTCAACTTTTGCAGCTCCACTTCGTCGTCTTCGGCCTGTGAGGAGGCCGCCGGTGTGCTGAGTTCTGGGAAATCCGGCATATCACTCGACTCCTCGGGACTGGACAACGACAACAACGAGAGCGGCATTGGCACGGCTACGCCGCCCAAGGACATGTCCTACTGGAAGAGCCATCATCTGCAGCATCATCACTCGCATCACCACCATAGGACTGGAGGCAGTGCGCCCGACAATGAGTCGGTTAGCAGCCTGGAGGCGCTGCGTAAAATGAAATTCCAGAAGAGCGGCTCTGTGGCCTCCTCCGATGATCCCGATCTGCTCGAGGTGCTCAGCCTCTGCGGCAGCGGGGGCGAGGCGGCCAACGAGTCCCAGGACGACATGCTGGACGAGCAGACAGCGAAACAGTTGCCCACCAAAGCAGCTGCCGCCGAGTACGACGAGTGCCAGGACGAGTTCGAGCTGGCGCAGCACTACTGCGACTGCGACTGCACCGACGGCGATGCGAGCAGCGCCAGTGGCGGCACAGCCTCGATCGCCACGCCCGTCGTACTGCGGCGCAAGTACAGCGCTGCGCCGCCCATTATGGTGCCGATGCCCTGCGTGGCACGGCGCAACCAGCGCAGCCTCTCGCTGGACCATCATCATCAGCAGCACCAGCTCTTGCTGCAGCCCCGCAAGCTGCTGCCGCGCCACAATCACAAGGAGCGCGGCCAGCTGTCATTGGCGCTGCGCCAGGAGCCCTTCCAGTCGCTGCTCTCGCCCACGGCCACGACGGTCACGCAGCTGCACCACTTCGTGGAGCTGCCTTCGCCCAGCAGCGCCTCGTTGCACAGCGACACTGGCGGCATTCAAGAACTGACCACTAAATCCAACTCAGCGCCGCTGCTGCTCAAGGAGCGTGAGCGAAGTCGTCGCTGCGATGACTTTGCCGCCCAGCACTTGGTTAGTATCGCGGGCAGACACTGCTGAAAGTGGTTTATAGACAGAAAGAGGGCAGATTTATGAATAGTTTAGTTTATCTAACATGAGCCAAAGGGAAACTCCGGTCTGGCAAGGAATCAGATACGTATCTGTAATACATTATTATATTATTATTATTATAATAATATAATATACAAATATACGGGAAAGTCCGGTCTGGCAAGGAATCAGATACATATCTGTAATATATTATTATATTATTATTATTATTATATGTAATAATATATTATAATATAATATACAAATATAAGGCAAAGTCCGGTCTGGCAAGGAATCAGATACATATCTGTGATATATTATTATATTATTATTATTATTATAATATAATATACAAATATAAGGGAAAGGCAAGTCTGGCAAGGAATCAGATACATATCTGTAATACATTATTATATTATTATTATTATTATAATATAATATACAAATATAAGGGAAAGGCAAGTCTGGCAAGGAATCAGATACGTATCTGTAATACATATTATTATTATTATTACGTATCTGTAATATATAATAATATAATATACAACATCAGATTCTTATTCATGCCATAACATTCTTAGTTCTCAGCAGATACAGATACAGATACTTCATATTTAACGTCAACTTAGCTAGATTTATTTTGTAAGCGGGCTATTTGTGGAGCAGCCCTCGCGCAAACTTGATCAACAAACATTAAAATGTTCTTTTTTGTCTTCTTTATCTACCCCACAGACGCTGCGCTATTCTCGTTCGCAGAGTGATCGCTATTTAGCAGGTGAGTGGCTGGCAACGAGTTTTTGTTTAGCTTTAAAAGTATCTGTGCACTAAATGAGTTATTTAAATGGCCCGGCTGATGCCGCGGCCGAGGCCAAGATCAAGATCGAGGACGCGGCCGGCCATCAAGTTGGGGGCTTGTTGATTTGATGCGCTGGTGGTCCTGCCAGCCAATTAGCGGCCGGTTATTAAGCGTGAGTGGTTTATAATAACAGTGAAGACCGCATTTCATAATTTCTATAATTATAACCAAATACTTGCCCAGAGCGGGCCCATACATCAGTCTAGCAGTCCGCCCTGTGCTTCAGACTTAACTTTCGATTTCATTCAGTTGGCATAATTTGATTTTCGCAGCAAACAACTGAAGGCAATCAATGGCAGCAGCCGATTGCGACAGCTTGAAGTAGGGCCAGCTGTCATTTAAATTACTTTCATGTTCTTTGGCCACAACAGCAGCAGCAAGAGGGCGGCCAGCCGCAGCTCTTTTGCCAATTTCCAACACTTCCGTCAACACTTCAATGCGAATGGCGAGCCAAAAATGACTGTCAATCTGTCAATGTGCAAGCGGCTGCTGGCCAACACACACACACACGCACACTCACGCTCATATTCGATTTCATCTGCATTGTGCCTCTCCAGTGAATGGTGTGCTAGGCGGTTGGGTGGGTGGCTGGGTGGTTCCTTTCATGCCAAACTGGCATATAAATGAACTAAAATTGAATCACAGCCAGCCGAGCGGCTTTGGCTGAGCCAACGCTATCGGCGCAACAGCAGCATCCAGAGGATGACGTCATTCAGGAGGTGTCAGTTCAGGGCGACTGCACGGTGCTTCGTTCCACTATCTGGTCGCTTTTTGTTTGCTCTCCATGTGACGTCATTAGAGTGACGTCGACAGTGGCCACACGCAAAGGTCAAGCGGGAATAGTTTGTTCCTTGCGCTGCCAATGCCGTGGCCTTTAGCATCGCTTGTATTTATATTGCTAATATCGCATTATGGCCACTTGGCCATGTGACACTCGTTCCATTTATAATACGCTGCGAGCTGGCGCTAAAGCAAAACCTGAGGCTGCCAGTGGGACGGCCATGGGCCTGGTCCTGGGAGCTGTGACTGGGCTGGGCCGGTGGCACTTGTTGTGCCCGTCGTTTCATAACGGAAGCTGGCGCTTTTCTTGTTGCTTTCATTGTTGTTTGCCGTTTATTTTGTTGGAAAGATTAACACGCAGTATTCCATGATTTATCTCAGATATTGCACAAATAAAAATTGCCAGCATTTATTTTATTTTATTTATCTTGCTCATCGTCGGCGAGTAAATACTTTGAGAGCCACATGGATGCCCGCACGCACACATATGTGAGCATGTCTCAATGCCGTGTTTATTCACGCGCCTTATCACGCCCATAATGCAATCAATTAATGGGAAAAATCACGCCTGTGATTTCCCAAGATCTCGACATTAATTTGTTGTTTCAATCAAGCCAAGCAAACTTGGGTACTCAAATTGCAAATTTAACTTAGCATAAATACTGTGATGCTCCAATGCGCAGAACTCATAAAAGCGACTAAAGTTTAACCTTCAGCAACTAACTGTGCCAGCGGCCCGCCCCCTTTGGCCGTCTGCCAGTGAGCAACAGGTGCGGTGCGGTTGTCCATCGACTCGAAACTTTCACAGCCCATCTCACAATTCATATGGCCATAAAAAGCAACTACTTAAAACAAAGGCTGTCAGAGTCTATAGAAACAGCATTGGCTTTGTGTATATATATATATATATGTACGGGTGTGTAGGTGGGTGGGTGTGTGAGTCCTTTCAATAAACATTGAAATGAAATGAGCATCATCAACAAAGCACAACACGACAGTGGTTATTCATTTATTTATTTATTTGTTTGGTTTGCCGGAGCCACGGGCCGCAAAGCATGTTTTTCGAGAAATATAGCCCCAGAGAAAAGTAATAACAATAAATGATTATGGCACTGATAGATCTGCATAGCCAGGGAATCACAGTCACAAGCTGCTCCAGCCACCACCACCACCACACACAGTCGGCCAAGCAAGCAGCAGCAGCATTGCTCATACGTCCCGTTGCTCACTTACTTAGCATTTTATGCGGTCGCCGCAACTCAACTCGAGTCGACTCGTCGTCGTCGTCGTCGCTGCTCGGCTGGCATCGCATCGGGCACGGACACTGCTCGGCTCGGCCATTTTGCTTGGTTCGCGGGCAAAATTATTAGTGCTCTTACAGGCGCCGTGCACGGTAGACGCATTCGTGACCGCATCGAGTCTGGGGCAGGCAACAGGAACGCGTCGACGCCAGCGACTCAACGGTCTGCCAAGAATACAAAACATCACAAAAACAAACGGAAATCGTGTACTCTTCTGTGTAGTGCAGTGTTCAAGCAAGTGCCAGAATGAAATTGAACCCGAATCTTTTGTTTGAGTGCGCCTAACACCCACACAGAGGGAGACATAGCATTGGGCTGTTCAGTTGCCGCCAACTTTTTCGCGTAGTTCGTTGACTAAAAGTGACTTTAGCAAGACGGCGCTGCCAACACTAGTCAAAATGCAGCGCCGGATGTCCGTATCGATACGGGAGTACAAGTTCTTCAGGAGCTTCTCCCAAAAGTTCGAGAATTGGCCCAAGCGCAAGGCCGAGGCGCTGTGGCGCAAAATGCGAGAGCGCAAAATCGCAGGTGAGCACTATGAGGTGATCAAAGAGCCACGCCGGATCCCAAGGGCAGAAATTATTAAATTTAAACCCGTATCGATTCTACATGAGCGAACAAAAAGTACTGGAGCTATGTATGGACGCGTGCCGCTGGCTGTTTATTGTTTTTCCACACCCAATTAAGAGGCTACCCCGCCAACTATTTTAGGAGCCAAGTGTGGCTATTTTCAGCTGGACCGCCGCAGCGGCACCTCCACACACAGCCTGTGTGTATCAATCGACGCCGCAACGCGCACATTTAATCGAATTATTCATTGCATTATTAAGCTATGTCTGTGTCTGTGGAAATGAAACAGGGAAGCGGAAAGGGCTGCAACAAGTTGCGACCGCAGCAGGCACAATGGCAAACGGTCAGTCCGTCAGCCAGTCAGCTTGGCCCAGTCGCACTCAAAGCCCCATCATCATTTGCGCTACGATTTCGCTTTTTTACACCCAAGTGAAATTGCGCGCCAGTCAAGCGAGGCGATTAATTCAAATAAAGAAAACTGTTTGCATGTAGTAATAAATGAGAAAAATTATTATACAATTAATATGTACATGCTATACGAGTATATATATATATATGTATGTGTATAAATAAATATATAGGCATGCGAATGAGCCGCAAAATAAATAACATAAGTAATGAGCACCTGCCTCCATGGTTCATGCCCCCAAAAACGTATGCCGTGCTCTTGTATAAACATAAAGCTGCCCAAAAAAAAAACAGAATCCAATATAATTGGCTGGGAACGTAACATGAATCGCATGATTTGTCTCAGACTGAATTGATTGGACCGTCCACAGCATATTTAATCGCATGATAAAAGTCTCTGGAGCACCGAAAATGCCCTGAGTATGCATATACATTATTCACAAATCTTTTGGAGCACAGTTATAATGTGACATGCAGGAACTCTTCTGATATGGGCGGGTATATATATATACATATATATGCATATATATAGCCACAGTCAGAATGTCTTGTTTTATGATAATTGCCAACGTTAACAAATTGTCTGCGATGCAGTCACATTTCAGAATAAAGTTGGTTTAACAGACTAGCCAAACTTCCATTTAAGCAAAAATAAAACATATTAAATATATGTTAAGTAATTAATTTCAGTTCAATTCAAAACTTTCCTTAAAATTATGTTGTTTTGATTGTCATATACAGGATTATGCAAATGATCTGCTTTGCACAATCTGTTCAAGGGGTGCTTAACTTGAATGAGTTTTCCTTAACCCGTGTTATAGCAATAAATCGCATAAATTTTCCACCGGCTGCCCGTGCTGTACTCCTCTCCAGGCAATTGGCCTGATTGTCTGTTTTGTTGTTTTATTATTTTTATTTTATTTTCGGTTTCTTTTCAAATGTAATTATTTTTATATGCGAATATTTTTTTATTCTGTTCGGGCCGTGTTTTTGTTGTTTGTTTGTTGTGTGTATTCATTTTTGGTAGCAAAACAACGGCAAGTTGGCTGAATTATTTTCATTGTATGCGGGCGAGATGGCATGAGGATGGGGACGGGGCGACAGGGGCGGACGACCGCCCGCTCGACAGCTCAGCAGGAAACATGCGGCGTATAATATGCTGACATTAAAAACGAATTAAAAGCTCAATGATCTGTTATTACAAAGCAGGTGGACCCGAAGGGCGGCGTGGTGGGCAGGGAACCTTAGTTGAATACAGTGTCTAAAGATGTTGGCAGTAGCGATGGATAAGCCACTTTGATGCGTGCTTCAAGCCAATTTCAAGTCAAGTATTTGTTCCAGCAAGCGCCGCGTAGCTCATCGTCCAGTTTACGGCAAATTGAACTGACAGCCTGCCACTTGTTGCAGCCAGTCCCTGAACGCAACTTGTTCACAGGCCCTGGCACGCGCACGGCCCGTAGTTATCGGGCCAACCCTGTGCGCACATTTATAAATAGCTTGATTCTTAGCTAGCCAGCCGAAGGAGCCGTTTGTGTGGCCAATGAAGGGGAAATGCTTGCAAATAGCCCTCTCCTTTCGAGCTCACTGTCTATGCATATTTAGAAGGCTAAATGCTATTCCCGGACGCACGTGAAGCCTCTAAGGAAGCAGAGTACTCGAATGCTTTCAAGGAAGCTGCTTCTTCCTCGTTTATTTCTGGTCTTTTGTTTTGATTTGTCAAGAATTTTGTGATTAATTAAAAATTGCAAAGCTCTTTGCTTCAGTGGCTAATCCGAACGCAAGGCAACATCAGTGTGTGTTGCATGCGTCATTTGCTGTCACTTTTGAATAAAATTTATGTTGCAAATGGCATTTAAGTGTTTGGTCTGCGTCTTAGACAAAGACTTATTAGATCTCTGTGTGGGTGGGTGGGTGTCTGTGACGATGCTAAGCAATTAATTAATAGCAAACACCTACATACATCAAAGCGAATGCATGCGATAGCTGAACATTTTGCATTTAGAGGAAGTCTTTTTGCCTGCACTTGCCTACATGCATGTGTGAGTGAAAATCATTGACTGATTTGGCCATAATAACACAAATTGCTCATAACAGCCGTGCCAGCGATGCTGCTCCTGGGGCAATTCAATTAGATTCCACTCGGCGCGCGTTTAGCGGAAAATAGTTGCTGAATAATGTTCGGATTGGCAGCAATAATAATACGCTGCGAGTGCCGCCGGCGACGTTTATTTAAATTAATTTACAATTAGTGTGCAGGTTGAAAAATTAATTTAACAATAAAAGGCAATTTATAGAAGGTCAGCTATCGCGAAAGCTTTTAGCCCGGCTGAAAGCAAATTTAATACAGTTAGCCAAACTTTCAGCTAACTTTTGCACAGAATGAAATTAAACGAATAAAGTGCGAGCTGGGACATTCGGCGAGCTTGTTACACATACGCCACGTGCCTCGTGCGGCAGCCCATGCGAGGCCCATGCGTGCGCATTTAAATCGCAGTTGGGTTGAGCCACTGAAAAATGCCAAAGCGGATCAAGTTTTTGCCTGAGCTGGGAACACTTTATGTAAGTTCCCGGCCATAATCGGAAGTGGGTGTCATTTGCATGCAATGCATACGCTTGAGCATGTGTGCGTGAGCGTGCGTTTGTGTGTGTGTGGCTGGTGTTTTGTATTGTTGGTTCACTTCACTCTTTCTGGAGCACGCGTAAAGACAAAGCATGTCACTAACACACACACACACCCACACACAGCCCATGCACACTCAACAGGAGGCCTTCAGCCAGCAACGAGCCACGTAGCAACATATCCTTGACGCAGAAATTGTGTTAAGGATTCGCATTCAGTGCAAACATGCTTAGAAATGCGATTAAGAGCTTAAATGAATTACACATTTTATGCTTTACTAGCAATGTCAGGCACACGACTTCAAGGCATCAGCAAGTCTAATGAATTTGAATCAATAAATACAACCAGGCAATAGGGAAATAACGAGAAGATCTTAAAGCTGGCCTAATAGCTAGTCAAAGATTAGTTGACGTAATCCTTTATGTAGTACCTGGATTCTTTAAGCCTTTCGTCTTTATCCAGTTGTCAGCCAAGTTTTAATTTCAATTTTAGCAGCTTGTGAGGCGCTGCCCGGCGCCTTTTATATTTTATCTTTATCGATTTACTTTAGGGGCCATTTCAATTTAATTGCGTTTTTAATTAGACAATCATGGGCGGCTTTGTTTTAGACGTATGCAATCGCTGGACACTTAAATCAACCTGCTTCGGCGCCTCAAGCTGGCACACACACACAGCGAAAGAGGATAACAATTATCCAACGTAAAGCCAAGTTTCCTGAGCTCGCGCGTGGGTGGCTTTAAAATGTTTTAACATGACCGAATGAACGACGAAAATGAGTCGAACATGGGCCACGTTAAGGACAACAAAGGGCCCGTATACTCTGTAGTCGACTCCGCCCTGCCCAGCCATGGCCAGTGGGCGACATTGTGCGGCCAGGAACAACAACAAATATTGACTCGGGCGCAATAAACTGTGCGGCGCACACCTCCCTGACAAGCGTCCACAACAATAACGTGCACACTTTAAATGGCTTTTAGATGAGCAAGTAGCTCAGGCGCGACCACGCGGCGTATGCGCAATTTTAATAACGCTCAAGTGGCATTCGCATTGTTGGAGCTGACATGTTGTTGAAGTTGTTGTGGCTGTGCTCCACTGAAGAGTTGTTGTCGCTAGCTGCTTGCTTTTATTTTTGCATACGCACGGATAATTAATCAGCTGTTTCTGGGCTATTTTTGGACAGCGACCTGCACCACTCTATGTAATTATGGGCGCAGCCATACGCCGTGACGCTCGCCGAGCCCACACAATTTCTGTTTGCTCTTAGAGCGAGTCGACTTAACACTCGTGTTGCAATCGACACTGCTCGACCTTAAGCGTGTCCAGGGCGCATCTAAGGCAACTGCTAGAATCGCTCGTCAACCCAAATTGATTTCGAATGCATGGCTATTTTTAAAAACATAAGCCCAGAGACACTCCAGCATAGGAAGCAAGGTGACAGGCATCCTGCCATGCTGCCATCCTGCCATCCTGCCTGCTTGGCTGGCTGATTGGCAGTTGGCCACCTTTGGACAACCCCTTCGGCTGGCGTGCAAGTTAATCGCTTGCAAAATTCAATAATAATTCTCCCCATGAAACAGCCCGTCGCTCTGGCAGTAAGCTGCCGGAAAGTGTTTCATGTTGTCGTCGCTATGTGTTTCGCTTGTTCCACAAAGTTGATTAAAAATCAATAGTATCCTTGCAATCCACTCTCAGCTCCCAGTTGCCTTCTCGGGCCGGTGTGCAAAAGTGTCCCAAAGTAGGTTCGTTTTGAGAGCCAGCGAGCGATGTGAAACACCAAACCGATTAGCATTTAAAATAGCAGCCCTTGTGGCAGCTTATAGCCACAGATATACATAGATGGCTGCCTTTTTTTGGCTTAACTCAATTGGCTGCGAGTACCCGCAGCTGAGCTCCTTAGAGGCAGGCAAGCTGAAATGCGATTCATGTATTCATTGGCTGCTTACAAAAGAAATCGTTGCCTATTTCTGAGCAGTGGCTGGAGCAGGCACTGATTTAGCTCTAGCAAATGAGGAAATTATGAACATAAATAAATCTTGTATCTACCTCAGAGCAGAACAAAGCAGAGAGCGACTTTATGAGATACCTTATGTAGTATTGCCGTAAGCAATAAACCTCAAATACTCGAAACATTCTGCCGAACTTTTACTTTCATATCAAGTCGCCGGCATGCAGCCCAGAAATGTTGTTGGGTCCGCCACAGCCAGGGGGGAAAACCCAAAACACAATTTAAAGCGCCGTCAGTCAGCGGCAAAGTTTGCAGCCGCATAATTTTCGACGTCGACATCATTTGGACAGCTTACAGCATAATCCATCAAGTGGTCATGTAGCACAGCCACACTGCTGGGCAACCGCAGCACTGACCACGCACACCTCACTTAAGTAAAAGCGCATTTCGCGCCTTAATTGGTTTCAGGCGAAACGCATTTGGCTTGTCAGCCGCAAGAATTCGCACAGCAATTTAATTACAATTAGCATTATTTGTAGGCCACACGGCGTATGCATAATAGTAATACCCCTTCTCGCACTCACTCACACCTCGCTCTCTCCCCTTGCTCTTTACTTACAGAAATTGAAGCCGTGGAAGCATGTAAATGGCTGCGGGCAGCAGGCTTTCCGCAATATGCCCAGATGTACGAAGGTAAGTACGAGTTCAGACTGTGCCCCATCGCACGCACTTCCGTCTGCTCAAGACGGTGCCTTGTCATGTTTAACATGCCTGCCCCGTGGGCGTGGCCACGTGGGCTGTACTCTGTGCCCTGGCAGCGGAGTAATTGATGGTTTCGCTTGACGCCAACAATGACGTTGTCGACGACGTCATCAGCGCTGACTCGGAGAGTCACTTTGCCATTTAGCTGAGGCACCGAGTATTTTACGCTTCCCAAGTGGCGTTTATTAATTTCATGAAGCGCACTTTCACTTTCGCCTGCCACTAAAAATAATAAATAGCCATCAAATAGACCCAGTTCGAGCAGCTCTGCTTTGTGACGTGGCAACTTTTCGTGGTTGCGCCACAAGCGCGCAGAAGAACACGCAGTTTTAGTGCTGGATCACGCGCGGCTCATTGTTCGGCGCTGGCCAATGAACTGCACAGCATCTAAGAGCTGCCAACACCAGGGCATTGGCATGCAGTGCCATGATATGATAGCCGACCGGCGAGTGAATCTGATATGCCCAGCACGACGGCGCGACAACAATTAGGAGCGATCTCCGCTCGAGCGAAAACGAAAGCTAAAAACGCCCCAGCTCTGAGCGATCGTGGTCTGAAAGAATTTAACACACAAAAAATAAGAATAAAGCTAAAGTAAAGCACGGCACAGGTAACAGGCGCAGCCAGAAAAACTCATCAAGCACAATATAATAAAAGGCTAAAGGACACGTTGCGCAAGAATTTATAAAGACCACCTTTGTATGGGAAGACAAAAAAGAAGAAGAAGAGGGGATTTCAAGACCGAAATTAAAATGGTTTGGTTTTTTTTTCTGAGGCAGAGGGCAGAGCCCTGCGCAACCACTAGCCAAAATGTTAGTATGGGTTCATTGAACCCAGCCCGAGCTGCATATTTATTTGGGTCTCTTAATCGTAATCGTCCGCCGTCCTCCTCGGCCTGCTACGCATTTGTCGCCGAGTCTCTTGCGCGCCGTCGCTTTGCATTTAACGCCTGAAGGCCGCGCAGATTGATGACGCCGCCAAATCTCCAAATTCAAATAAATAAAGCGCCGAATCACAAATAAAAGAAGCCAAACGCAATTCCTTAGCGCTGGCCGAAAAGTTCGCCGACTTCAGTTGAGTTATGAGCCAGGCCAAGCGAAAGCTGCAAAAAATACAAAAAGTGAATCTGAAATGGAGAACATACTCTTTTGGGCATATCTGCAGGCGCTCAGATGGCCCAGCACGATCTGCTGCACTACACACGATAATCATATATATAAATATATATACACATACATGAGCGTGCATACATATGCATATTTTCATGTATTTGTGGCTGTCGCCGACCTTGAAATATGCCCATTTGGCTGCATAAATTGGCCAGAGCCGGGGCCAGAGCCGGGGCCAGAGCCTGTAGCGCAGCCCGGCCAAATTTGTATGAGGCAGAATAATTTGTGCGCGCATTTAAATTGCACCACAGTGGTGCCCGGCCCAACCCAGCCCATAACCCAACGGACCAGCCACACACACAAATGATAAATGCGTATTTTAATGAGTTTTGTGTAAACAAGGCAGCGGCGCATGCGCGAAGATCGCCTCGAATATCCAAAGCTCTGCAGGATTTCGGGATTCCTTGGCCGCTGAGAGCGCAGACTTACGGATTGAAATGCCGTAGGTGTAGTGACGCGGCTCCACTCTTTATTGCTCTGTCATTTGGACTCGCGCTGCTGAAAGGAGGTGTAGCAGCTGTAAGCGACTGTTAATTTGCTTAAGGTGGATGCAAACAGAGCCCCAGAAAGAAATGGGACCGAACGTAAGAAGGCACTGGGTAATTTCTGTTTGTTTTGGGCTCGCTCCATACGCACATTACTCACTGAAAAGTGGCAGACTTAATTCGAGGGTGTGACTTGCGGCAGGCCACATATGGGAGTGCTTAAGAGCGAATGATGTTCGATTAAAGCTCGGCTGAAGAATGATTTGCGGGCCGTGCGGTATTTTAAGCCCATGAGAGCACTGACTTCCTGGAGAAGAGCAGAAACTCATTCTAATTTACGGCCGAACCTGTGCAAGTTTCGCATCCATTCCTATTAATTCGAAAATATTCCCCAAATTTGCCATAGATACAAATTTATGAGTTGGATATTTCTGCAGGCTGCGTCATCCGCCGTCGCTGCTTTCTAATACAAACAAACGATTCGCTTTTCCATTGTGGCACAGTGGAAAAAATTAATCATATGATTGGCCCAATAAACTGAATACTGGGACGGGGCGGTTCCGGGCGGGCGCGTTGCCCTGTAAACTGCTGTAAACTGTCGAAAAACTCAAATTAGTTTCCCAAGAATTTCTCTATGACGTCAACGGTGCGCGCGGCGGCTGGTGCTATTGATAATGAGATGATTCTGCTGTTCCTGCCGCTGCTACTCTGTGGTGTGGGACCCCCCGCTGGCTGATGCCACCACATATTATTGAACTAAGTGGCACACTCTCTAAATTGGGTCTCCAATGTGCTGGCAGGCGCGCAATTCTGTTTATTTCATTAGCATCAAAGTGCGCACAATTAGAAACTAAACACAGCATTTAGTAAAACATTTAAATTAAATTATAAATAACCCTAAGGCGCACGCACGCAGGTGCAGATGAAGCGCTTGCATGAGTAAACAAATCTATGAAAAGCTCGCAGGGATAGGGCCTGGCTGCGCAGTGGCAGCGGCAGGTAAGGGCAGGAGTTCAACGAACTGAGAATGGCTTTTCCAAGAGGCACGATTATTGTATTGTAATGCCAGCAATATTTGTACAAACAAAAGCGGCAAGTGAGCCAAGTCGCGCCAGCTTTTCCAGGCGTACATCCTACGGAACTGCAGCAGTTCGTATCTCACGGCATCAATGCCTGCCAGCCAGCCAGCCAGCTAGCCTGCCTGTAGCTGTAAATGTATCTGCATTTGTATCTGTAACAGTGCGACGCGACATGTGTAAACGTCTGGCGTATCTGTTTTATGTGGTCGGACGCTGGCTCGTCGTCGTCTGGGAACTTGATTTCCTACGTGCAAATTGGCCACGCAAATATGTGGAAAAACTCTGTGAAAATTTTGCACTGCGACACCGTGGCAATGTCGTCTACGCAACGACTGCGGCAGACATTCGCATGCATTTGCAGCTGTGTGTGTGTGTGTGGAGAGCGTTTAATAGGCGCCTAGCCGTTGCGGCTGTAGGCGCTACTGGCGATTCGATTTTTCTGGTTTTCAATTAGAATTTCATGCGCCGTCGTCGTGTGCAGACGCAGCAGACAGCAGCAGCCGCATCATAACTCTGCCTAATAAGCGAATACAAAACTCTTCCATTTTTGCAGATCATCAGTTCCCGATCGAGCTGAACAATGTAGCCAAAGATCACACGAATCTTGAGAACGATCAGCTGCAGTCGCTCTACAGGCGGCTCTGTGTGTTAAATCGTTGCGCCAATATGCGACTGGATCAGTCGCACAAGCCCCAAACGCCACAGGTGAGTTGCCCCAACTATAACTAACCCGGTCAGGATTAGCTTAACCTCTGCGCACATTGGCAGCAAAAGGAAGAATCTGACGATGAGAACTTTGCTCTGAGCGAGAACTGGACATTCCAACCACACATTCGACGCTGGTCGCGCATAGGTGAAATGGGTCTGGAGCTGCCGCCACCGGGACTTCTGAACCTGGAGAAAACCGAGAGCTCATCCAAGGAGTCGAGCCCCGATCGGTTCGAGGACGACAGCTACGACGGCGCTGGCATTACGCTCGTGATTCCAGGCTGCAGCAAGGGCGACGCCAATGACAGCTCCCTGCACGAGAGCTCAGACGGAGCCACGCGCCTGCGTCGCACGGGCAGTGAGCGCTTCAAGGACGGAGCTAAAGCCTTCCTGCGGCGAGTGGAGTCCATAAAGTCGCGACGTCGCAAGCGCCAGAATCGCGAGAATGTGGTAATCAGTGGCCCACAAGTGCTGGATCTGGCACAGTTGGGTCAGCGCAGCAGCTTACGCAAGCCCGATGCCGTCTACTCCACGCCCCCCTCGCCATCCGCGCTGAGTCCAATGCACACATTCCCCAAGGTACCGTTCTTTGGCAACGAGCTGAAGGTGCCCAGTCACAGCGAGAACTTCTTGAGTCCCAATCGATCCAGCCCCAAGCGAACGCCAACCACGCCGCGCTCAATGCGCACAAGTCCGCTGCACTTCTTCTCCAGCCCCATGACACAGCTGAAGGAGGGCAAGTCGGACGACTCCTCCTCCTACTACAGCGACAGTCAGGAGTCCTCGGCTGGAGGCAAGCTGTCACTCTCACTGCGGAAGCCCTCCAAGGCACGCCGATTTCTGCAGCGCTCCGGCAAGGTGGATGACATTGGTGCGCATTCGGACTCCGAGTGCCATCAGGGCAGGAAGCTGCTCATCAAGGATGCCAATTCGAATACCACTGAGGTAAAGATCAAGAAGCTGACGCGTGGCGGCTCCCTTAATCTCGGCAAAGATGCCAAGAAGCGGGATGGCTTCCGTTCATCGTCATTCCGCTCTCGCAGTACATCCCGTAAGGAGGCAAAGAACGAGGAGGAGCATACTGGCAGCTCCAAGCGTCAGCCAGTGGTGCGCTGGCACAGCTTCCAGATGGAGGAGCGCCCCAATATGATCTTCCGCAAATGCTTCTCACAGAAGATCGAGCCACATGCCCAGCAAGAGGATGCCGGCATTCCCTTTGCTGCCATGTCAGCTGGTCAGCTGCAGATCATTCGCAAATTGGCGCTGGTCACGTTGACGGGCTACATGGAGCGCTATTGCCCTTCTCATCGCTCCGGCTGGAACTGGGAGCTGCCCAAGTTCATCAAGAAGATCAAAATGCCCGACTACAAGGACAAGAAAGTGTTTGGTGTTCCGCTGCTCTTAATACTGCAGCGCAGCGGTCAGACGTTGCCATTGGCTGTGCGCGCGGCCCTCCGCTGGCTGCAGCTCAACGCCCTTGACCAGGTGGGACTCTTCCGCAAGAGCGGCGGCAAATCCAGAATTATGAAGCTGCGCGAGCAGATCGAGATCACCGACTCCACGGCAGAGTGCATGGATGTGTTCGACCTGCAGCAGGCCTATGATGTGGCCGACATGCTCAAGCAGTACTTCCGCGAGCTGCCCGAGTCGCTGCTGACCACCAAAATGTCTGAGACTTTTGTGGCCATCTTTCAGCGTAAGTTAACGTCATCTTTTTACCTGTCGACAGTTATTGCATTCAATTCCCTCCAGATTTACCGGCGGATGTGCGTCTGGATGCGGTTCAGTGCGCCGTGCTCCTGCTGCCGGATGAGAACCGTGAAATACTTTACGTGTTGCTCGAGTTCCTGACCATCGTGGCTGCCAACTCGCAGCAGAATCAAATGACCAGCAACAATCTCGGTGTGTGTCTGGCACAGTCCATATTCCACTCGTCCATTTCCACGGGCTCCGCTTCAGTGTCGGCGTCCCCGCGGCGCAAAGGTAAGGGATCCGGCATGCCGGACATGAAGGAGCTGGCCGAGGCAAAGGCATCGCACGAGTGTCTGTCCTTCATGATTGAGCACTACAAGCCAATCTATACTGCCGCCAAGGAGAAACTGGGCAAATGCAACTTTGGCTACATGGAGGAGTCGAAGCCAGTGCCACTGGAGGCGCTTGGCGAGGGAATGCAGTTTCACAACTGGCGCGGCTATCTATACGAGTGCACGAGCGCCACCATTAAGGAGGGGCGTGAAAAGTGAGTCGAATTAGTTTCACTCTAAGCTTATTAATCTCACTGTCTCATAACCCAACCAGAACACGCAGCTGGATTGCAATAAGCTCACTCAACGACGGCAATGTGGACATTGCCTACAAAAAGGTGGGCGATGGTCATCCCCTGCGCCTGTGGCGCTGCTCTACAGAAATCGAGGGGCCGCCGCGTGAGGTGCTGGAGTACATAATCAAACAACGCGCCTCCTGGGATCCAAATCTATTGCAATGCCAAACGGTCAAGAAACTTGACGATCGCACCGAAATCTATCAATATGCTTTGGATGGTCAGCTGACCACTGACTTCTGTGTGCTGCGGTAAGTTGGACGTCAGCTCAGCTGTGTTCATTGCTTGCTTAATTCATTTGCAACTCTTTTAGTTCCTGGCAAACGGACCTGCCGCGTGGCGCCTGTGTTATTGTCGAGACCTCGATCGACCACGCCAAGGCCAAGCCGTTGTTCTGCGCTGTACGAGGTGTCGTCCTAGCCTCGCGTTACCTTATCGAACCCTGCGGCAGCGGACGTTCCCGAGTCATGCATTTGGCGCGCGTGGATGTCAAGTAAGCAAACCCTCAATCTAAATATCTCAAGAGTAAAATTTATTCAAACCGTTGCCTACTTTCAGGGGCAAAACTCCGGAGTGGTACAACAAGAACTATGGACACATCTGTTCGCACTACTTGTCCCGCATACGGCTGGCCTTTAAGCACGTAGCAGATGGACCCGAAAGCAAGGTCTAATGAGTACAATGCCACACGCATTGTCATATCCAAATACAAACACACAAACCCCGCAAGCATTTTGGTAATCCCAACGAGCAGACATATTTTACGACCTAGACCACATGAGCTTAAGATATACTACTCAAAGCAAAGGCAGTAAAGGAATATATATATACGAGTACACATATACATTTTACTACAATATATATTTTTGTAAATACTTAACTAGTTATGATAATTCCAAAACTATTTTACAAAAACTTCAATACATTTTTTGTTTAGCTATAATTTACTGTATTATATTTATATGTGGTCTTAACTTATACATACTTTACTTTATCTTACTTTACTTTACCTTTACTTATACTTTACGAAACGAAATCTAACATCCAAAATACTCAACAGATAAATATCACAAATGTACTTTTACGATTACTAAAAAAGCTTCAAATTATGTTTATGGCACCAAAATATCTTTAATGTTAATTAGTTTGTAGTCTTCGCAATATGTAAAACGTTAAACATGGATAAATCCCTCTAGGAATCAGAAAAAGCAACCTTTTAATGTGTAAAGCAAATTCAGCTAGTCAAATTCTATAATTTTAAGTTAAATTACTAACCCCATACACTCAACAAAATCGTCTACCAAGTTGTTGGAAATTGAATTGATTTGGTTTTAGACAGGAAATAGAAATCATTTGAATCGGTTATATGAATATTTCACAGCACCTCGATATGTGTTGCAAACATGATAAAAATATATACGCTGTAGTATCGGTAGTATCGGAGTTATTGCTAAATTTAAGCCCTTCAAATATTATTGATGTATGTATGTGTATGAAACTTACGATCCTTGATCAATATATTGTAAATGCCCATTTTGGCGACATAGTTTTATTTATGTTTATCTATGTATATCTATCTATATGCTACGATAATGTAAATGAGTATGACGGATACAAGTAAACAACTACTACAGGTAGCAGTGACAAATAAAACCTAACCAGCCAATGTCAAGGAGTGGCGTGTATGTAGCAAGCGAAGCATATAAATAAGTATTACGTATACATAATCAAATAAAATTGCATCCGCGAAATACAATAAACTTACTATGAAATGTGAAAAAGGCAATTTGTATTTTATGACTTGTTTGCGCAATTAAATCTATGACTAATTGTAATTCATGGTTAAGATAGTATTTGTATTCGCTACTGGCGCCATCTATGATGCAGTAGCATTATAACTGAATATAACAAGCAGTACACATAGAGTTGAACCAACGCGATTGTGAACGCATTAACTGTGCGCAAACAAGCAGTTCGTCATGTGAGAAAGCAGTGCACGGTCTCACAAGTTCAAGCAGTTTTAAATGCGTTAAAATATCCAGTTTTCAATATTAAATTTTCGTAAGCTCACAAAACTTTAATTGAAATGCAGGAAAATATAAAATATGTATTCATATAAGCATGTTTTTATGACTTTATTGTTGCCCACAATGAAGTCCCGTGTCATAATCCATATTAATCTTTATAAGTTTTTCTATGGGCAATATGCGTTGAGGTAATGACACTAATCTGCTAACCTCCATCGGTCAACTTTTCATCCCAATACCCAACAGAATCTTAACGTTTTGTTTGCGGAAAACCCACCTATGTAGCCGACATATGTTAAGTACAAGCTGCCGCTAATTGTGCCCAGGCAACCAAGTTGACCCCAAAAGCACACGCGAGACACAGGCACACACACGCATACAGTGAAATGCTGGCGACTAACATTAAAAGTCCATTAAAAAATTATGTTCGCCATGGTGTACCAGGGCTCCTGTTTAGGTGGCATATGCAATGTGTGTGTGTGTGTGTGTGTCTGTGTCTCCAAATCTAAACTGGCAAGCGACCTCAGCGGGCTGCATAGATGCATAGGCACATACATATGTATTCAACTGTATGTGTGTGTGTGACTATATTTAGAGCGCAAGAAATTGTTGCATTTAACTGGCAGCCAAGCAATGCGAACCATAATTGTAATTGCAAATGCAAATGTCGCACGTATTGATTGCATTAATTAATTAATTTGTGACTTAATTTCATGGGCTTGCGGCAATCAGCGCACGCACGACTGCCAAAATGTATTAATATTGCAGCAGCAGTCGCAGCTGTGAATGCACCAGAAATAACAACAACAGCCACTACGCTGATGCCCTGGACGTGTGTGTGTTTGCGTTGTTATTAATTGAAATTTAATGGCAAAATATATTTTTATTTATTTATTCGACTGCAACTGCATTTATGCGCACTTCCGTCGCCCTCGCCCTCGCCCTCGCCGTCTGCTGCTGCTCCCGCTGCTGCTGGCGTTGTCATTTAACATTTTCCGTGCCGTGCTCTATGTGCCCCTTTGTTGCCATTTGTCGGCGGTTGGCATTTAACATCAAAAGCCTTGGGCCCCGCCCCTCACTGCCAACGAGCTTGTAATTGATTTCACTTAAAATTTAAATAATGCATGCGGTTTTTACTGCAAAATGGATTTCGCAAATGTTATATTCTCCTGTACGACTCCATGTGCATGTGCAGATGCTTCTCCACTAGCTTCGCACGTGAGCTCATATCCATGAATATATACATATATATATATATATATATATATATATATATATATATGAGTGTATGTATTTATGTAGGTATGTACGTTTGAATGCATATTCACGCGTGTCCTCTCAGCCGCCTTTGCGGCGGTCAATCGCGCTGCCATTTTATTTTCGAGTTAAATTAAATATGAAAATTAATGTCAACATAATTGAAATGGCAACAACGCAGCCAGCGAACGGCGCTCCACAGCTGAGCTACATAATTGATGAAATTATTTGCGAATTATTTTCCAGATATTCCGTGACAATTATGCGGGACATGCCCAATCTGCGTATGAGTAATGACACTCGCCGAACCTATGGAAATTATCTCATTTTATTATTGACTAACTAATTAAGCTTACTATTTAATCAGCAGAACACAGCGATTCGTCATTAACTCACACAATCAATATTATAGATATCACTTTTCAAATCTGTTAAAGCAACTAATTAAATTTATAGCAGCCTCACATTATCTTGATGAGCTCGGAAGATAAAGCGAAATGAATATGCTATAGAGTACATATATCCACACGGAACTGCATAATTAACAGAATATCAATTATCAATTTCTAAAGTTACCTATACTGTGTTATCCATAGGCAGATCCTCTCCACTTTCCAAAGTCAGCCAACGAATAAAATATTTTTGTAAGGCGAACAATTTGCAATTCGTTAGTAATGTGTTTGAATCAAGGACTAGCAGAGTCCTTGAAATCAGCTTTATTAAATACCCAGCAATAGCTATGCTGATATGCCCTTCTCAGCCATTGCGCAGGCATAGGGTATTTGTATTGTATTTCAACAACAGCTTGCAATTAATTATGTTCAGCTGAACATAATGGGGGTGGATAAGCCTCAGTCCGCCGAAATAGCCAAGTATACATACATAATGTACGTTTACGGTATGCGTGTGTATATAAATCATATTACGTACAGTGCCTACAATTATTTAATGAACATTAAATAATAATCACGAAGAGAGACGAGCTGATTGGCATGTCTCATGCGCTGACACTCGCAACGAGTTCGCCATGAACTGGATTTGTAGACAGCCAAACGTACATATGGCTATGGATATTTTAAAATATGAACTCGAATTGTATTTGCATGTGATAATGACAGATAAATCGCCAAGCGAATACTAGTTTCGCGCTTTAAAACAGTTGCCAATCAGCGATCCATATATTCACTGGATTTGAGTGCTTTTGGCACCTGTCTAAACGGTCATTAGCTTCATGAACAAAAACCTTTAAATGCATGCGAAATTGCCGAGTCAAAGAGCCATTGGACAATAATTGTTTATAATTCCTATTAATTTTGCACTTATTAATAATTCCAATTTTCTGCTGACAACCAATGTAGAAAATTCGCGCGAACTGCAGCAATGGAAGCGAAGGCCACAAAAGGGTCGTATCGGCACTGGCATATCTTTGGCTGAACTTAATTACGAATTGGCTGCTTTTGTTTTCGGTTTCTGCTTTTTGCATTTGATGATATCATGCAAAGTAATGTAAAGCGTCATGATTTAATATTTCAAATTGTTTCCACGAAACTTTTTGATTAGAAAAGATTTCCCAGGCGCCGCCGGCTCGTTGCTGTCGGCTAAGCAGTTTTGCGTCAACAAATATTTAGAGAGCCGCGAGCATCTCATATTACGCATATAAAAAGCAGTTGACAATCATCTGCGGCATCTACATGAGACTTGGGAACTGCAAGCTAATCAGCGGCACCTCCAACGCCTACGCGAAATGTGAGCTAGCAGGGCCGGGAGCGGCAGACTATATCGAGCATAAGGTAAAATGTTGGATATACGACAAATTTGCCAGCAATGCGCACTCGGCGCCCTCTTGGTCCTTCGCCTGCTGCGCCTCCTCGACATTGCACTTCATTTCGTTTGTCGTTGCCCGTTTTGCGTGCGCACTTTTAATTGCAATTGAATTTTAATTACTGCGTTGTCAGCAAAGAATGTTGCAGTCGGCCGTTTAAGAGCTGACAGGCAACGCAGTGCGCCAGACACGCGGACACAATGAGCCGCAACGCACCGCACCACCAACAACAGCAGTGGCACCAGCACCAGCCCCAGCACAATCACCAGCACCAGCAGCAGCAGCAGCCAGCGGCAACTGTTGCCGTTGCCTGTTGATATTGGTGATGGGCTGAGAGACGTCCGCTCTGCGTGCTCTTTGTGCTTCAGTTTGTGCTCTGCTCTTTGCCTTATTTACAACCAAGTCGCCATCGGAGCAATTAAATGAGCTGCTGCTGCCGGCGGCAATCGACAATCGGCATTCGACGTACGAGAAGCGGCATTCGGCACTCGGCGCTCCACGCTCAACTTCATTAATCAGCAGCTATAAAAGTGATTGGCTGATAACGTTTATCGAACTCTGATGATTCTATTTACTGCCCAGGTATGGGCATAGATAACTTAATGAAAGTGCCATGCAATTAGCAATGTCTGCGCTTGATTGCCTAGGCCCACCAGCCCGCATTACTGCTGACCGCGAGGCTATTACAGACATTCAAGACATTTCCTTTAAGCAGTTAAGTTGTCTCCTAAGTTCCCCCAAATCATTTATAATTTATTTGAAACATAGACTTGATTTGAGGCAATAAACATCAAGCATTTGGCTACTGAAAATTACCTGTAATTAGCTATGAAACCTGAGTAGATTCCTTACGATAACATTTTTAACATCTGGCTAAATACTTTGAGATTTGTGCATATGATAGAGTTTTATGTGACTAATTTAAACCAATTTAATGTCATTAATAGAGTAAATTAAAGTTGATATTTAAAGTTATGTATATGTGACTGATTGAATTATTATTATCTGAAATCAACAAAGCTTGTTACATGAGAAGTTAAGCAGAAACTTTTCACCTCTTAAGATAATTTTGTAAACGTATCTTTAATTGTCAGCAAGTAACATTTGTTCAGGTCGGCAACGTTGGTTGCATAACTGAGAGCTGAGCTGCTCTATAAATACAATATAAAGTGATGCTTTTATCTGACAACACCTTAAACATACTCTTCTATATTTTAAAATTATAATTTCGGCTAATTTGTGATAGGACTACAAACACATCGAAAGTGTTCAAATAAATATGGTCTGTCTTGATTAGTAAATATTCTGTTGTCATATTACTTTGTATATAAACCTCCAAATTTAATTAGTTTTTTAATTGTAATGTAATTAAAAAGGTATTATTTTTATAATACTTACATTATTATAATTACATTATAATAAATATGATATTATTATCACCAGCTTGCTGTGTAGCTATCGCATCTATACGTTCTATACTGATAAGGGTTATCCAATGATTGATCATGATTAATAAGTAAACTATATGACTATGACTATGACTATGACTATATGCATGTTTTTAAAGATCAACTAATCTTAAGCTAATCATATTCCTATTCACTATTCTCTCTGCATCCCTCTTTTGCTTCATCCTTCTTCTCCTTCTGGAACTCTGTCTTATCTGAATTGATGAATTAATAATGATGATAAAATATGTTAAGGCGAAACAGAGCTGAGCGCGGGTGATCGTGTCACGGTTATATTTACATTTATATTCGAGAGCTCATTATTTCAATAGTCTTTTGGTTTGGTTTTGTATTATTTATGGATCAACGAAAATAGTTTTTATTAATTTCTTAACCTTTTGCTACGGCAATTATGCAGGGCCACTCGAAACCAAATGGCTTTATTAATGCATTCGAAAACTTTAGTTTTACACACATTCTCACCCCAAAGAGATTTATGGATTGGGAGTGCGGCCATTTATCTAAAATTATGCCTCAGCGAGGAGCAATTCACAGGCGTGGGCGAGCCACCCGCTGCAGGTGCACAAAGGGGGCGCCAAAATGCACAGCGTAAATGAGTGGGTGACAGGGAATGGGCGACAGATGGAAATAGGAATGGGCATGGGCATGGGCACTCACATACTCTCGGGCGGCAACTCCACCAATCAACAACGAAAATAACAAAATGTCAAACAGAGCGCATGCAACAATTTATTTAAATACCTCGGGCTCATCAAATTTAAGTTAACACACCCCGAACGGGAAGCTGCGTTGCGACAGACGGCGGTGAGGAAAAAATAAAATGAAATGAAAACAGAAGACTGAGAGCTGAAAACTGAAAACTGAAAATAAAATGAAAATTCAATTTTCCACCTAAACGCAGACACCGCATCAATTTTGAAAATGCGTCTGCAAGACGAACGCACGACGATTTGCTGTGTTGGACGCAAGGGACACGGGGCCTGGCCCCCACTCGACTCCAACCGGCAGGCACTCATAAGGCAGCCAAGAAGTCAGGAGAGCCAAGTCGTTGCCGTTGTTGTTAAAGAGATGCAGGCGGTTGCCACACAGAGAAACCCGCCGGCATCATCCCACAATTTCGATTCGCCTTTTGGACGGCTGTCAACGAAAGGCAAACCCTAAAGTGAAAATTGTGATGCATACGCCAGCAACACACACACACACCACATTTCAACCACACATAATTGGTGAGAAATATATGTGTATGTGTGTGTTTGTGTGTGCGGTTGCACATACGTCTAAAGCATAGGCGTAGATTTTTGGATTTATTTGATTTATTCAACAATTTTCCATATTTGATCGACTTGTCCAACTCTTTGTCGTGGCCCTAAGATTCCTTTGACTTAGCATTTAATTAGCTTTTATTGACCATTAAGATTCCAGTCATGATACAATAACTGTATCCAGAGACGCAGTAGCCAAGTACAACACCCACCAGTGGCTGTCTGTGTCAGTGGCGCAACTTTCTACATTTTTTTGGGGTTTTATGATATTCAGGCAAGTTTATGAGGCCGACAGCGAAGTATTTATGATATTTACAACAAAAGAGCGAACGTTGAAAATTTTACTCAAATCGAAATAAAAACATACAAATTAATTAATGCCAATAAACAAGAGGCATGTTGCCATACAGTACTAGGGCCCAGGCCCAGGCCCGACCCGGCCCGGCCCGCGCCGCTCCGCACCCATTACCGGAGGGCGCCCTACGCATTGGTGAGTTTATGACTGCGAGGCCGAGGCATCTGCGCCGATGGCAGCCCGCCAGGCCGTTTGGCTGTTGAGTGATCATCCCAGATCAGATCGGCGGGCAGGGGCAATGGCAGCTTGGCATCCACTTCGCTGCCAATTTAATGGCGTTTTTACAACTTGAAAGATTCGTGCCTGCCACGCCGTTTTGAGCGATGATGTTGGGGGCCACTAAATGCATACGAAATGCAGCGCAACGAATGTCATTAGAACATAAAAATGATATTAATTGCATGCGAGAGTGCAGAGCCCAGAGAACCGGAGACCCGAGTTGGAGACCAACTGCCACTGGCATGCAATAGAAACGTCAACATTTTGATGATGGAATTGAATGGCGCACTGCGAGATCCACTTAAATGTGTGCCTGACTCGTTGAAGGGGACGGGCAGGCACCGAAGTCGTCGACGTCGACGTTGTCGTTGCCGTTGTCGTTGTCGTTGTCGTTGCCTTTGCCGTTGTCGTCGCAGCCTGCAAGAGATCGCATAGCTCAGATAAATAATAAAAATTAAAAATAAATTAACACCTAGTAAAGAGGCTGCCTCTGCATTACTCGGGTCCGGGTAGGGGCACGGGTACGGGTACGGGTTTGGGTACGGCTATAGCCTGTACCGCAGACAGCTCAAAAATAGCGCAAAAGTAATTAAAAACGAAAATATAAAAGCAAAACGCACACAGTCAGTGCTCCCATCTAACAGCGCGCAGCTCGCAGCTCGCAGCTCGCATCTCAGCTTCTCTCCCGCCATAAAAAATATGTTTGTCTATATTGGATTCAACAAGCGAAACGTCGCCGCCATCGCAGCCAACGCAGATCAAAGGCCCGGTCGGACGGGCAGACTGCTCCCGGGCAGTCTTTAGAGTGTTGCCATTATGATGATGCTAATGCAGTTGACATTTTATGCTGGGCCCGAGAATGCACCAAAACAGTCGACTCGATTCGAGGCAACTCGTTGCGAGCCGCGACGAGCCGAATGGGAGGCTCAGCCAATTGGCTGCAGTTGTGTGCGCCACGCCGAATGGCAGCCCGATAATTAAATGCAATAATATTTCAATTTAATTAGCTGGCAGCTGGTAAATACCATTGGGGCAAATGTTTAGTGCCACGCACATTGAAAGATTCATTAGTCCAATATTTGGGCTATGTTAATGCGCTTTAATTCATTATGAGCTGATAATGACAATTTTATGATCGCTCCAAATGGCTGTCGAAATGACACCTGTTTGGAAACTAGCTAACCTCAATGCTAAATTAATAAAATAACTCACTTACAATATAATTGGATGAAGACATTAATTTTGTTGTATTTGTATTGCTCTCCTTTAGCATTTGCCATAAGCCAGAGCCTTGATGCATCTGAAATATCTGCATATCAAATAGAAATCAGATAGGAAATCTTTAAAGTTTATTTCTTTTAATAAATCAATTCAGTTCATTACTTTTAGCGCTTCCTCAGCTATATGTCATTTGAGAGCACAATCAGAATGGTGGTGGCTGGCTGTCTCTGTCTGCTTTTAGCTAAAAAGATATAAAGATATAAATGATTAATTTATATAAATTAAATATATCTGTACTTTAAGCAAAAAGTGACAGGCTATGGGTAATGCATTTGCTGAATACAACACACAAGCAACAATATAGCTAGGTATATTAGTCAGACAATCTACACACTTTCTGTCTAAAGCACCTTACTTTGTTGCTGATTGTAATATTCAACAAAGCCTAAAAAGGTTTGATGTAGTTAAGATAGATTGCAATGCTGAGTGTGAACATGTATGCCGGAGATCATAAAGTCGGACTCTAATGAGTTTATTTATACCTTTAATTTATCCCTTATTTTAACATTTTGTATGAAATACTTTATTATTTGTATATTGATTCAACTCAATGAAAAAGCAAAAAACAAATCAAATTAAAATTTATTTTAGTATACCTTACGATAAAATATGAATATAAATTTACAAGTTTAATGCATAAGTTATTCTTTAATATTTTTAAAAATATTTAAAATAATTCCTCAATGCCACTTTTATTAATTAATAGTTAATAAATTCTTTCAACCTTCGATAATTACTTGTTCCTCATTATATGCTTTATTCAAGTGACCCTCATATTGTTTAGTTGTTTTATTGATTGGCCAGCTCAGTTAGTTACTAGTTCTTTCTAAACTCTTCAACTATTTATTCGATTGCAATGACAAGTCGAAAGTATCGTGGACTCAATTGCATTCTCATTTGAAAAGCGAATGCTCAATAGTGGGAAAATGTCAGCCTTTATCCAACTGTATGCAATGGGTTGACAATATTCAATTGGCACCCAAGCATTTAATAGATATACAAATCGTTGCGAGCCCACACATGCTCACGTATGCAAAGGCAGACAGAGCCAGGACTAGCTCGGTGGAGCTGACACATTGACATGCGAAGCCTTTTATGCTACTTCGCACAGGCGAACCATCCATGGAGACATTTCATTGAATCCAATTATCGCTGGACATGGGATAATAATTACTGTCTGCTGTCCACACGCACATGCTCGACCATACGCCCACGCACCCATACAGAGGCACGCAAGCACACAAACAAGGTCGCCAGAAGCGAATAAGCGACATTGAGCACCAACTGCCGCTGGATTTGACTCCAGTGGGTGGCGTGAGGTGGCCTTGTTGCTTAACCATCTAAATAGCAAGTGTTCAGAGTGGCAGAGAAGCGCTGGAGCAGGAGGGTACGCCAGAGACTGCGCCAAAGCTTACGCGAGCACAAGCCGAAGGATGCTGCCAGGCCGCCAGCAATAAAACAAAATTGCCACATATAAAAGCAAATAATGAAGTGAAAATGGCAACAATGTGATTACAAACAGTGCCACAGGATAGACCTTAATAAATTGCAAGCAGAGGCACACACACACTCACACGCCGTATTTAGAGCGAGCCAGCCACTGAGGGTGAGAGAGAGAGAGAGAGAAAGAGAACGTCTACGAAAGTGAGTACCAAATTGGCTGTTCGTGAGCAACTGCGACGGCGCGTTGCTGAAATGTTGCTAGCAACATGTTGCCAGCAGCTAACTTGTTGGATGCGCACTGCTTCGTGTGTGCATGACTGTGTGTGTTTGTGTGTGTGTCTGGTTGTGCTTGTGTTTTTGTTTTCGCGTTGGTCGACACGCTTTTGCCTGACTTTCATTTAAAAGCTTCGCATTAAGCCCCCCCCCCCCCCCCCCCCCCCCCCAAATAGTATTTAAGCACATCAATTGCCGCACGGCTCTGCAACAAATTGATTAAGCTGTAAAACTGAAATTGTTGATTCGGATGTGGTGATTGGGAGCCCAAGTTATTATATAAGTACGTTTAATAAGCAATATTATTAATTGTGCAGCCATAATGGCATCATTTATCGCGCATTACAGCGACAACAACAACACCTACTTACAACGTGGGGCAGCAGCTGCGGCGCGCGCTTCATGGCAACATTTCGACGAATTAAATTGCTTGTAATGATGATGGTGACGGCGGCAGCAGTAACAATAGCAGCAGCACCCCACACAGACACACACACACACATTCAAGTGGGACGCCATCGGGTTAAAGAGGGCTAAATGCGTGCAATCAATGGGCGGGTGCCGGCTCTTTGTATGTAGGTGTGCGCGTGTGTGTAAGTGGATGCGAGGGGAGAAATGGTTAAATGTCAGACAGCATTTATCCATTTGTAGCCGGACGCTGGGGAGCAACAGTAGCATTTGCCGCTGGGCAGCCAGGCGACGACTCTATAGCATTTAAGTTGTCGATATTTAGTATGTACTCTTGTGTGTGTGTGGGTGTGTGTGTGTGTGTGTCGGATCACAGTTGTATCTTATCTCATATGAAATGGTTATCGAAAACCATTTAGTCTTGATCAGACAAATAATAGGACTCATGTGCGCAGCGACAGAAGCTAAGGATTTCTGGTATAGGTTGGGCAGGCCTGGAGAATAATTTGGAAATTTGGAAGATTGTCTTATTTTTGTTATGAACAAATTCAGTTTACTTAATATCCTAAAATCACAACACTAACAAAAACCAAAAACCAAAACAAAAAAAGGGTTAGATTCATTCCAGTGTTGTAGATAGCAGATCCTCACTGCCGTATTAAAGGAACTTTTCCGGATATTTGGGAATCAACGCGAGGAGCGTGAAGAGCAGCCCCATGGAAAACAGAGTAGTTGACGAACTGATCCACTTGCAGCTACCCGAGGCGCAAGCTGTCAACGTTGTCAATGTGCGAAACGGCGACGGTGATGGCGACGGCGATAATGCTTGGGATAGGCACCTGGACGATGAGCAGATGCAAGCGATGCGTCTGGAGAATCCCCAAGTGGCCATGTTGCTGGACGCCCCGCAGGAGCCGCCCATTGCATTGCACCACATGCTGGAACCGGTGAACGTCCCTCAACGGCCGCGCAAGAAACGCAGCTTTTTGACCGTCTCGAAGCCCTTTCATGTGCAGCCGGAGAGGTGCGCTCTCATTTCGAACGGCTGGCGGGCAGTGCAGTGTGTCCAGCCCGAAAAGCGCGGCGAGTACTTTGCCGACTATCTGATCCAGCATATGAATAGCCGAAATTATCCCAATGGCGAAGGATTGCCGAATCGCTGGGGTCAGTTCTAAGCCGACGGCTTGACTTCCATTTGCATCTTTACTGTAACCAGACACTTTGATCAAAGGCTTAGGCGTCAATAAACTATTGAGAGCTTACCTAGCACAATAGATATCCGTATTATTCCTGTCTATGCAGCCTCTTTCAATGTTATTAAGCTGGCCTGGCATTAGTCGGTTCCATATGCCTCGAGGCCCCTCTGCATAGCTTACAGGCTGCACGATATTGCCAATTAATAAACGGCAAATTGCCAAATTGAAAACTGACGTACTTCATGCTCACACACACACACACACACACACGCACGCATACATGCGGCCAAATCAATACACACCTGCTATCGCCTGCGTTGCAGTGCCCCAGTCCTCGTCTGACCGAGCATAGAACAAAGCCCACACCCCCTGGCTGTTTCAGGTGGAATGTGCTTGCAGTTTATTTGCCCATATGGATAGGAATGACAATAACAATGACAACACAAAAGCCGATGAGCGAACAATTGGACAAAGTGTAGCAAATAAATACAAAATTCAAAAGATAATTGCAATCAAAGCCACAAAATGTAGCCAAAAGGCTTATGAACTGTGGGCGTGTGCCACCGAAAGATAAACCCAACTGGCCATATCGGGCTGCTCGTATGCACGAATCGAAAATCGAAACAGAAGGTAAACCATTTTTACATCACAATTGCAACACACACACACACACACACACATTAATGCACACACAACAATGAACTTTGTAAATTACACGCATATTGCAGATGACCAGCAGCAGCAACAATAACGACTGCTCGCAGAGCACGGTTATCGGATGACCTGTAAATGCAAAGTAAATAATAAATTTGTGGTTAATTTTGATGATCTATTATCTGATTATATAATTACAATATAAACATAATAGAGGAATGTTCAATAACTATATATGTAGTCCTATTTATCAGCTTTTCTACAATTCCTTATCGAAAATCACTTTTATATCATTATTGCACGATCCTTTCAGCTGCCAATTGCTCTCATTGACATTCTTGTGGCTGCTCCTGGGCTGCATCTCAATTTGCAGTTTAATTTTAGAGCTAGGCACTTGAAGCACTGTTGCAGCGCATCCCTAATTGAATTGAATGCAATTGATTTTCGAATTGTTTGGGCAATGCGAGAAGGGTTTGGGTATTTAAAAAGGGAAACAAAGAAAGTAAAGGTTGCATTTGGAAGCTCAATTATGGCTTGTCGCCCGGCAGACTGCTCGCCTACGACCCTCACGCAAACTGCGTCATTCAGCAAGGGTTGATTAATTTACCAAATGCAGCAGCAATCTGGCTGTGACAGTGGTGCTTTTTGCCCAGTTCAGCCCCAAGCCCCGGCGCCTGCCTCCCTTGTACAGACATTTGTCAATGCAGAGCGGGGCACAGGGGCCAGAAGCGGATTATCATTGGTTGGGGGTGTTGGGGCCAGCGCCAGGGTTGTTAGCACGACAGCAGTGAATGCCTGAAATGTGATTGCTTCTGCTCGATTGTCTGTCGCTCCGTTCGTTATTTGATGGCTTCTGATCTGCGCACCGCGCCCAGCGCCGCCCCAACTTACCTGGCTCTCATTGAGTAATTGATGTTGCCATTGCTGTCCTCTCACATGCATTGTTAGCTAATTTCACTTAGCCATTAATCAATTAACATTATTTCAATGTCATGGCGAGCATATTGCCAAATTACCACAGCATTGACTTGGGCATGTCAACTCGCATGTTCGCATGGCTTTCCAGTGGAAATGGCTCAACTTTACTCTGAAAGTAAATAGCGAAATCAATTTTGTACGCCCTTACTTAACTCGAGACCTCTGAGTGCACACAGAAGTAAATCTTTTATATCAATTGCAAAATAAATGAACGAAAGCTGCCTGCTTGAGAGTCCATTGGAAATCATCCATGTTTCAGCTTTTCTCAGAAACGTTAGCTAAATTCCTCAGCCATGCAACAACTTTATAGTGTCTTTTAAGTGCGGCTTTGTTTTGCATCTGCTTCTGTTGTATTTATGAAGCAACGTGTGCACAAACTTTTCCACTTACGGACAGCTCACAAGTAAAATACCTACCTTGACTTTTGCGATGCCGCCCAAGGAGACCGAGGCTGGGTGTAAGCGAGGGCGGGGGGCGCATCTAGTGAATCGAAGCTTAGGTCTGTGACTTGGGCCATTACCGAGTCGTGTGTGCCCCTGCAGCATATTGCACACGCACACAGAGACAGTCACGGGCCCAAGTACATGTAACAAATTGCTGGAATATATATATATATATATAGATGTTGGTATGTAGTAAAGTCGGCAGCAAAAACAGCAGCGGGGACAGCGACACAGCAAATGGCAAACAAAGTAAGCAACATTAAACATGCTTTTCAGCGTAAATGGCGTGGGTGGCCTGGAACCCTTGGATCGTCCAAGAGCCGCTTCTGGAGGCAGGAGCATAACTAGCGTAGTAAGCCCGCTGCGTACGTTAGTTAACAGTGTCTGAGCTCGACTGACTCTGGACTTCACAGCCTGAGCCATATTTTCATCTGTTGGCAACGCAACATGAGCTGCTCCAGTTCTCTGCCTCAGCACGAGCATGTGCAATCCGTTGCCTATGTGTTCAGCAAAGCACTCTTAAGTCCTGGCTGCTGCCGTTGAGTGCATTTAAAGTAAGCATTTGCATCTGTGTTCCCGGTCTGAGCAAAACTGAGTGGTAACTGAGGATAACAAGCCAAGTGAACACAATTGACATTCAATTTGCCTGAGGCGTATTACATCATCTGTTAAGGTTCAAATATGCATTTACAACGGCTGCTATGATATCATTTACAACAGCCGAAATAGCTGTGCAGTAAATGAAAAGAGATTTGCATGAACAGCAAGTCACAGCTCAATTTGAAGCTACAGATAGGGACTATTATCTCTGAGAAGTGATCTAACTATAAATAACCCTACAATATCTATAGTTCCTTACCATGTTGCAACCATAATGAAGTAACTTTCGAGTCATTGCTTGGACTAGGAGTACGAAGTCTCTCAGTTCCTTGCGTTAACTCGAAACAAATATACCCTACACAGTTTTACAGATAGAATCACTCCATTTCGCAAAGTTATACAGATTATATATAAATATAATATTATATATATATGGTATGCCGGGCTGAGCTTACACATAATCAAATTATTAAATTTACTTTAAAGATATACAGAAAATAATTATAAAATTTAATAATTTTATTATGTGTAAGCTCAGCCCTGCACACTATATATTTCATATATATATTTCCTAAGAGCAAAGTTTGTGGATAATTAATTAAATTTTAAACAAAAAACTAAACTCTGTAGTCTTGTGGCATTTTAAAAGTTTACTAACCTGATTTACCTTAACAATATTATTCATTTCACTGCGCTTTACGGCCAAGCACCTGGTGGAATTTGGCAAAGATGCGCAAAGCAGAGAACTTCGTTGGTCAGATATGCACTGAATGGATACACACACACAGAGAGAGAGAGTCAGGCACACACACACACAGGCACAGAAGGCAACTCGTTGTTGTTGCTCAAGTAAATAGACAATAAGCCAGAGCAAACACACACAGCTCAGGTAGATGGGCAGGAGAATGCCTGAGCAGCATTTCTGACTGCCAAAATGCTTATAAATATTTTAGAAAATATTCGAAAACTTTAATGCTGCTGCACAAATACCAGGCAGTTATTGTTCCGCTATTGCCGTCGTCCATGGAGACGTCAGACTTATTGAGCGCAAAGGCAATAACAACAATTATGGCTTGAAATGTTTTATTTGGCTCCTAGTTGATTTGAATATTAAATTAAGAATTGATTAAGTAATTTCTCTTGTCAGGCAGTCAAGAATTGCAACTGTGTGTGTGTGTGTGTCTTGTGAGCCATTAACACATTTTAATCTGCCGCTAGCTGATGGCTTTTGTGTGGTCGCCGTCGACCCCATGGAGAAAGTACTGCGCCTGGCGCTCTTAATCATCAGCATAAGCAATAATGGGAAACAATTGCCGCCGTCTGATGGCTGACGTCTGGCTGCTGGCTGCTGGCTGCTGGGCGCTAGTGCCGCAGGGCTGGCTGGCAGTCGCCTTTTGCTGCCAGTGCAATTGCAGCACAACAAGACAAACTTTTATTGCATTGCCATGTCAACAGCAATAGCAATCTGTGTGCTGTTGCACTTAAAATGCGAATACGAATTGTGGCGCAAAATGAAGCTACTTGTGTGTCCGACACTGATACAGATGCAATTACACACACAGCCGCACAGACACAGGCACAGGCACAGACACAGAGACAGATACAATTGCGTTGCGAGTCAGAGCGAGATGCTAAGTGCAGCAGGCTGTGGCGAAAGACAAGCTCAACTTTCTGTCCGGCGACTGCATGCCTGCCACATTCAATTAGTGCAACAACATATCCTGCCAGCCAGCTGCTGTTGCTGCTGCTGCTGTATCGTGCGAAAGAGCAGCACGAGCAGCAGCAACGGCAGGAATAGAGCTACACTTAATTTTATTCATTTGACAGTTGCAACACAGGCTCACTTGCTGCCACACACAGGCTGGCACTCACACACCGAGCACACAGCCGGAGCACTGCAAATGAATCGCTGCCACACGTATGTCAGCAATTAAGGTCATTCTGGCAACGGCAACGGCATCGGCAGCAGCAGCAGTTGCAGCCACAAATGCCGCATTTTGCATATGGGCAGAATTATTTTTTAATTATGACGTTTTATTGACTGAACATTAATGCAAGCGCGTGACAACAACAAGAATTAAGCCCTTATTGGTCTGTTAAGCAACTGCAGGCTGAAGTTGTAAAGAGGCGACTCAGAGCTATAAATAGATCAGAAGAAACCGGAGAAAAGGTCATATAAAATGGGACAGATATAGTGTATATAATAAATAAATAAATATACTTAAATATGCATATGTTTATGTTTAACAAACAACATATTTTGTTAATTAAACGCAAATAAAATTGAAAGTAATAATATATACACACAGCAGAGTAAACAATGCAAAAAATGTCAATAATCGTATGAATAACAGAGCTTTAATTAACTTGAATCGTAATCCTTTGATTGTCAGTTGTTTTTGCTGCACAATTTCATTATTACTTTTCATTCATTTTCAATGCAATGAACACAAATCCAAATTCATATGCCTTTATTATCCAACATGTTGTCTAACTGAATTTCTTGGCCAGGAATTCGATTCATTTTGTCATTTTTCTGGAATTTTTCACACACTCCAAATCACAGAGAGCATTCCTAAGCTTCATAAATAAGCTAATGAAACACATGGACGCAAACAGTGCGGAAACTGCCCCCAGGCACACTTAGCAAATCGTATTGCCAACCCGTTGCTGAGCAAGGTGTGTGGTGGCAAGTCCATATGCACCACTGGCCCCTGCTGCTGCTGTGCAAAATTTGATTTCGTTTCAATCGAGATACATTTATGCTGCAGATACGTGTACATAGCTACATGGATGTGTGCCCAGCGTATTGGAAGCCATTGCTTGTTCCTGTTTGCCTGTGACTTTTGCATGCAGCCATTACTGAGGGTGTTGCCAGGGTGTGTAGTGTGCGCGTGTGTGTGTGTGTGTGTGTCTGTGGGCTGTCTATGGTGCCGGACAAGAAAATTTGCCATTTATGAAAGCATTTAACAAACACATCATAAAAATTCAATTCAATTCTGCGTTTACGTCTACTCGGAATGATATTGCTTTTTAATTGCGGACGCAGGCGGAAATTGCTTTCAGAAACAGAAGCACCACCCACCCACCCACACACACGCAGCATTATTACATTCGCACGAGTGCACAGGGATTTTATTGGAAAAATGGGGAGGACGCGTTTCGGCAGTGCGCTCATTGTAAGCTGCTAAGAGTCGACTAAGAAACTGCATTGACCTTTTTTTCAACTGACCTCAAAAACTTTGACCTTTTCAGCAAGCTCGACTAGCTTTATTTTATTTCTTTTTTAATTACGGCACTTGCAACTTGCAATTTATAATTGGAAACAGCTCCAGCCACACACACACACACACTCCCACTCACATGCGAGCACACACACACACAGAAAAGCACTCGCCAAAGGGGAAGCATGCAGGCTCGCTCTCATTTAATATGAAAGTCACAGAATGTGAGCTAATTGAAAACACTTGCAATATTTATAAGCGAGGCAGCATGTTGCGAAAGCACTTGACTGCTCAGCGGCAACATGTTGCTGAACTAATAAACCAACAACATGATTTTATTATAATGGATTTATAACGCAAGCCAAGAGCAAACAGTCAGTGCATAAAGCAGCGTGCAAGAGTGGGAGAGCACTAGAATCCGAAAGGAGAGAGCGAGCGTGAATGAGAGGAGCAGTGCCGCAACGAAAGAGAGATAGGGCAAGTGTGTGTGTGAGAGAGAGAGAGAGAGAGAGAGAGCGCAAAATGCACTTTGAATTGAGACGCGAACGCGGCAGTGGCAGTCCATTAAGCGCAATGTTGTTGTCATCATTTAATGCTTTTGTTGCTTATTGCGACTTGACAGCCGTTCATCTGTCCGACTGTCGGGACGCTCGTAATGTGTGTGCGTGCACATGTGTGTGTGTGTGTGTGTGTGTGAGTGAACGAGAGCACATTTAGCTTTGCGTGTGCGCATTTGTATCTCATTGTTGGCTCACAGCATAAATGGGGCCCCCACAGCGAACGGCAAGACGAACACCAACAGCAACAGCAGCAGCAGCAGCATCGGCAGCAGCAGCAGCAGCAACAGCAATGTCGGCGTCAGCGTCGCTTGGTTTAAGTGGAGATATTTATAATAAGTTTATTTGCTTGTACTTTTCGTAGCGCCTTGCACTGGACCCCGCATGTTGCGAAGCCATCCTTGACACGCAACATGTTGCCATTGCCACGTTGCCCAGCCACGGTCGCTGCCTGATGTTGCCTGGCTCGTTTGGCGCTGTTGGGCATTCACATTCACAATCACATTCGCAGTTGTAAATTGACGTTTTGCGTTAACGACCATCGCAGTCAGCATCGCTGTGTTTCGAGCTCGTCCTCTTCCTCGTCGTCGTCGTCGTCGTCGTCGACGTCGTATTTATTGCATAAACTAAGCCAATAATAATCCAAGTAAAACTAACTCCGTTGCTTTGACGCTGCCATCAATCGTCAACAGCTCAGCACAATTTGTTTTGCATGCAGTGGAAAAAGCTCACTGAGCTCATGTGTGTGTGTGTGTTTGAGTGTATATGTGTGTGTTTATATAGTGTTTACCCAAGTGTCTAATTTGCCTAATTTACCTCATCTTCTGCAGCATCTTGAGCAACATCTTCATCGCAACTGAAGGTATATATACATAGTTGTATATCATTAGAGTTTTCTTGATTTCCTCTCCCTCATTTTCCGTCAGCTGATAATATTTACTTGCTATTGACTGCCCTTCGCTATAATCCGTCGTAATTCCATTTAAATTAGCAATCAGCGTTCGCTCCGCAGCCAATATGTTGTCATATTATTATGGAGGTTGCCAATGATGTTTGGCGGCAAAAGTAGTTGTTGACTGTTTGTGCTTCTCGCATTTCCTTTGTTGTTGATCACTTAACGAGAGTTCAGAGAGTTCATTTAGCTCAACTCGAAGGTATTCGACTCATAATACAGAATGGTTTCTATATGTAGCAGAGAAAGCAGCAATAAATAGAGATATTGGAAAGGTCTTAAGCTATTATAATTAGTATATCAAAGTTAAGTGAAGGGTATTTATGATTCCACGGAGTCAAGGCGCGCTTATTTGATTGGCTAATGTATTGCTGATGACTAATCGGTCTTATCGATAGCATAACGCCTATTAATAACCGCAGCGCCGAGAACACTTGCGCCCTTATAGCTAATTGAGCACTCGCGCATATGTTCATTTGTATATTTGTACATATGTACATATGTATATAGCACACAGATATATACATACATATACTTATAGCAAATTGCTTAGCTGACTAATTTGCCCAAGCGCTGTGAATTACGACATTAAAATACAATGAAAGCATTTGTTGGCCCACGACCCGGCGCAGAGTTCTCAGGAAATGAAATTATACACCAATTATTGCACAAGCAACAACAACAATGGCAGCAGCAGCAGCAGCAGCAGCAGCTAAACCAATAATAACATCAACGACAACTAAGCAATTATACAGTATATTTAATAAATATATATTGATATATATAAACATCTACTAGAGTCTGTATGGAATCGAAATGGCATCGATATAATTAATCAAATTATAAATCTGAGTGAACAATTAAGAAAACGAAAGACAAAAGCAGCCAAGCACAAGGGACCGAGCACCGAGCTCCCAGCTCCGAGCACTAACAATAAAAAGCAATCGAAAGCTGTTGGCTCAGCATTAATTAGCGCTAAACGTCGCCGTCGCCGTCGCCGTCGTCGACAATAACAAAGTGAATGGCTGCGAACGCCCTAGAGCAGCACTCGCAGCGGCGCGGCGGCAACAGCAGCAAATGGCAGCGGCAGCATCACCAATCCAATCCAAACGCAGCATCCGCCGCCAACTTATTAAAGTACATATAACTCAATTATAGAGAATTAAAAACAAACTCACAGAGCGCGCGATGCCAACGATGCCAGCAACGCCGGCAATTTGCAATGCAAAAAGATACTGGCGTGAGCGTTGAGCGCTGCCTTAATGCGCAGCCAGCAACAACAACAACAACAGCAACAGCAACAGCAACAACAACAATCAAAGCAATAAAATACATTCAGCATTTAATAATCATCCAACAAGCGGCGCTGACGTCGCTGCGTTGCCAACGAGCACCAGCAAGCACTCGCGGCAACATGTTGCTGACAGCAACGGCAGCAACATAAACAGCGGCCAGCAATAAATTTATGAGTTCACACACTGGCAACAACAACAATAGCCAAAGATACAATTAAGCTGTAATGCATATGAAAATTTGTGTATTTGTGTTTTTTATAGCCGTGCGTTATGTTCACGTGCGCCGCGACTGTTTGTATCTCTGAGTAACTGTGTGTGTGTGTGTGTGTGTGTGTGCTGTGTGTGGATGTGTGCGTGCGAGAGCGCAGCATAATTGTAATTATAGTAATATGTTTTATGATGGTTGCCTCGTTTAGCAACCCCCACACAAAATCCCCACACACACACACACAGACACAGACACAGGCAAACAAAACAGACGGGCAGACAGAAGAGCGCGTCGCGCCGACAACAGCGGCGACGGCGGCAGCGACGCTGGCGCTGCGCTTGGCCAAAATGTATCTAGATACATAATTGCCACATTCAGTCGTCGTTAAATAGTTGCACGGCGCAGTTCACAGCCACAGCAGCAGCAGCAGCAACAGTTTCCAGTCCTCAGCGGTCGTTGGCTGTTGCTTGTTGTTGTCGTTGCCATCGTCGTCGTTATTGTCGTCGTCGTCGTCGTCGCAGTCGCAGTCGCCGTCGTCGCTGTCGTTGCCGACGACGTCGTTTTCGTGCTTTATAGCACTCACTCAGAAGTCGTTTAGAATCGTTTGTCGTGGTCGGTATTCGGTATTCGATATCGGACTGAGCTGTCGGTGCCCATTTGAGGAACACAAACACAGCTAGCGTCATCGTCGCCGTGCTCAGCCAACCTGGACGGGACGCGTACGCGTACGCGCAGAACGCTTAACGTAGTAGCACAAGTGGTTCGCCCGGATCCGTAGCAGCCGCAGACGCAGAAAGCCCGGAGCATATTTTGACGTTGACGTATCTAAAGTCAAATTCAATTTGCGCGCCGGCCTATTATAAACGTAATTATAATGGGGCACAGGCTATTAAAATAGAACGAACCAATGTGGCGACCCCCCCAGAGTCCCTCAGTGTACTGTTTTAATTAAGTGCCTTGCAGCAGCAGCAACAACAGCAAAGCAATGAGAGCGGCATCAGTCACGCATGTGTAAAAGTATCTGTGTGCCTGTGTGTGTGCGTGTGCGTGTGCGTGTGCGTGTGCGTGTGCGTGTGTTTGTGTTTGTGCCGTTTCATCCATCCATTAGTCACACATGAAACTAATTAGCATTTCGGCTGTTTGTTATTGTCGCATTTGCTGGCCAAAAGAATTAGCGCGTTGAACAACGTCAAACAGCATTCATTTCGCGATATATTTACTTATGCATATGGCCCATACCGGCCTACATACATACAGACATTTGGGATTATATATATATGTATATATAGAGAGAGAGATATATCGGACTGTCTGGTTTTTATGTGAGTTTTGCTTGGCATTTTCATTAATTTGTTGATATTGTGCCGCGCTCGCTGGCCGCCGGCAATCAGCAATGAAATTTATAAGACGGCGACAACGATTTCTGTGCTCAATTATCATCATCATCAGCGGCAGCAGCAGCGGCAGCAGCGACGGCAGTAAACACTTGTGCTCACGGCGCTAATTGCTGCCGTGTGGCGTCTGCGTCGCACTTGGCGCTGCTCTATTGTTGTGTGCTTGAACCCGCGCGGCTTGGCCGCTTACAACAAGTTGCGATTGATTTCCTTTTCCTTTTGCTCTTCCATTTGCTTCGTTCGCACGCTCTATGCACGTCGGACGACCAATTTGTCAATTGAGGCGCTGACAGGTTACGCAGCCGCACTGCGGCCCCACTCTGCTACTACGGCAATTGCCTTCCGAAGCTCCGTTCGTAAATAAGTTATGAGCGTGTGCAAAAATGGAATTTTTAATTTTCACACAAAATATTTCAATTACCCAATTAAATTCAGTTTTTGGTCGAGGTGTTATATATAAAGCAATTATAATTCCCTGTGTGTGTGTGTGTGTGCATGTCACAAATTGAAGTAGACTGTATAACCGGGTGCTCTCCGGCCGTGTGTTCATTTTATATTAATTACCCGTCGCTTCTGCCGCTGTTGCGCCGTTGTTATTATTGCTGTGCGCGCATGTTAATAACAACTTCAAAATAAATAACAGTATTTTGCATGCAAATATGTAAAAATGCAGAAATTGCGCTTTATGCCCAAAAAGTTCAGGTTTTAATTGTCGGGACGTGCACGACGTTAACCAAAGTAAACAATTGAATCAACGTAATTAATATCAAATTGGCAAAGCAAAACAAACCGAAAGCCAGTTAAACAGCGCAGCACAAATTCTCTGTGAATTTGACCTGTATAGCTGCCCCCTCCCTGCAGGCCCCCCGGATACGCCTATCCAGCGCCCCACTCTGGCCATAAAACAAATTGTTTTTATTCCCCCCAATACATTTTGACTGTAAAATTGTGTTTCAATAATTCGCATAATTAAGGCAGATAAGATCAGCTGAGAACTGTTTGCCATATAGCCAGGCCTAATTGATTCTTTCTATATGCGACCAATTCATTTCGCTATATCCATGGCCCGCTCTAATCTGCTTCGCCTTCCACTCACTGAGCAATTAGCTGCGTTTATTTAGGCAAATGTCAAAAAGTATAATAAATAACGCACTGTGCATAATATAAATGTTAAGTGTATGCCAAATTAAAACGCGACTGGCAGTTTAATTGAAAAGAGTGAGAGAGAGAGGGAGAGAGCGAGAGAGGATGGCGAGGACTGCAAAATTGTGCAAATAATGAAATGTATTTAATTGAATCGCACACACTGGCCGTACGCAGGCCCAGACAATGGGCTGGCAATTATGAAACCAGAACACATTCAAAAATAATTAAAAATTAAATAAATGGCCAACGTGTTGGCCATAACGAATTGTGTAACCAATGCAGCAAAGCAACTGAAATGCACTCAAATTAATTTTTTTAAATAATAGAGAGAGAGAGAGAGAGAGAGAGAGAGAGAGAGAGAAAAAAAATAGCGAAAAGCTGTCGCTGAAAATTGCAAAACCATAATCAATAATTGTCAACTGGCTAATGAATTAAATACACTTCTCTCTCCCTCTCTCTTTCTGTCGCTGTACCCTGCTGCCGTTCCCCAATCTCTCTCCCCCTCTCTCTCAGTATTCAAATGATGCCTTTTGCATTTCGTTTCATTTCATTTCATCAATTTTTTAATTATACTGGCCGAGCCTTTGTTGATTTTTTTTTGTGGCGGCGGCACAGCATTTTAATTAAGTAAAGTGGATTAATTTGCGACTCGTTAGACTAATTAAGGATTATCGCCAACAGCAACAGCGGCGCACAAGTTGTTTGAGAAAACGCAGCTACCCAAAGGATATGTGAACGAACAACGACAACAAAACGTGACCTTTCAAAATAAACGCTATAAATAGCTAAACAGTTAAAGACAACAACAACAATAACAACAGCAAAGTAAAATAAAATAATCAAGCCGTCCACAAGGAGAAACATTTAATTGGATTTTCTGTTCGCCTTGGCTCTTCGGATACAATTAACCGCTTGGCGCTGAGGTAAGTCACATTGTCGAGTTAGTCAATCAATTTAGTGCTTCTATTACATGCGGGAATGGGGGAATTCCCGAAGCCTATCGATTCGCTTCGACTGAACAGGGGTCGCAGTGCTGCCCCTGCTGACCTGATTATGAGATCAGCATAAACACTACATATCAGCAGCTCAAGCGGGCCCTAATCGCAGTCAGTAATCTGTTCCGCTAGAGGAGAACTTGTTTACCTGCACGCTCTTACACGTGGTCAGCTACTCAATGTGCTCTTTCAAAAAGTCAAATTGACAGTTTCTAATCGAACTCAACTTACGTTGAAATCAATTTCAATTAATCACAGCCAATTAATACAAACGACTACCAAGTAAAGGTCCTCTTATCATGCAAACAACAAATTAGCGAGAGCGCGGCATTAGAGATTCAATTTGAAAATGAAATACTACGGAGCCCTAAACAGAAGCCACAAATTGTATATATTTTCTTTAATATTTCAGTTATTCAATTAAAAATATTTTATTAGAAATTTTATTAGAAATCAAATCTCAATTTGAAATGTTCTATAAACAATTTGATTTGTTATTGAACTTAATTACAAATCGCTGCTGCATGTTGATCTTAGTTAATTAACTATAGTTGTTATTCAGTGACCTGTGTGCCACACACACACACACCCACACACACACAGCTAATTGCGAATTAGTAATCAGAAACGCAATGACGACGGCTGCAATTATTTGCAGTGTAAACAAAGCCAACAAGTGGAATAGAAGGCGATATTCGGGCCTGATCAATGAAAGCCAAAGACACAATAAATAAATAAATTATAGATAAATTATAGGCAGATTCATTTGTAGATATGCTGCAGACAGTTGTCGCCTATCAATTGAGATAACCAACATTAGCTAGTCTCACTCTCCATCTCTCTCCCACTCGCTCTCCTTATCTGCCGCTGTTCGATACTATTCGGGCCACATACATAGAATGCCATTCGTGTTGTGCACAATTAGTAGACAATGCGACGAGTTTCATTCACAGCCATAAACGAAATATTTACTCACACATACCTGAGCTCATATTCACGTTGATAAACAGGTGCTCGGCTGGCGCGCTGATGTTTATCGCATAACTGGTTCGCATTACAGTCTTTAATTAATTAAATTGTTACTCAGACTGGCCAATGTTTGGCTGATTGACTGATTGACTGACGCATGGATTGACTGGCCGCAGTGGCCAGTCCGCACCGCCACCAACTATGCGTCTGTACAAACAAACACGGCATTCAAATGCAAACGGCCGCTGATTACGCAAAATGGAAAACCATTTGGCGTCTCGCATTACCATATCTTCGGCCGACTCCTATTTTAGCGCTAATAGTGCAAATAAACAAATATCAAGCAAATCAAAAGCATATGCTAGAAATTAAAGCCGAAACCGAATCGCAAATTATTGCCTGCTGAGTTGCCAGCATAAAGAGTGGAGCCCAGGGGGGGGCCAGTGGGGTCTGGTAAATAAAATCAAAGCGCCGCTGACAAACAGCAAAAACTATGCAAACGGAGCAACGTGCAGTAATTATTTGAATGGAAAAACCAGAGAACTGAGCAGCTGAAACCGAGCAACGGCTGCCAACAAAGGGTGGAGATAGACAGAGCTAAACTGAATGAAATAACTCACAAAGCGAGCATTTCGCAGAGCTGTGATTAGAGCTGTGCAAGGAACTTGCAGTGCAGATGTGAGATAAGTAAGTCAAAGCAAATTACCTGAAGGCTAAAGCTCGGCTTGCTTAGGAATTTTGAAAATGTTCTAAAACCTAAGAATATGCTTCAATCTGAAGCTTTTTAATATAATCTATTATTCTACCATTAAGTCAATTCAGCAGAAAGCGAATTTTATTTTCATTTCTTCAAAGTTCAGAAAATGTTGAATGGCTGCATAGATTTTTCAGTTTATTATGCTCTTTGATGAGTCATGGAATGAGACGACGACAATTAGCGGGGCCAGCACGCGTCTACATATGATCATTAGGGGCTAAGCACTCAATTTGTTCTGGGCCAAGTATTTTAGAGTTTAAACTCACGTAAAACTAAACAACAACAAAATGAAGCGAGCAATGGAGTCGGGCGGGTGGGGGGCAGCCAGCCACAAGTGCGCAGCTCGAAACCGGCATATGCATATGAGGGCAGCCCATTAGCTGTTTTTCTAATCAAAACTGAATTCCGAGAAATCGAAGCAAACAACACACACACACACACACACAGAGGGAGAGAGAGAGAGAGAGAGAGCACAGCCCGCACTTAAGCAAGTCACACACAGAGGGACTGAGACGGGGCAGTCAGAGTCAGTTGATTGGTGCCGTCAGTCATTCAGTCATTAAGTCAGTCACTTAAGCAGGCAATCGACGCAGTTGTTGCCCGATGAAAAATGAAACTAATTAGCGGCCAACAGTGCCAAACGTCGCTGCTGGCGTCGCTGCTTACAGCACGCCCATTTCCATTGCAATCAATTGGAAAATTTGCATTTAGCCAGGCAATGGCAACAGCAGCAGCAACCGCGACAAACGGCAGCTGTAACAAGTCCATTTCAGAGTCGGTAAAAGCAAATTAGAGCACAGCATGACAAAAAGCAATCCAACAAGCACGAATGCACCAAGCGACTCGCTGTGTCTTGCAGCAGCTGAGTGTGTTGTGCGTATAATTATTAATTGTGAATGTGTGTGTGCGCGAGTGTGTGTGTATGTGTGTGTGTGTGTGTGTGTGTGTACTTGTACTCTAATAACACGGCCAATTTCGGCTTTATCATAAGAGCGCTAAAACAAGTTTCCATTGCGGCCGAAATGCAGTCGTGCGGCTTCCGTGCGCCGCTGCTAAAATGTTATTTTAATTGAATCATTTTAGCTATAAAATCAAACACACACACACACACACTCACATTGCATTCGAAAAGAGATAAAAATATGCATAAATACGTATGTGTGTCTACATATATATGCACAGTATCCATATGTATGCTGACTGGCAGTCAGACATCAAATTGAATAAACGCGGTCCATTACTCTCCCAGTGATTTTGCCAAATGACTTCATTTCATATCAATTAAGTTTATTGGGCCGGTATGCGGCTGTCTCTGCGTCTGTGTTTGCGCCCATATTGTGTGTGCGAATGCAAGTTTGTATGTTTGTCTGGCTTTTTATTGAATCGGCACGGTCATATATGTACATATAAAACGAAAAAAACAAGAAAAGCTCACGCCAAGCACACTCACACACACACACACTCACACTCCACTCGCATCGCCCTGCCTTTGCCCATGGAACGAACCTGAACCTGATTCATGCGCTTAATTGCTTTGGAGCGTGCGACTCTGTCTCTCTCCTGCTCGGGCTCTGCCCCTGCCGTGGCCAACAAAAAGGTATGAAATCGAATTGTGTGCACAAAAGTTATAAATGTTCCCGGTCGTCTACAGCGTGCAGCGGCTGCTTTTTTTTAAATAAAAATGACAACATTTTCTGACACAGGCCCAACGCAAATAAAATGAAGCAGAAACCCAAGCCAAACCACGTAAAATATGTTATATGGTGGATCTGGAGCGCGTCAATTTGGAGCTGCTGCGCACACAAATGAAATGGCGAAAGAGAAATTAAAAAATACCTTAATGGCATCACAATATATCAGCTTTTGCTGTGGGAAAACATCTCCAGATACAAATGAGAACAATGAAAACTATTAACGGTTGAGTCTTGGATGTAAACACCGTTTAAGCTACTGTGGTCAAGTTCTGCTTCTTCTTGTTTTTGTACATAAATACATATATTAACGAATTTTAAGTATAATGTTTCCAGATGTAGCTACTTAAATGTTTACGGCCTACCAAAACGGACTTAAAACTTCTTTTAGCCACCCACTCGTTCAGCATATCGCATAACAGGTCTTTATTAATGCCTAGTTCGTCTTAGCAGCCTTCAAAATCTATTGTTACAGGGCTTGGGGCATAAAAAAGCACTCTTTATGCATTCTGACAACTTATTTAGCTGTTTGACTGCCCGGCCTACTTTTACAACCCAATTTAGTGACCCAAAAATGCAATTAAGTTTCGCTCGATATAAATAGGCATTTTATGTGATTTTTTTATCAGGAAGTCAAAGTCAAACACCCACCCGCCCCAAAAAAAAAAAAAAAAAAAAAAGGGAAAATAAAAATAACGAGCACTGGCAATCAATCTTAGATATTGTCGCTCGTTAGTTAGTTGCTTGCTGATAAGAAGCGACACCGCAATTAGATAGCTGCATCGAAGATAAGCGAAACCGCTTTTAATGAGTCCACCCGGGTCGCTCATAAAAGACAGCGGCACAAATTGCGCACCAAGTTTCCAGAGAAATTTCATTTATGACTTGTTAATTAGTTGAGCAAACAATAAAGCATAAATGCTCCGCCAACGACAGCTATAATTGCTTTTGAAAAAGCGCGCTCATCTGAGCGTTTGTCAACACTGGCCAATGACAACTCTGCGCTACGCAGCTAACAGCTGAGCGCAATCAGCTGATCGTCGACATTAGCCGGCGAAATTCCGCGCACGTTGTTTGGGTTTGCTAAGCGACGACTCCGTTGCAGCAGAGCAAACAATAAACAATGTGAATAACTCGAACTTGTGTATCGTAGCAACCGGTGCTTGATGTCTCTCGTTTTACGTTTCGTTTTCGTCTTACAGTGCGCACAAAGCGAGTGACAATCCTGCTGACAACAACTTAAAAAGCGTTCGAAAAAAATTCCCAGAATAATCGAAAATGAGCCTCGACTTGGACACACAGTTGATCTGCGCCGATCTGGAGAGCAGTGACCATCGCAAGCGTGGCAGCACACTACTGAAACTGCGCGAGCTCTGCGAGAAGGCGCCCGAATCCGTTAGCACCGACGCTGTCGCCGCCGATTTCGATGAACTTTATCTGCATCTGCTGAAGTGCTATGGCGATCGGTATGAGAATGTGCGCGATCGCGCCGTGCTGGCTGTGAGCGCTTTTTTGAAGCGTTTGCCGCCCTTGGATTTCCACCTGCTCAACGTGGTGTCGACGCTGGCCGAGCGCATGGGTCAGACGGAGACCGTGGAGCCGAGCGAGGAGATACGATTGCTGTACATTGAGCAACTGCATCTGATGCTGCGCAAGTACGCGCTCATGGGCAACGTTGGCGTCTTTCGTGAATGCTATCCGCAGGTGGTCAAGGTGCTCATCAAGTCCATCAAGGATGCATATTCGGCGGTGCAGCGGGAAGGCTGTGCCACACTGGTGCAGTTGGCCCGTGTGGCAGACACCCAGGAGCTGCGCCCGTTCACGGATTCACTGGCGGTGGCACTGTATGGAATGCTCAATCACAGACACTCGGCGGCCCGCATTTCGGCTATAGAAGCCATCGGCAGGGTGAGTTTACACTTGGATCCCAACGGCGAAGGGATGCGCCGGCTTCTGGCTGAGGTCTCGCCGCTGCTAATGGACTCGATGCCGTTGGTGCGTCGAGAGTGCGGCCAAATGGGGGTGTTAATGCTGCTCGAGCTGCCGGATCGCTACTCATATTTTGAACGAATCCTGCCCTTGGTGCTGTGCTGCCTTAAGGATGACTCGCCGGAGGTACTGTCCCACATACGCCCACTTTGGGAGAACTGTGGCAAACTGTATTACGAGGAGAATGAGGCGGAGCTCTCCCAGCAGGAGATCTGCGATTTGCCCGTGGAGAACTATCCGGCCGGTGTGCAGCGTCCAACAATCGGCTGTCGGGGCTTGGTGCAGCGCTCACTGCGTCTGCTCCAGCTCATCACCCGTGAGACCAGTGACTGGAAGGACAACGTGCGCCTGCACTCGCTTAAGCTACTCTATCAATTCATTCTGCATGCCGAGGCCTCCATGACGGCCAAGTTCTATGAGGCCTATCCGCATATCGCGCATGCCTGCTGCGACAGTGAGCCCGCTATCGCAGCTGAGGCCACTAAGGTGGCAGATCTAATGGGCCGACTGCTGAGCTATGAGGCTTGGATCGATCATGGCTTTGATGGCTTGGAGCGCAATGCACGCGAATCGTTCCTCAAGTGTTTCTACTACATGTTTACGGCCTCCTTGGGCGGCACCTATGAGCATCTGCAGCGTCTGGCCAAGCTGCTCAGATGCACGGATTACTCGCATACCCTCAAGCCTGGCTTTCAGTTGTACATACTGAAGACGCTGGACACGATGTTGGACAAGTCCAGCAAGGTTACAGCTTCAATGGAGGAGCTTAATGAGCTGTATACGAATGTCTATGTGACGGCCATGAAGGTTATGGCCCTGTCCTACGCCCTGAACAACGAGGACACCGAAGATGTGCAGCGAGGTCAAAAGATCCTGAAGCGTCTTGTCCAGCTGGAGGAGACAACACTAGCTAAGGTACACGAGTCCTGGTTCGGCATCGTACTACTAGATGTGGATAATCTTGATGCGGCGCTCGACGAAAACGCTGAGCCTGTCTTGCTGCTGTACGGCCTCATTCACCTGGTGAAAATACGATCCACATATGTGGCGCAGCTCATCGAGAAGATTAAAATGGTTTTCGAGCATTGCTGCGACACGGCCCAGGTGCGCATCTTTAGTATACTCTCGATAGCAGCGCTTTCCTGGTCAAAAACTGTTGCCGTGGATCGGGAGCAGAGCACACAGCTACTGAGCGACTTCATCTCTGAAATTGTCGAGCCGCATTTAGCATGGAGGGCTGGCGCCCATGGGGAGGCCATGCGCTCCATGGCTATGGCCACACTCTGCGCGGTGGCACAAGGCGCCAAGGAGGAGGCGCGGGAAGTGCTGCCTTCGGTGGCCAAGCACATGCCAAGTTTGCTGGAGGATCGCAATGTGACCACGCGGCATTATGCCATCAAGGCCATGTGCTACTTTCAGGGTATGTCGGTGGAGGCCCTGAAGCCACTGGCCTACGCCACCATGCAGCGCATGGATGATCCTTCAGCCGGCATTCGGGTCATAGCAGCCACAGCGGTGGGCAAATTGCGTCCCCTATTCAAGGATGAAGGGACGAAGGAGGAACTGGAAAACGAGCGAGAGGTGTGGGAGGCGTTTATCAAGCGTGCAATGGATATTCTGCTGCTGTACCATGAGAGTCCCGAAAAGGAGATGCAAGCTGCGGCCCAAAGGTCGCTCATCGAGCTGGCCAAATTACATCCCGCATCGTGGGAGGAAAGCTACCAACGCGCCTTGGGCATGGCCAGGCGCAAGGACGAGCTGGTTGAGTTCTACGCCAAGATGAAAATCGACGACGCGAACTAGCGCTAAAGCCCTGCGGCGCACACACACAATTGCCTTAATTTAAATTAGTTTTTAGTGGTCTGCTAATTTTCCGTAGAATTCCGATTTTTAGCCTGTTATTGCGTTCCCATTTTCCCGCCTCCATTAATTGCCCGATCTGTCGAATTCTGAGTAGCAAATTATTGTAAACACACTCGCCAAATGTGCCGTTGCGACTGATGGAATCGCATTTAGCATCATGCATTAGGCATTAAAGCATTTACAAATCCCAAAAATGCGCATTGTTTATTTTGCCACGGCTAAAGATTTTGTTTGATGAATTCGCTTTATGAATTGTGAATAGCGCGCGGCACAGCGCACAAATTGTTATTGCAGGCGGCACATAATGCGGCCCAAGGCGCAAATAAATCTAAATTTGGGTTAACTGCTGAAGAGTACGCCAGCTCGAGAACACTGATCTTAAATACGAATTAACTATAATTATATATAGAAGTGACCACTCAGGATGGGACTTGACGTGCAGGCAGCAAGATCAGCTAAAATATTTATATTAAGTTTTAAATATAATAAATGTCGAATGTCAACTCAAAATAAATATATAATAATATATATAAATATATAATATATAATACTGAGTACTTAATCAACTCTTAGTTGGGACCATATAGAATATACATAGGTTATCATCTCTATCAATTGATTTGTTTACTTTAAAGTTTAACTCAAGTGAAGTTCATGAAACAATTTAAAGTATTTAAATGGTTAATTATTGAACTTCAGTGCAATTCAACTCCTCATTCCTTTAGATATATACATATATATTAATCGCAGAGCGAAAAAAGGAAAACACTCGAAAGCTCAAGTGGTATACTATGTGAAGGGCTAGCCAAGGGCTTCCGGTTTATATATATTTTGTATGGCATTAAGTTATTTAATAAATGCATTCAGGCAGCTGCAATGCATTGAATGCTGAACTGCTTAATTAAAGTTTGATACGCACGCCATGGGGCATAAGGCAGAGAGGGCGACTACGATTATATGTAACCTATCTAGAGATGAATGTTGCTCGTGCATAGAAAGTGTTGCATAATTTTGTGCGCTGCGACTTCAGTTGCAGTTGAAGCCACATTTGATTGGGTTTGGATTGGCGTATGAGCAATGTTGACCCAGATTTGTTGGGCTGGCAGCTGTGTTGCCAAACTAATTTGTCGCAGTTTGGTGCAACAAAGTTTGCACATAATATTAAAACAATTTGTCTAATTAAGCAAAACGTACAAGTTTCTAATTAAAATGCACACACACACGCAGACAGACAGACAGGCAGAGAGTAAGAGCCGCCAGCGCCCACAGTGCGCCTAGCACAGGCACGCCCACCCGACTCATCGCGCAGCTGGCGCCGTTTCAAATGACGTAAAGGCACACAACACACACACGCTCACACACACACGTACTTGTTGAAATTTTATGTGCGCTTAATTGCCAGCAAATGAGCGCAGTTCTTTGTGAGTGTATGCGCGGGCAAACACATCTAAATGACTAACTGTAAATAAATTGAAAGCGCCAAACATATCCTTGACGTTATCCCCGCTGCCTGGATGCTCACTTAATTAATTGCATTTGGCTCTGGCCAGGGTAATTATGAATGCGTAACTTTAATTTCATTGCGTCTAAATTGAAATAAATGAAACGAAGCGAGATTGTCATAACGAGAGCGAAGTAACTGCGGCTTGTTGTTGGAATTTGTGCGGCGTGGTGGATAATCATTATGGCGATACTAGTAAAGCTCATTAAACTAATTATGCCGTACCCAAACTTCAAAGGCGGGCCAAAGCAAAAAACCGAGGCGGCCGAGAGAGAGAGAGAGTGTGTGTGGGTTGCATAAAAAGACGGAGTGAAAGAGAACGACTGCGAGTGTCGTGGCGGGCAGCAGCATCTACGGGTATTCGGCGTTTAATTAATCCTTTTCAGGCAGCTCAACAGAGACACAGAGAGAGAGAGCAAGAGCGACAGAGAGCGATATAGACTGAGACAGTAATGCGCACAGCAAATAAACAGTTATAAATGTGAGCCAGTGGCTGCGGCAGCAGGATGAAAGTTAAAGACAGACGAACAAGAAGATGACTTCATTGTCCTCGCTCTCGTCCTCGTCCCCGTCCTCGTCGTCCTTGGTGGCGCAAATTAATGCTACATTCAATGCCATTTTGAAATCATGTTGAGTGCCGCCGACCCCAAAAAAAGAGTAAGCCGTGGGTCGCTTGCCTTTACTTTACTACGACTCTTGCCGCAATTGAATCTGGTTAGTCTGAAAGTCTGAACTTAATTACTAAAGATATACCCTGTAGGATTCACTCTATGCTAAGCATTGTCAGCCTCTTACTCACTTAAACTTCATATTAAATTTAATTAACTAAAAGCTAATTTGACAAAATATTAAGTGTCTGCTTATAGACAGTTGCCTGCCAAAATCTGCCTGATAAATCTTTAAAATTAGCTCAGATTGTCAGCTGGAGAACTATCCTGATCTTTTAGCCAGCAGCTGTATGTTGCAGCCAGCCGGAAATTGCATAAGGACATGCAGCCAGGCGACGGATGCACGGTCAGGCAGCAGCACATCGTCATCATCGTCATCACTAATTGAGATGCTTTCGTGCTGACCAGGTTGAGGCTGTCATTGCAAACAGTTTTAACAAGCAGCATCCTTTGTGCTCTTCAGTCTGTCTCCTGTTTCTACATTTTTAATTTCCACCCGTCAACTTCACTGGCGGCCAACTTGAGTTGGCTTTGCTGTTTTAGCTGAATTTGTTTTCACATTATAGTCGAAGAGCCTTCCACATTTAAGTAACATTAGTCAACGTAACAATTAATCCGTCGTTGCCCTGACTACGCTCCTATAGCAGATACGTAAGGATCCCGGCCAATGGCAAATGTAAGTCTAATAAAACTGAGTTCGAACGCTGAGCGATGAACGATGAACGGTGAACGTTAATTAAATACCCGCCACAGCCAAACGTTTGAGGGCTGCTCTTAGCAATTAGGGTGCAGCAGCTACCCCCAAATGCCCAGCGCCCAAACAGTCCGATTCATTGTCGTTGTCGCCATCGTTACTGCTGGAGCCTGGGCTGGGTATAGCCGAAGGGCTGGACGTTCGCTTCATTTGCCATGGCGCCGCTTAGTTCCACTTAAATGCTTAATTATAATTGAGTTCCCAGCACAGAAAGAGCGTGCATGCGGCTGTCTTCGTTTCTGGGTTGACTTCTGCAGCGGAAGCATCCTGGCAGTCGGCACTTGAAATTAAATACAAATAATCTTTTGACTCGCTTCATTCCTTTTGCCGCACTCCTCGTGGGCCAAAAGGGTTTGGGGCGCAGCGCTCGTTTGGCGCTGTTTTAATTACGTCTTAATGTCGAGGCATAAGCCGAGTCTGCATCCGCTCGCTCCTCGCCCTCTCCCACTCCATTCCCTCGGCCCGCGAAGCAAGTTCAATGCTCCAGCACGGTGCGTATCAATTCAGCGTTAATTGCTCCGCTGCTCCAAATGGTGCCAAAGTCGGTGCAGTTAATGTGAAAGTTAAGTGCCGGCCGAGCCAGCTCAGCGCCGGAGCCAGGCACTGCCAAAGCGGATAAACTGTGAAGGCGCGAAAGCCATTTTGGCAGCGTTTTTATTGATTTTTACACGTAACAGCGCCCGTGGCCGAGAAGGGGAGCGGGCATCCCTCAAAAATGGGTACAGTGGGCACAACACAGTTAGTAACAAGTAAAAAGTAAGAGAGTAATAAAAGAGAGTGGGGAATGGGACTACTACTATAGCGGGTAAAAGGAGGCGTGTCAGATCTTAGCCAATCTAGCCATGAATTAAAATTATTATATTATATTAAAATATTATATTTAATACAGTGAATTAGTGCAAAAGTTGGTGAGGATAAGTTGAAAAACATATTGAGAATATGATAAGCCTTACATATCATATATTATTCAAATATTAAATATATATACAAATTCTTTTCGAAAATGAAGAAAATTGAATATTATTTAATCATTAATTTGTTATTTTAATATAATTTGATTAATAATAACATAACTCAAGGAAACCTCGCCTACCATTTAAGAAATTGCCTCAATAATTTTGAGACTATTTTCATCGCATTGTACCCACTGTGCGCTGTTGGCAAATTATGTTTAATTATGAGAGCTTGGCAGACAATGACGAAAACGACAATCGACTTCGAGTCGGGGCTGACTCTGACATTGTAACTGGCTAAACGGGGGCCTGGCTGGAGGCAAGTACCAACGGAGCAAGGAGCGAAAAGAGCAAGGAGCAAGCGAATGCCACTCACTGGCTGGCTATGTATCATTATTATGATGCCTGCAAGTGTTTATTTTTGGCTGCCGGCAGCAGCAGCAGCAGCAGTATTTTTTTTTTCTCTTTCCATTCTCGTTAATGTGGCCGTTAACGTTGTCAGAGCCCTTCGCAGTACAGTTGCTGGAGTGGTCGACGGTCGGTGAGGTTGAGCGATGGCAGCTGCGTTGGCATTAATTAAGCATGTTTGACTGTGAATGTCAACAGCAGAAAATGCTACTCTCTTTCTCTTTCACTGTGTGTATGTGTGTGTGTGTGAGTGTGCGTTGACAGGCGGACAGTTACAAAGGGGCGCGCGAAAAAGACTGACAGTCTCTTGGTCGCGCATCACGTAATTAAGTGACGCAAGTCAATTTATTTTGCAATTAATCATTAATTTATGCGTACGAAAGTATAATTGACTCATATTTCAGCCCAGATGCCGAAGAGGCCAACAAGAGTAAGAGAGAGAGAGAGCGCAGTTACCACTCTCTCGCAATGTTATCGTATTTCAATTGCGATGGCTGTCTTATTGCTTCCAGATATCTCATAATTACATTTTTAGAGCGCGCACTTTCTGGCTGCGGTTAGATAATATGTTTACCCTCTGCTACGAATATTACGACGCACAACGGCGATGAGTTCAGTTCAAAATGCGCATTGAACTATGCTATATGCGCCACAAATCTTTGAGATTGCAATCAGAAATTTACGTACTCAGAATCTAGAGTTCCCACGCCAATTAGCGTGCGAGCAGAGCTTCTTTCTTGACGTGAACTAATCAATTCATTTGCATTTTGCGCCTCTAGCACTAAAGTTGTTGCACTTTCCTCATAGTTTACTTTTTTACTGAAAAAAAGAAAATTTGAACTGTTTTTTAAGTGATTTATCAGCTTTAATCTATGTTTCAGAACGAGAACAATTGAGAGCCCAATTTAAAGTTGAACTAAATTTTTTGTAAGTTACATTTGTGATAAAGATAGTTAAGATGCCATATGCTGACTACTATTTCTAAATTTTGAAAAAGGTGTTACATTTTTTTTATTTTTTAGAAATACAAATTTCAATATAAAAATTTGTTTTTAGTCTTAAAAAATATTTTTTAAAATATAAACTTGTTGCTGCTCGTGTACAGCCTCAATTTAGTGACTTCAAAGCCTGACTCGACTAGGAAAGTGACATGTCTACAGCCGGTGCTTACCTAGTTATATTAACAGATCAAATTGCTAGACTTCCCGAGACTTAAGTATTAAAAATTAAAAACATTTTGCTTACAATTTTACTTTTTTGCTTCTGATTAGAATGAGATTGATCAGTTTATTGCTCTATACTGAAATGACTCATAATGCATACTAGGAATTAGGTACGCTCTACATAAAACAGCAAAAGTAATTCAATGAATCAACTTTAATAAAGGCCTCAAGATCTCGTTATACACCTAATGTAAATGTTCAGCAGAGTTGACATAATTTGCTTCTAGTTATGCAGTTTTAACGCAATATTATAATACGATTTACATTTCATAAAGTCAAAGTCATATTTGTTGAATTACGGTAAAGTTGAATAAATTAAAGTGCAGACAAATATATATATAAATATATATAAATATATATAGTATATATATATATAGAAATTTCTGAAAAACTAAAGTACAAAAATTCTAAAAGGCAAACGGATTATGGATGATCCCTGGCCAAACACTCTCTTACCCATCTGCTGACTTTAATGAGCGCAGCGTACGCATAGGCAAGGATGAAAGCTCTAGAAGGGAGTGCCCGACTAGTAGATACCCTAGTAGCACGAACTCTACTCTTTGAAAGGGCTATTTTCTTGTGTGGGGGAAATGTATTCAGAGTATGAAATATATATCAAACGGGAATGTTTATCACAATCTCTGTCCAGATTGTCAATTGTTATCGATAACTAGGAAATGTAATGAATTATCGAAAGAAACGATAAAATCCTTACGAGTAGGATATTCAGGAATACGGAGGGACAGACGCTCACACGGACGGACAGACTAACAGCATTAGATCGACTCAACTCTCGTTCCCAACCAATAATGTATATTCATCGTGGGGTCTGCCACGCCTTCTGCAGCCGAAAGCCAATACGCCCTTAATTACCATTCGCCGCGGCTATCATTGTTTGCCAATACATAAATGTAGTTTTAAATACTTGCACTTTGTATGCATAAATATTTTATAAGCCTTATGAATATTTTATTCTGCCGTCAAATGATTGATTGATTGATGGCTGGCAGGACAGCAGCCGTACATAACTGATGCCATATGTGCATAATGCATTCATTTCAACTTGCATTCATTGTGCAATTTGCAACATATCGAATTGCAGCTGTCGGGAATATATAGAATTAATGACTCGAACTGAATATAATTAATTACCAATTAGTTTAACTCGAAAGCTATTAACGAAAATCGAGCATTAGCGACTCGCTAGCTAGATAGACGGTAGTCATGCCATATATACAGCGCTCGATGCTGAACTGAAGTCCATGAAAACTTTTATTATGTTTTTATGCATTGAAAATGGGAAATCAGGGTATAATGTTTTCATCTGGGTTATTGGCCAAAGAAAAAAAGAAAAGTGCTTCGGTTTGCGGTTTCCAACAACTTTTTACTTACTTCCGTTTCCGTTTGTGATTCAAGTTTTCTATATGCTTCCATCCTGGCTATAGCTCAGTATACTTGAAGCTAAAATCGTATTCTGATTTATGTTAAATTAAGCTTAAAATAAAAAGGCTTATTATTTAATAATAATATATTTAATATATTAATATATTATATATTATAAAAATATATCTAATATATTTACATAATTAAATATATATATTTAAAAATTATTTATTTGATTCATTTTGCTTTTTATGAGTGGGTTGGCCTTAAGTTCGCTTTGCTCGCTTAGTATTTGTAGCTGAACTATTATCTAAGCTTTCATTTTATTCGTCTGAAACGGGCCCCAACTCAGCCACAAAGGAATGGCTGAAATAGAATGCGTGTTACTAAGGGCCGCCTGCGTATCAAATCACATCAAATTATGCTGATGACATAGGAATTTTTGGGCACCCTTGGTTATTCAGCCGGCTGGCTGACTGCCTGGTGGGCACTTTCATTGCCGTTGCTATTGCCGTTGCCGTTGCCGCCGCACTCATTTAAAATATCATCAATCATAGCCAGTTAGTTAATTGCGGCCAATTGTGTGCGTCTGTGTGTGTGTGCGCGCATAAAGGCGAGCCAAATTAATGGTCAGGCAAAGCGAAGTGAAAGAAAAACGAAAACGTTTAAAAATTGCCAGCGCTGGCAAATTAAAAATAAAGCTTAAGCACGCCAACTTTGACCGGGCCAACTGACCCACAGTGCCTGCCTGCAAAGTTCAAGTGAAATAAGCCATGACAAAGCGGCGCACCTCCCCGCACACGAATGCCCCCCAGGCGAAGCAATTTTGGGGCTTTAAGTAAAAGTTGCCGCAAAGTTTGCACTTGTTTTCAAACCACTTCACTGCGCATAAGAAAATCAAAAAGTTGCTTGCAAATCTATGAAAAATTATGACGGCAAGCATTTCCAGCGGAAATGAGGCGAATGGTACTTCCTCCTCCTAAAGCAACAACAACAACAACAACAACACGTCACATAATTAGCTAGCCTTTTTCTCTTATTTGACATATTTTTGCTAATGAGTCGCACTCAATAGTTGGCCTTATCGAGCTGTCCGCCGTCAGCCTTATCTGGCACGCATGACTATACTCAACCTTTTCAATCCGGGCAGCCAGTTCAGTTCCACCCTCGAAAAGTGCGATGCGTTGTGCGAATATCGAACCGAGAATAACTTGAAAACTGCGCAGCATTTATAATCTGTCTTTGATTTATATAACGATTTCCGTTTAAAGATTCGCCAGCTACGAAAATACTGGCTGGCTGACGTCGCTGACGTTTATCCTGGTCCCGGCCTCCCCAGCGCTGGCATCTTTATGTGCTGACTTGACAATAATAGCACACACCCACACGCCCACACACACACAATCACACATATAGAGAAGGATTGAAAGGACGTGCTGCTGGCACTTGCTGAGTTCGGCTGCCTGGCCATGGCAGCACAATGACATGAATTCAATATAATAAATAAAATATAATGCTGTCAATAAAAATAAGTAAATACAAATCTCAGCGAAGGTCGCTCAAAGACTTGCCCAAAGTTTAGCCATTACTTATCGAGGGCTTTTAATATATATAAATATATATTTATAATGGGAATAAACTCATTTCTTTGTAAAGAATATGTTTGGTCAGATCTGAATAATAAGATAACCATTCATATATGTTATATATATATATATATATATATATATTTATATATTGAATTATATAGTATTAAAGATTTTATTTTTTTATTTTTTTTTTTAGGGAATTTTTTCCGTCCATTTCAAATGTCATATTACAACTTTTGAACAATAGCCCAAGCTGTGCAGTACTTTTTGATCAGCCCTCGCTTTATCCCAGACAGCAACAGCATAAACAGTCATTGCTTAGAACATCGATTGGCCAAACTTCTACGCAAAAGCTTAAATACTTCACTCAAAATAGCTTCATAATATTTGTGTGCACATCAGATTTGGTCGGGCCACAACAACAATATATATATATATATATATAATATATATATGTATCTGCTCTCTGTCAGTGTGTCTTCTTTCTGTAGGTAGGCAAACTGAACGCATGTGCCAAGAACAGCTCCAGCCTGGCCTCTAAAAGACGCCACAAAGAAGCACAGAATGTTGCCTTAGAGTGTAGCCGCCTCAAATACGCAAGTGTTAGCCTTGTCATCTGCGTATGCAGAAAAATCACGTGTATAACCAGCAGTCAAGCCAGAATTGTTAAGCTGTCTGTCTCTCTATTGAGGCATATGCACATAGGACTCAGTGTAAAAGTATTTTCAGCTCTGTCTGCTACGAAAACTCTGGATTTTTCAACGAATAACTTTTAGTTAACGCTCGATATCTATGGCAGAGCTCAGGGTAAAATTTAATACGATTTTTCAACAGCTGGTGCTTCACCTTCGCCACCCGCCCACCAACCCACTATCCATTGCTAATGCGCCCTCTTGCAGACCCGTGCCTGGGCGCTGCAACTGCACTTATTTGGAGCGCTTATGATTTATTTATGCATCCAAGTGGGGATACCGTTAGCAGGAGTAACGCAATTTTCTAGTGTTCAACTCTTGTTTGCTTTCCGGGGCCAATGGAAACAAAATAAAATGTAAAACTCAACTTGACTGGGCGGCACACAAACTACTCCACAAACAACAACGCACTCAGCTCGAGCGGCGTTAAAGTCTAAACTAAAATATAACAAAATAAGAGCAGAGCGTGGGATGTATAGAAGATATACCAATGGCAAGGACTTGTTTATTTACAGTCTGTGTGCTCAGTGTGCCAGTGGCTTTGATCGAGTTGTCAGTGCTATGTTTTTCAACTTTTACTTTAAACTAATTCAATTTCACTTGTGTCGGTCACAAAGCTAAACCAATTTGCGAGCGGAAGCAAGCGAGAAGCACATTTGTATTTAAATACATATATATATATATATATAGGTGTATACTATATATATATTCAAATACATATTTAGTGAGCGCAGGCAACAGTTTCGATCATCTAAGTTTACAGCTCAAAAGTTGCTCAGTTCTGTTGCATGTAAGTATAAAATAAGTAATTTCGACTAGAAAATGAAAACGATTAAAACAAGCAGGCAACAATGCGGCAAGGCATGCGGAGACGCAAGTCACAAAACTCTGCGCATGACACAGGTAAATTCATTAAAGTTGCCAACCAACAAACCAAACACACACGCGCACACACACACACATATATATACATATATGTGTGCATACACACACACACACGCGGAAGCACACATAGTTGCAAAGACTGTCGAACGCTGTTGCACGAATATCCTGTGGCTGTGGCTGCGGCAGCGGCAGCGGCAGCGGCAGCACCTTCTGTGTGTGGCACATCAATTTAATTAGCGAGCACATAACTCGATAAAATATTCAAGCAATTTCAAAGCTGCTGTACTGGACAACCATTATTCCCCCGAGACAGCCCAGCAGCGGCAGCGGCAGTGGAGGCAGCTCCTGGAAGTCTGTGGGGCTTAAAAAGCGCTGTACGGCATTATTAGCGTCTTTATAAACACCTCATCGAAAGCAGGCCAAGCTCAACCAGTTTTAAGCAAGTCAGTCTCAGAGGCAGTTGCCAGAATAACGAAAATATGACAAATTACACAATTTAACAGCCAGATTGACAACAATACACAGAGAAAGAGAGGGAGTCAGAAAACATAAATGCCAGCATAGCATAGGGCACACAGAATTATGCTGACAAGGCAAAATGGCTAAGAGCAGGAAGAGAAGCAGCTAGGCAGCCACGTCTTCTGCGTCGGGCAAGGGGCAGACCAGACACACAGCTAAAAAGGCAGAACGCAGCAAATGCTGAAGAGCCAAGTGAAGTGGGGATCAGGGAGACAACGTTGATGATGACGAGCTGGGCGCCCAGCCGCAGGGCAAATTATGCACAAGCAGTAGCTGGAGTCATGATGAACATTCGACAGTAGCTTGTTAAAATACCAACATGCAGCTGCCAGCTGGCATACACCCACACCACCCACACACACACAGACACTGTGGAATGTGAGCTGATGTCAATGCAATAAAACGAAACGAAACGAAATGAAATGAAATAAAAAGAAGTTAAACGTGGGGCTGCCCATAGCTGGCACGGCCACTGCACAAGCCAAAGGCTCAAGGATAATAATGGAGGCGAAAAGAGTTTCGTACACAAACATAACGCCACATATGCAACTTTGTGTGTGTGTGTGTGTGTGTGCGTGTGCCCATGCCTTTGCCTGTCACAGGCCGGCAGAACTTAAATGCCATTAGTAGCTGCCCCCTTGGACCGCGTCTATGTCCTCGTGCCCTGCCACCGGGTGGAAAAAGCAAAAGCGTGCCAGGTAACTGGCACACACACACACACACAAACACCCCCCACTCACACACACACACACACATACAGAGTAGCTAACACACTAAGCCACTGTACGTGCCACAGCAATATCTCTCGCTCTCTATCACTCACTCGCTCTTGCTGCCTCACTAGCTCGCTCTTCTATCGCCCTCGTCATCGTGGAGGCAGGCAATTGAAATAACTTCTTCCGCTTGCCTGCCTCGCTTCCGCTGCTTGAATATGTCCACCCTTAAATCATACCAATGCCGCACAGTCCGCCACCCGCCCACATAACCTTTTGAGAAGCTCAACAGACTTGAATTGCCGTTGCTTTTTTTGTTGTTTATTTTGTTAGGCTGTAAGTGATTTTGCACGAGCTTCGCAGCATGTTGCTGGCAACATGTTGCGCCGCTCGCCATGTTGAGAGCGACTTGCGCTCAATTTGCACTCTCCGTGTGTTGTTTGCGTGTATTCGTACGGGCGGCTGGGAGGGGGAGTCAGGCAAAGGTTAGTCCTTTTATGTGTCATCCCCATTGTCGTTGCCGTTGTTGTCGTTGTTGTTGTTGTTGTTGGCAATAAAATACATTTAAGCACGCATTACGTTATACGTTATTGAGCGCGCTCTGCTTGAAACTGACATTTGGACGGCAACTGTGTGCGTGTGTGTGTGTGTGTTGAGTATAAGTGGCTGTGTTGGTATGACTTTGCACTTTGTATTAATTTAAATTGCTTTTGGGATTGCCAACTATAAAATATGACACATAACGACGGCATTTAAATGGCATGCAAGTTCTTGGCAACAAATTAACTACAGATTTTGATCCCCACGCTCTATGTGAAGTGATATAATTGTTATTATGATCATAAATACTAGTGGCTTATGTACACCGCACACTAAAAATAAATTTAAGACCCTTTGCCGTACTCGAAATTGGGCCCGTACGTTTTATTGTCGCTTCGGTGCGTGGCTTTTGCCGTTCGTTAAATTAAGTTAAATTGTGTCACACTCAAATGTTGTGCCATAAATTCATGCCGACACTCGCAGCAGTCACACACAAGTGTTCGCAAGGCTGCGCCAAGCGGAACCCCTGGCCTTGCCAGCCTGCCTGACTGCTTAAATCCTTTGGCAGGCCACGCTTACTGCTGGGGACTCTCCCAGCATTTTGTTATGCAAATCGCAACGCAGTGCGCCAGGAAATGGCAAATGGCCGACAGACACACAAACAAACACTGACAGAGCGAGCTGGGGGTAGGAGGGAGGTGGGCGAAGGGCGGGCAGGCTAAATAAGTTGGACTACATTCCGCACAGGCGGCACTAAATGGTGGACTATTCTGTTCTGTATTTTATTGCATTTGCGGGCTCTGGATTGTGGGGCAAAAAGTTGAAGGTTAACGCCAGCCAGCGGCAAAAACCATTAACAAGTTGACAACAAATGCGCAGCTGTTTGGCCAATTTCGTTCGCCCGTTTAACACGCACATTTCGCTTCTCTATATTGCAGCCACCACGCCCACTTAAGAGCCAATTAGCTGCGCCCTAAATGATGCCCGAAACGGAACGCGAATCGTTGGTGGCAGCAGAAATGATCAGCGGCGCCTTGGCGCACGGTTATGGCATAGTCAAAGACAAACAGCAACAACACCAGCAGCAGCACCAACAGCAGCAGCAGCAGCAGCAGCAACAACACCAACAGCAGCAACAGTTACAGCAGCAGCTGCAGTCAGAATCAGCCACGGCTTACAATATGGCCATCAACTCGTATGTCTACAGCAGCTCATTGACAATACCGCCCTCGGCGGCATCAATGGTCAGTCCGAGCAGCAAGGAGAAGCTGGTCAACATGCTACGAGTGCGCGATAACAACAACAGCAGCGGCAGCAACAGTGCTAGTCCCATCTCAGCTGGCAGTTCTCCCACAACGTTTCTGCAGAAGCAGCTGGAGGCACCTTCTAGTCGTCAGTCGACTACTCAGCAGCAGCAGCAGCAGCAGCAACAGCAGCAGCAGCAGCAACAACATCAGCTGCAACGACGCTCTATAACACCCTTCCCCACCAACATTGCCACAGCGAGCTGGCACGCTCATGTCTATGCACGTCCGCCTAATAGACCCACGCCCCATTCGATTGCAGACATACTGGGCATGGCCATGGCCGATAAAATTGCGTACGAGGGCGCCGTGGCCGCCGCCGCCGCTGCTGCCGTTGCCACAGTCACCGCCAACAGTTCAGCCACTTCGCCAAAGAGCATTCTGCGAAACATTGAGCAGCAGTACGCGCAGCAGCCCCAGGAGCAGGAGCAGCGCACGCATCGCAGCGCCTCAATGAGCGATGTCAGTGAGGAGGACAGTGCAGTCAACTCATCATCGGCAGCAGCAGCAGCAGCGGCGGCGGCAGCGGCATCAGTTGTAGCAACAGCAGCAACAGCCACAGCGGCAGCAGCCGCAGCAGCAAATGTCACAGCGGCAGCCCCGCTCGATCAGCCGTTGAATCTGTGTGTGGCCAAAAAGTCGCGAGACAGCAATACCACATCACCCATGCCGGCGGCCAGGCAGAATCCACTGCTGGGAAAGACCAGCGCCAAGAAGGGTAAGCCAGACTAACCATTTTACCTTATGAACTATTCGAATTCCAGCATTTAGAGCAGCGTATATATAATATAAATTCAGCTACATTGGATTAGACAATTATTATTATTATTCATTATTCATTATTCATTATTCACTATTCATTATTATTAGATGAGTTTAGTTAGTGTATTCAGAGTTCGGTGATTCTTAGTTGTGTATTTATAGATTTTCGGCGCCGAGCAAATTTATGCAGCAACGCTCGACGAGCCTGCCAATTGAGCGCAGCGCGAAGCTCTCAACACGCTTCAGCGAAGCGTTCGGCGGGCAACGCGGCGTATGCGTGTTATGCCAAATTAAATGAAGCCCGACCGTGGCTCAAATTGCCAGCATTCGCATTCAGATCCTACATTTTGGCAACGGATAATTGCCAATGAGCGGGGTCATCAGCACTCGAGTCCAAATTGTCAATTCGTTTTTAATGGCTTCTTGTGTCGCTTAAAATGCATTCTTGAAGATTCCCAATTGCACTGTGCCAATTGTGAAATGTACACAAATTGTCGCTTAAATTTAATATATATATTTGAAATTAATTAAATATAATTGAAAGCAAATTGACAGGTTGATAGATTGCATCAATGATATGATACGGGTTACGGTTGGGTTAAAAGTAAATATTTTTAATATGAAAATATAAATTATGATTCAGAGCTTTAATCGTGCAAATAAAATAAATAAAGCTAATAAATATAAATATAATACAATATATAACATAATACAACTAATAAATTATATAATTCAAAATAAAAACATATGTATAATAAATATAATAAAATAAATCTATAAAAAATATATAAATAAATATAAAATAATAAAAAAAATATAAAAACAAAACAAATTTTAATTAAAATTTCATTTATTTAAATAAAATTTTTAAAAATTAATATAATTAAATATATACTTCATTTAATAAAAAAAAGTATAATATAAATCAGAAAAATAAATTAAAATAACAAATATTTAATTATTTATATATATTTAATAAAAAATAAAATAAACTGTTTAGAGTTAAATGAAAATAATGAAAAATTCGTTATAAAAAAAAAATATATATACATAATTAAAAAAAAAAAAGTTAAATATAATAGAATTAAGAAAAATAAATAAATAATATCAAAATAAATAATATTAATAAAATGAAAGGAAGTCTTCAAGTAAAATGTACCTAAAATCCCAAAATATATCAACAGAAAAATATAATCTGATATTATTTTTATTTTAAATAAATCATATATCATAATTTTCTATTGCTACTAATGAAAGTACACTTCAAGCTCATATCTACAAAATGAATATTAAATTTGAGCAAAAAAGACGACAGGATAACTTTAATTGATTTATTAGCATTATTAGCTGCAAAACATGCTGAAAACAGGCCGAAAAGGGAATTCTGTCAGAAATAATAAACTGCAAATGCAATGAACGATCCGCACGTTGATTATGTGAAAATAGTTTTCGCTAATGTAATTTGGTTGCCAATCTAAATTTACGCTGCATTAAAATTGTTTAATTCAGACAGAGCAGCTGGGGCTGGGGCTGTGGGGCTGAACAGCAAATTCAATTAGCAATTGGCATACGGCAATAATAAGCAATAACAATCAGAAATGAGCAAACTTGAGCAGAAAATTGTTGGCTGTTGTTTCGCTGTGTTGTTGCCGTTAATTGCTCAATGCTGCGTTCGACTTTTATTGTTATTAAAATCACGTACTCGACTTGGCAAAAATATAATAATAATACACAAATAACTAAGGCGCAACAACAATTGCTTCGAGCATTTATCGCTCATATTCGCATTTGAAGTGAATGAATGCTGAAGTCTCGCATTTTGTGATTTGCAACTGTCGTCTGTTAATTTTCGCTTAATTACTTGTTTGCAAGCCCCATAAATGGCCGGGTGCCATTAAAATGTTGTCGCCAACCGGGCCTAATGGAACGACATGGCAATCGCCAATTGGCGGACAAAAACAAAACGAAGGAAAACAAAACATCAACAGAAACAACATCTAATCAAACATTTGTGTGTTGCGCGTCTATTGCTTTAGGGTTTTGCTCTTGTTTTCGCTTTGGCCGCTTAGTTTTATTGATTTCATGCCACTGGGGTGCCCTTTGTGCGCGCTGTCGTGGGGTGGCTGGCATTAAGTGGCTCGGACTGCCGCCAATGCCGGAGGCGACAAGAACGGCGGCTGTCAGTCGGTCGCCTAATTAATCACAGTGTCATGCATATGCGCTGCGCCATATGAGGCCGTGCGGCCCACGCGGCGTATTAGCAATTGCAGCGACAGCAACAACAACCGCCACGACGAACGCTTGCATTGCATTTAACTGTCATTAGATTTCAATTATGCATTCGCAATTGGCGACAACAGTCAGACTCATGCCAGACACGTTTTGGCCCCAGTCGGCCAATACCTGAAATACATGGCGTTGTTAACACTTGCTCAATACGACTGACAATCGAAAGCAATAGCAACAACAATCGAAAACGACTACAAAACATATAAATTGAAATATATAAAGAATTGTATATTTGTATCATGCTTATAGCTCTTGATCTGCCTATTCTGACTACTCGTCAGGCATGCCCCACGCACTCAATTCATAGGGTATACCCCGAAACGAGTTCGGCATGCAGCGTCTAGCCTTTGCATATGAGACAGTGAGCAAAAACTGCAACTCCGACAACAATGCAGTCAGTCAGTTAATCTGGGCGATTGGCATGTCAGTTTTTATAGCATTTGACAAGCTAATTGCAAAAGCAAAAAGCTGAAATCAGGTTAAATAGCCGAGTGTCGCAATTAGTTGGCTTAGTTAGGACAGACACAGCTGCTTGAAGAGACAATGGCTAATGGTTTCTCCATCTCACACCTCATCCGCAGAGCACTCGAGCAAGCCGGCGGCAAAGAAAAAGAAGCTAACGGTCGATCTGCCACCGGACGTCAGTCCCACTGGCAGCAGCGACAGCCTAATGCGGGATAAGCTGCTGGCCAACAACAGTTCGCCGAGCAGCGCATCCCACGCCGCCCAGCCGCAGAGCAACAACAGCAACCTGGAGACCACCGAGGACGACTCCGACTCGGGCTCGACGGATGCGCGCCGCAAAAAGAAGGCGCGCACCACCTTCACGGGCCGCCAGATCTTCGAGCTGGAAAAGCAGTTCGAAATCAAGAAATACCTTAGCTCCAGCGAACGCACCGAAATGGCCAAGCTGCTGAACGTGACCGAAACGCAGGTAAATATTTCAAATATTTATTAATTCAATTAGCCATCATTTCAAATGAGCGCACACAAAAAATATGCGCATAACACGCCCCCCGCCCACTGCATAGTTAATTAATAGCATATTTAACGCACTCTTAATTCAATTAAGTTGCTCCAAAGCCAATAATCCACGGGCAACCAAAATAATTTCATAACCAAATAATTGTGACAACAGAAATCTCTGATTTGCTTTTCAGCAAAAAATATGCGAAATATAATATTAATAAATCTGAAAACAAATTTGTGGAAAAGCTTTGACACCTAAAATAATTGATTAAGCCAATGCACAAAAAAAAAGAACAAAATGCAAAATTAAATGAAAATTGCATTTGTTAAATAAATGAGAAATTTCTCATTTGTCCGCACAAATTAAATAACAAAATACAAACTATACTTAGTACAGATGCTATGTTGTGAGAGCAACTAGCTTACACAGCAGAAGTACGACATTTAGTGATAAATAAAATATGTTGAAAACAATTTGAAAAGAATTTTAAGTTTGACACATTTTGTTAATTAACTTTGTTTTTATGAAACTTAGTAACGTTAATTAATCATACCCTGAACACATTGAAAATGGGGATATAGGGTATATTGGTTTTGTTAAAGTGTATGTAACAGGCAGAAGGAGGCGTGGCAGACCCCATAAAGAATATATATTCTTGATCAGCGAGACAAGCCGAGTCGATTTAGCCCTGTCCGTCTGTCCGACTGTCCTTCCATCTGTCCGTCCGTCCTTCCATTTGGATGTTCCTGCGTGCGTCCTTCCATCTGGCGGTCTTTCCTTCCATCTGTCCATCCGTCCGTCCTTCCATAAGTCCGTCCGTCTTTCCATCTGTCCGTCCGTCCATCCGCCCTTCCATCTATCCGACCGTCCTTTCCTCCGTCCGTCCTTACTTCCATCAGTCCGTCCGTCCTTCCATCTGCCCGTAAATCCAACCGCCCTTCCATCTGTCCGTTCATACTTCCATCTGTCCGTCCTTCCTTCCATCCGTCCTTCATCTGTCCGTCCGTCCATCCGTCCTTCATCTGTCCGTCCGTCCACCAAATAAGCATAGAATCTGTGGAATATCGGCACTTCGCACGGCGCAGGGTATCTCCCAGTGCAGCAGTCTCGACTAGAGCCCAGTAATGGCTGCTCAATAGGAACAATTTAACATTAGTTAAACTTCATTTGAAAACTCATTTAATAACTCTCATCTGACTTATGTGCTGCGTCTTGCAGCAGTATTATCTTCATAAGCTCCGCCGTATATCGCTTGCAGTAATTAATTGTAATTCATATTATTTATTGTGTGAGACAACATTAAGATGCATTGCTAGGCCTGGCGGGCACTCGGATAGCTCGGGCTAATTTCATTTGAAAATGCATATTATTTCAATGCAATTTAAGTGAAACAATATTGCAGCCAAGGTGTGACTTCATTTAATGCCCGAGTAAATATAAGTGGATTTATAATGCCAGATTATATTGCACTGGCTGGCAGCTGCCGCAGGCCAGAAGCCAGGCCGGAAATGGCAGGCAACATTTGCGCTTTGAACACACACAGAGTGAAAATTAAGATTTATTGACTAATTAGAATAAATTAAGGCTGCATGTGGCCGAGACTGCTGCCAGCACAGCTGCAATTAAAGCGCCTCTCTTAAGAATGTACTTCGATGCTAGGAGATTGTCATGTTTATCCAAATATATTTCAGAGTTGTTTAATGCTAGCCTTTTCGAAAGTTCAGTTTATGTGGCTTAAAGCCAAGTCGAAATTGCATTAATAGCTCGGATTACGCATACGCCATGTGCACTCGAATGCCATAAGACTAATTGGCTCTTAAAGAGCGCTAGTGTGCAAAGAGCCCGACAATCAAGGCAACAACAATAGCTATGGCAACAACAAGGAACTGCAAGCAAGCCTGAACAGCCCCTCAGCGTAGTCGTAGTCGTAGCCGTAGTCGTAGCCGTAGTCATAGTCGTAGTCAACGGCAACCGCATTGAAATGTCTGCTTAATTAAATTACATTTTCCATCAAGTCAATTAATTACAAGTTTATATACAAACACTAAGCGCACGGCATGCCAATCATGGGCTTCCCTCCAGGTGTGCATATTCGTTACGTGGCTATGATCTGCTCTGCTGTGCTGTCTAGTGTAGTGCTCGTGTGTCCTTGCTTATCTGTATGAGCCAACATGTTATGCATGTCGACATGTTCAAGTGCTTTATATGTATTATTAATATTATAAGCTTGGCAGCCATTTATCACCCAAGCTGTGTGTGTGTGTGCGCGTGTGTGTGTGTGTGTGGCTCTGGCATATTTGTACATCCTGCCAGCAGCCAACCAGTGCTTAAGTGCACCTCACTGATTTCACAGTAGTGTTGTATGCGTTTGCTTGTTTGTATATAAAACATTACTGTCCACATAAACATCTATGTGTTAATCACAGCAATAATATCTACAAATTAACTGCATCAACTGTTGTTGTTCCGGCCAGCCACATGGGGCCCTCGAGCATATGTCTGAGGCGTATTCAGGGGCCTCAGCTTAGGATGAGACAAAACGGGATACATAATACGCAGCATACCAAATGTATCTCAATACATTCAGCCAACAATTTCAGCTGGGAGCTGAGCTGCTTCAGCTCTATTTCACAAAAGTTGATATGGCAGCATTTGCTTAAACACATATCCAATGCCTTTGAAGCCGAATGATGCGTATCTTCAATGCCAATCCCAGGGAATAATTTGTAATGGGAAACTCTATGTATGTATGTAGCGTTCTAGGAAAGGCTTTGCATGTCTATCTTCCTGAAGTTGAGTAGCTCCAGGCGAATAGCATGAATACCGTTCTATTAGAGACTCTACAATGCTTTTATTTCAGCTGAGCTGTCAGAAGTTCTCTTAATTGCACTGGCAAATCTGGGAGAGTCTAGACATGGCTGCATATCACATAATATATATATTTAGCTATAAGTTGGGCGCAAGCAATTTAATTTCTGCTGCACATAACGCAGCGTGTACTTCGCAACATTGTTGCATCACGCATACGCCTCATTAAACCAGCGAGCTGGCCGAAAATAAACAGGCGCTGACAATGAATGGCAAAAAAGAGCCACAGCCATGCAATAAATTGAACAGAAGGAAAAAAGAGCATCAGCTCGAGGAGTCCTAAACAGAGTGGTGGCAGTCATAAAAGTCTCTTTAAATAAACTCCGCACAGACGCGGCCTGTAACAGCCGCAAAACTGATTATGGGCATGGGCGAAGGTGGCTCTCAATCGAGCAGAGCTGCAGTGGGCTGCTGCGCCCACGTGTCTGCATCGTCTGTCATCAACAAACTGTAAAATAGCCTCAAGCCAGATAAAAATCAATTAATTACGCGTGCATGCGGCTGGCCCGCCTACCCTCAGCCTCGCCCTGCAGGGCTGTCGCACAGTTGCACAGTTGCAAATACGCACACACACGTGCACACATCGGCAAACTGACAACATTGTAATTGTGTTACGATTACCCAGCGAACACCACGCGCCAAACGCGGCAAATTGCATTTGCATATTAGCGTCAGAGGAGTCGGCCAAGCGGAGGAGCGGAAACGAAAATAGGGTTTAGTGCCCGTGGGGCAGGCAAGGGCCTGCACGCAGCCTGCTGTAGCGATTTAGGGCCAAACGCTGCTCTCCTGACAATTTGCATTGGACATTTCATTTTAAATGTTTGCCGCCGTTCATAATCCGGCGTAATTGCCAGCCAGGTGGCCAGGACTGCTGCACCGATGCGACTGCATCTGCAGTTTGACCTCGCACACACGCACGCACACACGCACACAGACATGCGTGTGTATTTAACCAATGGGAAGGCTGACTCGGCTTACGGCTGGCATTTGGCCAAGTGGCAAATACGATAATTAAATTAAATTGCTGCCACAAGCAGCACAAACAAATCAAATGGCAATTCATCATTCGAGGACACTGTGGATACATATAGATGACCTGGACGGCAGATTGCACGTGCTGGTTGCCTGTGCTCTGCTTATCATTGTTATAAACTGTATTGAAATTAATGACACACACACACACACACTATTTGCCCATGTCGCAAAAATGAACAACTGGCGTGAGCTGCTCTTAATTTGTTTTTAAATAAATGCAAATGTTCAATAAGAGGGAAATAAAGTGAATTCGGTTATATAGTCCACGTAATGCCTGTCTATGCTGAGGCTATGCGGCGTATGCGTAATATTTGTTAACTTGAATATACGTAAATTGATAAGCTTAAACAAAGTTTTCGTTGAGACCCCAGCCTGAATTAAACATTTTGCACCTGGAATATGCATTAATTAATTGCAATTGCAATTGCAATTGCATTAAATTCCTGCGCCTAATTGGGAAAAGCAATTAGACTAATGAACACTTAATTACATGCAAATTATTAACTGCCTCATGCATTTTTAACGAGCGGCGGCAGATATTTCTAAACGAATTAAATTTGAGCCGCAGAACAATGCCGGGCAATCTCTTATCAATTTGATATTCTGTTTCTGCTAATTCGCACTGAAATGCCATAAATTGCAGCAGAGTTTAATAACTGCTGGCCAAAAGGCCAAATCGAGCGGATGACCATTTGCATATTTGAAATAATTAAATACAATTTAACATTATTGCCATCGACCGCAACTTAATTAAAATGTTGCCTATGCGTCAGGCAGTCAAAGCGCTTCCGAGTGCCCTGTGTCAATAACAATTAATGCAAATAACACCAAAATTATTTGAACTGTGCACGCAGTAATGTGATTACACACAATAACAAGTATCCTCAATTAGTTGTCGCTGAGGGGCTTAACAGCAGCAGCAACAGCAACAGCCACAGCAGCAACTATTGCTATTTGACAGCGCATGAAACCAAATTTGATTATTAATTTTGAGTGGCTGAAAATTTGCATAAATTAGTTTAGCTAGACGAGCAGCTGTCGTTGTGTATGTGAGCCCCAGTTTAATTATTTATAAATCTGATTTTGACTGCATGAATGCGGCAGCAGCAACAACATCGCCAGCCCCGTTCATTGGCGAGCGCCGAACACAATATTTAAATAAAGGCGGAGCCACTAAAGGCGCAGACAGCACTGTTCTCCCCCTCATATGTTTCGCTCTTTCTCAATTTTTCACATTTGTCTTCTCTCTCTCTCTCTCTCAGTGGCAGATCGTTGGTTTTGGGTGGGCGTGTGCTAGCACATCTCAGCCGCTAAACACCGGGCAATTAGCAAATCAACAGCAGTTGACAGACAACCCGGGGCAATGCGGGCAGCTTTTGAGTTATTTTGTTCAAGATGATTTTTGGCACACACACACACACACACACACACACGCATTTAAATAGTAGGCCGCAAATCGTTAGATCTCTGAGTAGACCTGCTGCAGGCAACACGGGCTGCGCGACTTGCCAAGCGACTAGCAGACAAACCAGCTCTCTTAAGAGCCACGTCAATCGACACAATAAGCCAATTAAAAGTCGCGAGCGCTGAACATAAAAAGGCAATGGCAAGGGCTGATTCCCTCTAGCCACTGCCAAAATCGTATGCGCTGTCTCGCTCTGCGATTACCAATAAACTTAATTTATGCCAGCTGGAAATTTGTTTTTGGCTAAACTTTAAATAAAAACTTTAAAGCCACAGCGCATAAAATGTGAACAGCGAAACGGCTATTTAACTAAAGAGCACCCTATAAAAACGCCTAATGGGGTGTATCGTAAAACTCAAAAAATATCCATTAAAATTATGCAGCCTGACATATATTTGATACCATAAAGAGTGTGTGTATATATAGGCTTGTCAGTAAACAGTAAAACATGACCGCGACTTTTCAGTTGGGCAGCTGCTGGCTAGGTTAGTTGAAAGAACGAGAGATTTCTTAAATAATATAATCTGATTTTTGCTGAAATCTGAAGACTCTTACGCCAATTTCTGCGAATAAATATGCCTATTCCACTCATACATTGATGATTTCTTACTTCTTATACCAGGAACCCTTTGGGTATGACTATAAAACTTATATAATTTAGTTGCCAGCAACTGTTTGACCCCATAAAGTATATATGTCCTTGAACTGGCTAGAGTCAGTCGTGTTTCTTCTGCCTTACAGCTGTCTCTTGATAAAACTCAAAAACTTTGAGACTTAAGATTTGAAATATAATATAAATAATTGTTATATTACAGTTTTACATAAATTAATATAGGTATTTCTTATAAATATACCTCAATTTGCTATAGTTTATTAGCTTCTTACAGATTACAAACCTGTGGCTTGACTTAGCTCCAGCCAACTTTAGTTTTACTTCAAATACCTGCTTAAGGGGTATCTTGCCGCCTGCCCTTGCCACTGTCGGTCGTTCTTATTTGCATTGCGGTCGCTTTTTAATTTCACACATGACTTCAAATCAGAAACAGTTTCCGCTTTGTGACTGGCTGCAATTAAAATTCATTTAGCTGCAGTCCGCAATGCGCGAGCGAAGCCAAAGCATTAATATAGAAATCTTTTCTTTTTCAGCTCAATATTTATTCAATTGTTTTGCCATGCAGCCAGCAGTGCAGTTTGGCTTTGAAATAACGCATGAGCTCTACAGATAATAATGCCAAAGCAAACAACTGCGGCAGCAGCGGCAACAACAAGACTTTGCATAATTATTACACATTGCACATAAAATATGTTGCATAAAATGGTATTAACTGCAATTTGGTCAGCATTTTCGTTCATTAGCAACAGCCGCTGCCCAAAGTACATAATGCGATAAATTGTTAGGGCGGGGGCGGTGCTGCAGCGGATGCTGCAGTGAGTGGTGCAGGAAGTGCGGCCTCTGTGCCTCCGAGCCAGCCTGGGGCATTTGCCATTGTTGTTGCCATTACGCATTTTGGCAGCAGTTGCATTTAAGTCTATTTAATTAATAATTGCAAAATAAATCGAGTCAAATACACCCGCACACACACACCCATGAAGTGGTTTAAATGTGTAGGGTAAGCATAATTTTGAACAGTAGCAACCGATGATGACTTCTGCGTATCCTATAAGCAGTTACTCATTATTCTTGATTCTTATGAGATTATTATAGGATTGTATTAGTGCTCTCATTGAAAAGACATAAGTTGCTTATGAGTATTATCACAATCAAAACAGTCTAAAAATATTCTGAAAAGAGTCATAATATTCTAATAACATTCTCTTAACATTCTCATAACAGTTTCATCACATTCTCTTAACATTCTCATATCATTCTCTTAAGATTCTGATAACATTCTCTTAGCATTCTCATAACATTCTCATAACATTCTCTTAACATTCTCATAACATTCTCATAATATTCTCTTAACATTCTAATAACATTATAATAACATTCTAATAACATTCTCTTAAGATTCTCATAACATTCTCCTAACATTCTCATAACATTCTCATAACAATCTCTTAACATTCTCATAACAGTTTCATCACATTCTCTTAACATTCTAATAGCATTCTCAGCACATTCCAATAAGAGTATCATCAGAATTTTAAACGATTCTCAGAAGATTCATTTAAGACCCATAAGATTATCATAAGATAATTATCATATGATTTATATAATTATCTTAGTATTGTTTTAACATGCTAGTAACATTTCTATAATAATTTAATAACATAACATTATAATAACATCATAATGATAGCATAAGATTCCTCTAACATTCCGATAGGAATGAAGAACATTTTTGCAATATATCAGTTTGACGATGATTATATGATAATAATTATGTATTACAAAAAACAGTTTTGTTGAACAACTATATAGTTAATGATTAATGATTATAAAACCAATTATTACGAAAATATATGCCACATACTTAATTGTGTTAAATACAAAATTCTTCATAATCTGATCATTCAACTCTATACCCGCCACACACCTTGTACAGGGTATACTGACAGCCAACGCAGTGATTATGTTATTAATTAGTAATGTCATTGCAATGCGCATATTTGCATGGAACAAAGTGATTTACGGCACCGGCAATATGCGAGTGCACAGATGGGGATATGGCCATCGAGGTGAGGCCTGCATTAAGGCTATGTTTGGCTCCATTTGTCTGTTTGTTCTAGCTACATATTTGATTTCGATGCCAGTTACATAATTGCCATTGGGCGCATAGTTGTTGTTGGCTTAAGATTGACAGCATTAGCAGCATGGAGCAGAGAAAGTGGGAGTTCTCTTCGAATTATCGTGAAGAAACATCAAAGTATTTACTCTATAATAGATTTATACGTTCCAACATTTCCTCGACTAAATTAAACTCGACTGAGCAACAGAGAAATTAGCTAATCAGGCGAAGCCGCAAGCAATTATCATAACTTTTTTTAACGCGAAACACGAACTAACAAAATATGCTAAATTACACATAAAAACATCATTTGTTCAGGGCAGCAAAAAGAAAATGCTGAATTTTTCTTGGCACGCAAAAGCAAAACAAAATTGTGGTCCAAAGTAGTCGTTAGCATTTGAACGCGAGGGGCGAACGCGCTAAATTCTTGCGCTGAGCAATTTAGCTTCTCATTGTTGGATCATAATTATACCGCCACTAAGCGAGCACTGCGGGCGTATCGGGCTACACACACTTGACTGTTTAAAGAAGTATTTAACTGTGGATCATTCGACTTATTTAATATGTATTTAGCATATGAGATGCAAGATTTTATTAGCTAACGATGGTATGGGTATGGCGAGGTACGGGTATTAATCAGTTGTTCATCTTCTGTAGCTCAGCCACTTATTACTTGTGGCTCACTGGTTTGTGATTATTTTTAAAAAGTAAGCGCCAAATGCGTTATAAAAAATAATTATACTAACTCACACATACACATACACAGTGACGCACACATACACACAAGCAGCTTGCGTGCCATTAAACATGGCAGCCATTTTGAGTTTATTAAAGGATCGTTGACTGTTAATGAAGTTTTGTGGAATTGAAAAATATATAAATATATAAAAAAAATATATAAATATATTAAAAATAGGCAGGCTATTAACATGTTTTAAAATTTAATAAAATGTACTAAGCAGCCTCTCTCTCTCTCTCTCTCCCTCACATACATTTTGACTGATCTACTTTAATATATGAGTTGATTTCTCTATGACAAAACTATTTAGTAATATTAAGAACTCTTCTTAATATCGAATGAGGAAGATACTAGTTGCAGCTACAAGTCAGCAAGTTCCAGATAGTTTAGTTACCAAACAGATATGATTACCAAATCCACTTCAAGGCAGTAGCACAAGTTTGAAGGCGCCTTCTGCTGACTGGCAGATGGCTTCGCCTGCCCCCCGTGCCTTAAGCTCCCCTTTTCAAATGCGCATCGCAGCACACATTTAAATGTCAATAAATCATAAACGACAACACGTTAGGGAAAACGAGAGAAAGATAGAAGGAGAGAGGGAGCGAGCGAGAGAGGGGGAACTCAACTTTTCACTTTAGACGACAAAGTTTTGGTTTGTATTTTTAGAAATTGATGTAGGTATGTTATAAGGCAGTATATTTGTATGTAAATCCTATGGCTCGGCTCCCAATGGGGTCTTACAAGGGATCACAACAAATACAAACAGAGAAAATTCTTATTTATGATTGGCAGAGCTTTGGATTCTTTGGATTATGCCAGCGAAATTAATCAGCAAAATGTGCGCCATAAAAAATGCCACACGCAATTAAAAGAAACGCAATGGGTAAATTAGGCCAGACACACATTAAAAAATAATCAAATAATTAAATGTAAGTAGTGCGCGGCATGTGCCCAGCGGAAAAGGAAAGCGAATGTGGTCGAGAGATGCCCGCATATATATATATATATATATATATATATATATATAGTGTATATATAGGTGCGTGCATGGCCCATTAAAGTAGCCCATTTGAAGTACAAAAATGATGCTTTGGATGGCCATTAAAATTGCTCATAAGGTAAACACGGCGCTGTTTTATTGTTTATTAACGAATTAATGCAGAGGCATCGGGCATGGGGCTTGGGGCTTTTGGGATGAGTAATTGATCGATTGTATATAGCCGAAGTGTAATTACGAGCGGATCGAGCTAACGTACTGCCAGCCATAACAGATAGATAGAGACCATTGGCAGCGCTCATAATCCATCTTCGTCGATGAAACAAACAATTTGCGCACACATCAATCCATCGGCAAGTACATTTCATTGATGTGCGTCTATTTTGGGAGCGTACTCGAAATTCGAAATATTTGGCAATCAATTAATTGATTTTCAATATGGGAAATTATTTAACGCATTTTCAATTTCTATTTGTATACTTGAGCGTTTCCTCTGCTAAGTGGAAAATGGTTTATTTTCTTTCTCATTTCATTTCTTTTTTTTTTTCATGTTAATTTCATCATTTTTACGGTACGCCGGCAAAATGAGCATGTCATATGACGGCATCTATCTTTGGCGCTTATTTCTGCTTCATATTCCTGGTGCGCGTGTGTGTCTGCATGTGTGTGTGTGTGTGTGTGTGTGTGTGCAGACATGCCGCTGAAATACTAATTATGTGCGCGATTTAAATAGATTTTTCATTTATTTAGCTAGGCCATCATTTTGGATGAAATGGAAATAAGAAGCAAATGTTTTATGTTGCGCCATTGACGCTGCCCGCCGCAGCAGCCCCCGCCCCCATTGCTCCGTGCAACATAACGCACACTGAATGCCAGTGGCAGTGGATGATAGGCGGATTCTGCATTTTGACAGGCCCACATCATTCGAACGCTGCTTGTTTTGAACTGTAGCTGACGTAGCGGAAGTGTTTGCGAGTGGAATATGCGATACATAATTTTTAATTATTTGTCTTACGCACACTAATAAGGGCAAATGAGGCATAAACATTGCCTAATTATAGCCAGCTGACTCCAGCACCTCGACCCGACTGACTCATAAGCACTACACAACTGGAGAGCATATAAAGCCAAAGACTCTGCACCTGAATCCATAGCTAAAATCATAACAAACATAAACACTTTAAGTAGTTGCAACTGCTTACTGGGAAGATAAACTAGCTATGGGTTGTGTTTGTGGAAATAGAGCTCTAAATACTCCATGCTCTATAAAACTCTTAATTGATTTTATTATATTATATATATGTATATATTAAAAATGTAAAAATTGCCTTTAGCCACTGAAGAGCTATTAGGACTAAGTAATCTTTAAGGATCTTACCTGATTATGCCAAAGTATTGTACGTTATATAATTTTTACTGACTTTCTATATACCTATACGCCCACTAGGGGCGTGGAAAATTGGGCTATACTATATCTAGTATCTCCGAAATGCTACAATTTGAAGTGCCAGAGACTTGAAATTTGAAACGTAAATTCGTAAGGATATATCTACGCCCACATGGGGCGTGGCGAACCGTAAAAACTGAGCTAGAAATTTAAAATTTCAATAATTCAAACTGATTCGATGTGCTGAGTATAATTTGTGCATCTCTTTGGAGCATTGTCCCCAAATTGTTACAGTTTCATGATTCTAGACTAAGGATTGCCCAAAAATTATATATCTACGGCCACTAGGGGCGTGGCAAATCAGGAAGAACTAAAAACTTACTGCTGGCCTCCTCTATTCGTTTGCCAAGAGCTATATATATATCCTGTTGATACCCGTTATATACAGTTTCATGGCGATTGCTTAAATAATAATAATAAATAATGGAATAATCGATTTTATAGTTTATATAAAAATAATAATTTATTTATAATTTAATCAAACTCTTTGTTCATTTCCAGGTGAAAATTTGGTTTCAAAATCGACGCACAAAGTGGAAAAAGCAGGATAATGTCACAAACAACGAGGCAGCCGAGCATAAATCGTCCAAGCCCACATCGGCAGACCAACAATCCAAAGGCAACAACAACAACAACAACAGCAACAGCAACACTGGCTCCGCTGAGGATGGCGGCAGTCAGCCTACGTCCATCACGGCCAGCAATATGGAGGCTACACCAAAGAAGGCGTCAAATGGCCAAGGGGATAAATCACGCGGCAATAACACTAGCAACAACAACAACAGCAGCAGCAACAGCAACACATTAACACCAACTAAAAGCGGCAGCGGTAATAATGAAAACAAATTGCAAACAAAGCACGCGACGACCAAAATTAAAAAGCAATTGAACGCGCTGCTGGAGAAGACCGCAAAAGCCGCAAACAGCCCAGCAGCAGCCAATGGAGCTAGCGCCAATGCCACCGATTGCACACCGATTGCTGGCAACAAAACGGCTGAAAAGCGCAATGCAAACAGCAACAACAACAACAATAGCATTGGTGAGACCTTTCACCACCATCGGCTGCACCAGCACGCCATACCGCTAACGGTGGAGCCGGCAGCACCCTTGGAGCAGACTGAGAAGCTGGACATCAAGCTGGAGGAGTCGCCAGCGTTGAGCTTGCAGCGAGCAGCGGTTGCTGCCGCAGCCGCACAGGAGAATGGACGCAGCTCGCCGTCCAAGGCTTTGCTGTCCGAGATGGACTTTGAGAGCAAGCTAGCCGCCTCCAAGATATCGATTGCCCTGGCCATGGCCAATACGAAGCTGCAGGCAGACGCCATGCGGGATGCATCGGAGCTGAACGAAAGTGAATCGGAGGACGATGGGACGGCCAGCGAGCCGGGCACGTCCACCGAGGCGCAGGATTCGCAGGATCACGACGTGCAAATGGACTAAGCTGCCCCGGCCCCGATCCCACTATTCACACCTAGCCAGTCAAATTAACTTGTGCCAAAAAAGTCGAATATTGCTCAAGCACACGGCCAGCTCTCACCCAAGATTCGTATCTACTTTGCAATGATCACTTGATGTGTTTCTCTGTGTGTGTGTCTCTGTGTGTGTGTGTGCTTGTTAGTTTAAGGCATTTACACATATTTATGTAATTTATTGAGTGTATGTATGTATGCGTTAGCTTTAAGTTTAGGCTTTGTAAATGTTGCCATTAGAAACGCATTTAAATGTTTAATGTGCAGTTGACAAAAGAAACAAAAACAAAAAGGAAAAACAAAATAAATGCAAAATACTATTATAGTTGTAATTTGAACTTTCGAAAATTTCATGTGATAAAGTATACGAAAGAGTTAGAAGAGAGAGAGGGAGAGATGGAGGATCTTCAACAGCAAAAACGACAACAATTGGTGAATTCATGTTAATTACAAATTTAATTTAACTATGCTAACTATTAACTACAAGTGTTTAAGCAGAACCAGTCCTAAGTGTACATCGCTACTATATATTATACTATATTATAGATGGAAAATATTACAAAACAAAAACAAAAAAAATACCTACATGTTCATTGTGAGTGTTTGTACAAACAAAAAAAAAACAGAAGAAAAGCAAAATAAATCCGAATCTATGACGAGCGTATCAGCAGCCGTTACAAATTTTAAATTCAAAGAATAAAATAAACAATTCAGCAAATTAAATCAACTTTCTTTTCATGGCCGCTGGCCGCGACGGCTTTGGCACATTGACCACGCCTTCGCCGGTTATGAGGAACTCGGTAAATGCATTTGGGGTTTCGGGAGCGTAGACGACTTCGAGCTTCCGCACGGTGAGCAGCTGATCGCCCTGCTTGTACTGCTTGGGCACCTTGGATATGCGCATGCGTGTTCGGCTGAGATTCGCCCATTGCAAGCCCAAGCAGGGCACGTCCTCCATACGTGACTCATCCGTTTCTGCAGTGCTGGTCATTTGGTTGGAGCACACCACGGCACAGTCGTACTTGTCCGAGTAGCTGAGCAGCGCATGCACCATGCGACGCATGTCCCGGGCGCGCTTTTCGAAGTCGGTGTACAAACGGAAGATGGCAGCCACCGAGTCAATGACGATCAGACCAATGCTGTGCTCCTGCAGTAGTTGTGGTAGGCGATTGCTGATACACTCGAAAAGTGGTTCCTACAACGGCGAGGATGGGATATGATAATGCTTGAGTACGTCTCAAATATCTTACGCTCTCATACTGATGCTCGATAAAGATGTTGCCCAGAAGATTGAGCTTCTCTTCCGGATAACGTGCCTCGAATGCTTTACTGATCTGCAGTAGACGACGTGACGGGAACGCATCTTCGGTGCAGATGAAGGCTACGCCTTTGCCCAAGCCGCCAAGCGTCACAGGCAGCTGCACGCTGAGCGACAGCTGCAAGAGTACCTGAGACTTGCCCACGCCCGAGCTGCCACAGATTTCAGTTATGCCGCGGATCGATACACCTCCGCCTGTGCACTGATCGAGTGCAGCACAGCCAAAGGTCACACGGGACCACTTCAGGCGAGCGGGTATTTTAAACAGGGAGTCCGCTAAGGGCACAATTAATGCATATTTTAAAACCTGAATACAATTGGCCAGCTGACGTTACCTGACACGGGTGTTTCAGCCAGCCACTTGGCAGCTGCCTCCTTCAGTATACGCACGTCCTCCGGAATGCAGCTATGTACGCAAGAATCCAACTCACAGGTGCGGGTGTCCATAAACCTAATACGAGGCGTGGTTAATATTGCCTCGGGCGTCAGCACGTTGACTAGATGGGATCATTAACTGACTTCACTTAAAGACGTAACAGTATGAGAGATCTTACCCCGCTCTGCAATCTCCTGCAGATGCTTGGGCAACTGCTCTAAGAAATTCGACATCTTCGCTAGCTCGCTGCAGCCGTGTGCTGGCACTTACTTTAGGTGACTTGCGTGTGACCTCGACAAGTGAGGTGTTTCAACACCTATTACTATTAAATTATCGCCTTGGCAGCGAGTAATTATTGATTCAACAAAAGCTTCTCCGCACGGAATTAGTTAGCAGCGGCAGCTCATCATAGAAGGCAGAAGTGCACAGCGATTTCGCTTATAACAATTGAATAACTAAAGGAAGGCCATCTTAAATAAGCAATATATTAGACACTAGTTATGTTTTACATAATTCCTTCATTTTTAATCATTTAATTTGCACAAACTTCAGATAAACACACAAACACGATCGATAGTTCGATAGTTTTGGAGCAACACTGTCCGATCGCCTGCGCCTTATGGAATTTGGATGTTGTTAGAGCGAACACTTGTAGAAGCAAATAATTAACTGTCAATGAGAAACTAAGTATGCATTCTAGTGGGGACGAGGTTTGGACAGCTCGGCAAGGGCCCTAGCCTCAGCCTCGGCGCTGCGCTTCTTCTCTTCGGCCAATTTTGCATCACGGACCGCCTTCTGTTGGGCTTCGATTTCGCGAACCTTCTCTTCCTTCTTCGAGAGTCGGCTTTGATGGGCAGCGCCATAGGCAATACCCACAATTAGCAAGGACCATCTTCCGAGCTTGATAAGCGGCGAGACACGAACAGGAGCCTGAGACATTGCTGGTTAGTTATGTAATGTGAAGACCAATAGCTGCAAAGCAAACGAGAGGGTCAGTTGTTTGGTTGATACTTAATATGTATGAAGTCGCACATTATGCTTACGGGAAGTTATAAAACAGATATTTAACTAAATGAAATCATATTTACCAATAAGTTATGCGAATTCAAGTCCACTACAATAGTAGTATAACCTTAAAGCAGCTGTCAGACTGACAAGAGTATAATCGATACACAAAGTATCGATATTTTTAGTATTGTAAAATACTTCACTTTTTACTGCGGTAAAGTATTTGTGGCTAAATTTCAAACAAATCTATTCAAAAGTATGTGTTTAAGATTACACAATTCACAACAAAATTCGTTTTTGGAATAAAGAAAACATAAATAGTGTTTCACACACAAAAGCAACTTTGATTGCACGCTCTACAGTTAACTACAGTTGCTATTCTCATGTATGTTCAAATTTTTTATGAAACTAATTAAAAATTGTATTTAAAATATTTATAGAAAATAAAAAAATGATTTTTTACATCTTTTAGTGAATGAAAAGTACGAGTTCCGTTACTTTTTGTATTTTGATTTGCAACAGTGATTCGCTACCTGTAATCACTCGTTACACGTTACACATCTCTAAGTGTGAATGTCAGAACTAAGCCTGGAAAAAATTTGTTTTGTTGAAAACATGGCAAATTTGAAACATAAAAACGTTTGAACTATATATTTTAGGCCAAAATCATTGCGCAAGTGACAATTAAATAATATACCATAAGCCTAAAGTCAGCGCGTGTGCGTAACATAAAGTCAACTACGAAAATTCCAGCACAGACCTTGAGTGGGCTCACAAATTTACACACATACACTCAAGAACCAATACACATACACAGATAAACGGGTTGAAAACGTCACAGCGACCAGCGACAGTTCCTGAAGTGTTTGCAGCTGCTCTTAGTCAAATTAGCACAACAAAAACAACAACGAGTGCGAAATTGGAACAAAGGACACACAAAATGGTAAATGTGCCGCCGCTTTTATGCAGCACTCCACCCCCGATTGACTTTGGAGAGGACGACGACGATTCGGGGCTGCAGTCAACGCTGCACCTGGATGACGGCGATGCTGACGAATACTCTGAGTATGGCTTAGTCACCGACACACACGACACTTCGCTCAATGCGAAAGGTAATAACCTTTTGTAGCTACGCTCTATTATATTTATTAACATAGCGGTTTTCCCTTTTCAGGGTCCGAATTGCCAGAATTGCCCATATCAGCAGAGTACAGCGCTCCGAGCATTGAACCTGCTCAACCAGAAAAGGTTCCAGTGGAGGCTTTCAATTATCAGGTGAAAACATCTGACTCTGAATCAACAGAAGAGCAGCAAGTGTCACCAAAGCACATTGATGGCATAACTCCCGTACCCGAACTAAATGAGCTTGAAAATGGTGTAGAGCAGCAACTGGAAGCGGACGATGAGGAAGAGGAGGCCAACACCAATGACAACGTGCCCTCCCTCAAACTGGACAGCCTAAGCCTATACTCCAGCGGCAGTGATACACCTTCAAGCACCTTATCACCTGTAGCTGATGAGCAGCCTACCAAAGCACCCACTGTGTGTCACCAGGTAACACTGGAAGACGTGTCCGACGACAGCGACGACGAGTGTTCGCCAAAGAAACCCAAAGAACTATTTATACCTGAAGGTGCGCCTGACTTTTTTGCCATAGAGATTGTAGGAACACCTACGCAGCCAGTGCCTACGTTGAATAATCAATTTCCTGAAACTAAGCCTAAGCCCGACTTTGAGGCGTTCCAAGCAACAGATTTCAATGAAAAACCGCCACAGGAGCTGAATGGGAAAGTCGATGAGGCTAAGTCTGAGGCAGAGGCAGAGATCGAGGATGACGACTTTGGCGATTTTGCGGACTTCTCTGCAGCGCCCGCAGTTATTAAAAGTGAACAGGCGGCTAGTCAGGACGATGGATTTGACGATTTTCAAGACTTTGCCACCCCAGCAACGACAACTGTGCCAGCACACGCTGCTCCTGAGGACGATTCTGATGACGATTTTGGCGACTTTGCTGAGCCCACATTTGTCTCCGCTCCGGCTGCAGCGACGCCCGTTCTACCACAACCACCTCCTCCAGCGACTGTCCACTTGAGCATCAACGAGAGAATCAAGCCTGTGCTGGAGATTATGTTTCCTAAGGTTGACTCTGACTGTGCGGAATCTGTAAGCAACCAAAAACCGCTGGCTGAGACGCAATCACTACATTTCGGTGCCATTGAGCAGGCACACGCTTTAAACTATCAGTGGTCCAGCTCGGATATGCGTCATTCCCTTGTGCGCTCACTGGCCATTGATTCGCGTAATATTGTATGTACGAATCTCAAACTTTGATTTTGTTTTACTAAGATAAATTTAATATTCACAGCTCTTCGGCGACAAGTGGAATTCGTCAATGCCTCGCTTTGCGGCGAACTTAAGCTTCGATCCGCTTAAGCCACTGAAGCCACTCTCTGCAACGCCCGGGCCGAACTCCTCCCAAGAGGTGCCAGTCGCCAGCTGGCGGCCCGCCAACAACAGCTCCACTCAGGAGCCACTTCAAGGTATGTTTGTGGACTCATTACACGCCGTAAAGAACTTAGTTACTGCAAATTAACCGCTACACACGATTCTCGTAACCAAAATTTCCACCGCCTCTCGCTCGTTCTTTTTGTCCTGAGACGTTTCTGTTTGATCCACACGCTTTTCGCTTCCAACTGAACAAACAATTGGTCTGCCTTCTATTGGCTGCTCTATATTCTCGTTTTGATTTGCATTCGTTTTTTGTTTCCTGTTATAAAACGTACTTGCAAATTGTAATCACTTCGGTAGACCGAAGCTATTATGCCCTTGCAGATACAACAACAACTCAAGCAATTGTTGACAAAGATGTTCCTCGAATATAAATAAACGCTTTCTGTTAACATGTAGAATCTAGTAATCTAGTAATTAACGTGCCAAACGGCATGGTTAGCCATACCCTACACAATCTGATGAAAAGTTGCAGAAGACACACATGAGTACTTAAGTATATATATGATTTACTAAAACTTTAATTATAGCCTTACACGAAAACCTAATGGAAACCAAAGATTTTTATTTCCATTATTATATATTTAAAACTATTTAATTATAACATTAAATTGCCTGTAAAATTACATTTTTTATGGTTTTTGGAGTTCGTCATATTTTGGGCTAGCAAATTAATCTTCTGCAAGGGTATTATATAGCAAAATACCGTTACCTTTCACTTGATTCTTGTGTCCACCATTTTTGTACTCAAATTTATCCTTATGATAAATTGTATTTAGAATCACATGTACAGACTTTACAATTGGAACAACAACAACAACAACTAGACCAAGTAACGATGGTGGCTAATGCTGATAAAATAAATCTTGTTACCTCTAACTACTCCCACAACATCAACAACAACAACAACAACAATACTCACGATGCCTTGGATGCGCCACTGCCATTAATGGACCTACTTAATGATAATAATGAAAATATGACAATCAACCACAACAACAACAACAACAATGCTAATGCCAATGCCAATGCCAATTTTGTCACACATTTTGCCACCATCTGCAATAATAACAATCATGCAATAACAACCACTACAACAACAACAACAAACACATACTTAACTGCTCACTGCGCCTTGCTGGATCTTAGTAAGTTTCGTTTGGCTCCGTGCTTCGTGTTGTAGTTGTGTATACTGTTTTATATACTCTCTTTTAAGTCTATGCAACTCCAACTGTTTCTCCTCAGTTCTTGTTACCTTTCGCTGCCAAACACAACCAAACCCCCAGAACCTCCCACAACTGCACTAGTTAATCCAGTATTTTAGTACTCATGTTGTCCATTTGTATCTAACGAAAGCAATTGCTGCTGGTCCTAATACTAATCTGAATTTTGTATATGATTCACAGGGCTTGCAGCAGCCGCCACCGCCGCAGCAGCACCGCAAGGCCAGACTAAAGCGCAGCCTTGCCCGACTGATGGGCAAACCTCAAGCAATGACGCCAACTGCAGCTCCGACGAACCAACTGCCGTTGTGTCCGCCTCCGGTCTTGACGCCACAGCAGCAACATCAGTATTTGCTGCTGCAGCAACAACAGCACCGCTATCGCCTGCTCTATCAACAGACGGCAATGGCCACAGCTTCCACGACTCTGAGCAGCTCCCTCAGCAGCAGCAGCAACTTGATCTAAGAGAGTCACCTTTGCCATCGCCATCACCATCACCTCCACCGCCGTCGGCATCAGCATCGGCACCGGCATCCGCTGTAAACAGTCAACAATTGCACGAGATCAGCAGCACCAGCAGCAGTAACAACAACAGCTTTGCGCTGCCGCTCAAGGAGACGCATATTTATACTCCCTCGAAGTCGGACACGGCGGTGGCCAAGACCACAACACTGGCACCCATAGACTTTGACTACGAGATTGCCTCGGCGGGGATTATTATAGATGAGACGGTTGTCAAGAAGGAGTATCGCGATGTGGAGTACAAGCCACCGTACGGCCTTGACTCGCCTACTAAGCTAAGCGGGACGGGCAAAGCAACGGCAGAGGATGATGACTTCAGTGACTTTCAGTCCGTGCCCGCCGCCAAAAATGTCGCACAGTTGCAGCCCCCACGCAATGGTACGCCGACGTTCGGTGAGCAGATGATACTCAGTCCGGCCATACTTCTGCCGCAGTCAATTCCGTTGGCCAAGCCCACCATTGAGTGGGGCGACAATGCGCTAGCCAGCATAAATGCCGATGAACTGGCACGCATCGAGGAGTTGTTTTCGCATCAGTTCAAGCCGCCTACGATAAGCGCCAGTGTTGCGCAACAGTCACCCAAGCAACAGCAACAGAAGCAACATCAAGAGGACGATGAGTGGTCCGATTTCGTGTCAGTGCCCGTGCAGCAGCAGCAGCAGCAACAACAAAACAAACACAACAACAACGTGGCGAGTGTGCAGAAACCGCGTAAAGCAGCACCCATTGCGTCTGCAGCTCAAAAGGACGATGACTGGTCAGACTTTGTGAGTAGTACGCCGTTGCCGGCACGCGCTGCGCCCCAATTCAATTCGGGCGCTTGGCAAAGCGCCAATTTTTATAATAATCCGCTGAGCCTCTACCAACAGCAGCAGCAGCCGCATGCACACAGCAACCTGGTGCCTAAATATCATAGCAATAATAGCAGCAGCAGCAGCAACAACAATACCAACAACAACAACAATAATATACCACAGCAGATTCACATGATGCACGACTTCTCAACAGCACCGACAGCAACAGGCAACGCGGTGTCCTATCAGCAGCAGCACCATCAACATCATCAGCAGCAGCTGCAACAGCAGCAGCAGCAGCAACACCAACACCATCGCCAGCAGTTTCATTTGAGCAACGCGAAGGTGGCACCACGTATCTCACTGATACCCGATCTAAGCTTCGTGGCGCCGGCATTGCCCGCCAATGCGGGCGCGTTTATGAGTTCGCTGCCCAAGCCCAGTTTTAGTGCCAAGAAATGACAAAAGCTGCGTAGCTCCAAGCAGCAGCGGCAGCAGCAGCATAAGTCGTCAACAATGCTGTTGGTATCGCCGCCGTGTCCAGCGGTAGCCGAGGCGAGCGTCTTGACGTAGGCAATGCGTCAGTCAGTATTATGAATCCGTCTAGATATTTTGCTAAATAAGCTTAAAAGATATTGTAAGAGCATCTGGTGACATCGGGTCTCTTGTTATTGTTAATGTGTGTATTGCTGTTGTTGTTGTCGTTGTTCTTATTGTTGTTAGTCGTAGGCGTCTAGTTGTAGTCAAAGCAATGCTAATCTGTTCGCGTCGAAAATGAACTGTAGTGCAATATATTTTGTAAAAATTATTCTGATTGTAAAATTTCAAAAATGATTTGCAGCAGTCGGCCGAATACTTAAATAACTCAGCAACTAGTTCTAGTTATAGCCGTAGCGCCTATATTATATGAATATTTTATGTGTTTAGACTGTATAGTGTTGCATAAGACGTAGTACTCGATATTACCTCTACATCTAGTAGCTAAGGCAAACTATACTTTAGTTTAGTTAACCCAAAATGCTTTGAATTGATTCAACTTGCTCTAAGTTGCCTAGAATACAATATTGTGTCCATTAGATATACACATATATATATATTTGTGAAAGCCCAGCTTAGCAACATTTGTGTAGCCCAGTTTAGACCCTTTACGACTTGGCTTAAGCCTGGTTAAATCACTTCCATTTTCTAAAATTGTCCCAGCCATTCCAAAGGAAATCAACTACCTAAAGGAAAACAACAACAAATACTTAACCCGCCTAAGCGAATATATTTGATACCCCTGTTTACTTTTATAGGCGTGTTTGTAATATAACTTATCAAATTCGTTATATTTATTTATAAATGGAAAAAGAAACCGTCTGCATTCCACTGTAATTATAGCTTGCATTGATCTCTTAAGTGGAAAAATACGAATAATTCAATTGGTTTCAGATATTTTGTGTTAATGTTTTATTTATTGATTTCGCTTAATGTTTGTTTTTGTTTGTTGTGTGTATGGGTGTATGAAAGTGTGTGTGTATGTGTGAAAGTAAAACAATTATTATATATAAATTATAAACTAATTTCAAATCGATGCAGTAGACGTAGACCTAACTGTAAATTATGCATTTCTGTGTGAGCTTTGTTTTTATTTTGCTAATTAAATATTAAAGAAATACAAATTATATAATTATATATGGGTTTGCGGCTTGAATTCAAATCAATGCATTATGTGCTACAAAATTATATAATACAATTAATAGATAATGTAATGTAATATATATGCGCAGAGTATAATAAAAATATATATGTTATATATATAGTAATTGAAAAAAAAAAAACAGTTTACGTTTATTTGAACCAAGTTGTTGTTGCAATACAATTTTGCGTTTCACTTATGAATTACGTTCTGGGGGACGGGGACGGGGCCGCGGCATATATCATTAGATTCATGTTTCTTTGTGGGAGACTTTCTGTGAGACGCATTGGAGTAATTGAAACCTGCTCAAGGAAGCTCATTGGGAGATGCGCTCAGAGAAATCGTAGATGCTCTCTAGCACTCTCTCAGTATTCTAGGACTCTGCTATTGGACGCTACAGGAAGCCTCGTCAAATGTGTGTGTTTGTGTTAATAGATGTTGATGCAGTAATTATATATCTATAAATATCTAGTCAGGGTTTTTGTTTCTTCTTTTGGATTGGGACTGGCGAGCGAGGTGCATAGGGTGTATTCAGATAGCACTATGGCAGTAAATAGTACATATTAATTAGCAATATTATATTTCTATGTATATATATATATATATCTAGTCCTATATAAATAGTGTGTACGTTTTCATTATAAATGTGAATGCAATGTTAATGTTATAATCATCAGCTTCAATCGCTTCAACTTCATCTAAATGTTCAACAGTTTCATAATCGATGCCTTAACATAAAGGAAAAACGCTAACAGATCCAAAAATATGTTGATGATGCTCTCAATCCTTTACGGTATTTTGCACTAACAGTTTTTTCTTTATAATATTTTCTCATTGTTCTTTAAAGAATATCTAAGCTAATGTTAATTATGTATATTTAGGTAATGACAGTTGCCGTATAATAGCTCAGCTCAGAAGGCCAGCCATGGATGATGGAGTAGCGATTCCTTGGAACGATCGCCATAGTCATAAGTCAGTTCCTCGCCGGACTCGATGTCATCCTTGGCCAGAAGCACCAGATGTGGCCGTTGCTTGATAACAACCACCTTGGTCATAAGATTTCCGTTGCGCGAGTGATTGATGAGGCGGCCCAGCTTGCCGGTGTCAATGGTAGCATCGATGCAGTACTGCTGGTTCTTATGCTTAAAGTAGTACATGTAGCAGCCGGCATTCTCGTCTAGCGCATAGCGGCGTTCGCGCTCTGTGGCCTCGCTGATCGAAATGAGATCACCCACATATTCGACGACGAACTCGTTACGCTTGAAGCGACGCACTGCGACAACGCCACGCCCCTTACCCATAAAATGACGTATCTGCAGTCCATCACAGCGTTCCTCGAGCACAGCCTGCTCCAGATTGCGCATCATTTCCTCTTTGACGGCCGTTTTGGTTTTGCGTACGCTGCGTCGCACCGGAAAGAATTCGGTCATTTCGCGGTTGCCATTGGTAGCAGCGAGAGGCACGGATTTGGCAGCCATTGTCTTGGCCTTAGCTGCTTTGGTAGATGCCTTTGGCTTGGTTGCTGCTGCTGTCACTGCAGTCGGTTTGAGCATTGCCTTGGTTTTGTTCAGATTTTCACGCTCCTCCGCGGCCTTGATCAGAGCGTGCACATCATCTTCTTCATCTTCGTCATCCACCAAAACTACTTCGTCATTACAAATTGGGATGTGCTGCTGCTGGTTCTGTTGCTGCTGATAAGGCGCTTGTGGCTTTGGCTGATTCAGTCTTCGTCGCGACTTCGACGCACCGCTAACGGCCAGCTGCATTTGCAGTTTCCGAGGCGATTTGCGAGGCGACAGAGTCTCGCCCTTAATTAACGCTGTATCACGCGGCATTGTTTTTATGGGCGAGGGGCACAATATACGGTGTGGAGTAGCGGGCTTACGTCGTCTGTTGGCCGCTCCCGCAGGCGAAGCGCCTGCCGTTACGCTGCAGGCGACTCCACTATCGCAGGAACTGCTGTCATGTTGGTCCAACTCATAGCCGCCCAGCGGCTGTTCCATCTGATGCTGTTCTTGTTCGTGATCTAGCTCCTCCCCGTGACTGTGCCCGTGCCCATGCCCATTCAGCGTAACAATTTGATTGAAGCGACCATTGAGCACGCAAGCACTTAGCACAGAAGGCGGCGATGAAAACACGGCATTAGCCAGCTCAAAGCTTTTGTTAATGCGAATGGTGGAGGCCTTGGTGGGTGTGCGATCAATATCCAGCGTCAGCACTGGCTCCTGCAGAAATATATTATCGGAAGTTGCAGCACTGCTGCTGCTGCTGCTATGTGACGAGCTGTGACTGTCACGCAGCGCCGAACGATGCGTTTGAAAGGCAGTCGTGTTTGTTGATGTCTCGATCGGTTCGTCTGTCTGTGTGTGAATGTCTGTTTGTATGCGTGTATCTGTCTGTGTGTGTGCGTCTATTTGAATGTGTGTGTCTATTTCTGTGGGTGTGAAATTACAGCCCGGATCGTAGCTGTTCTCAACTTCAAGATCATCGTTTTGATATGCTGGAGAGCTGGTGCAAGTGCTGGCGCTGGTTGAGGGTGAAGCTATGGAGTGTTCATCATACAGGAGCAGCTCCTCTTCCTCTTCCAGTTCAGCGATTAAGGCGCCATTCAATGTTATTGTCTTTTGCTCTGTTATTGTTGTTTTACACACACTTGAATCTGTCGAATCTGTGGCTTTTTTCTTATTCTTTGCAGCTGCATTTGCTTTGAAAAAGTTCTCAATCGTTCGTGTCTGAGAGCGCGTTGCCAATTGAACACCTACAGAGGGAGGGAAGGGGGCTGTGAGTGTGCTCAAGTTAACCTCAAATAACTTACCAATTATACGGTCAGATTCAGACTTGGCTGAGTTACCATTAGCCTTGTTGTTGTTGCCTTTGCTGTAGCTATGTGGGTTTTGGGCCGCATTCAGATTTTCATGCGCCTTCATTAGACGGCAGTCTTTTCGCTTCGGACTGGCAAAATATTGATCATCCAGCAGATTATTGGTTGTCGCGGCAGCCACAGCGCTGATTGGTTCGCCATTGAATGGCAGGGCCAGCGTTGCATTGGTATTTGCTGCGTCCCCGTCAGAGGTAACCACCATTAGAGCTGGCTCTTTGACGGGCCGTGCACGTCTGCGAACCATTATCATTTAGGGTTTAGGTTCAGTTTGGGTTGCCACACAAAACGAGGGGGTGGGGATTCGTTGAGTTAGTAAATTACACCGAAGCAAGTCCGTAGCACACGCTCACCAAGATACAGAAACGGAAAACAGACTGCAATTTGCATAAGTAGAAACAAAACGAGACATTAAACTTTTGTACATTATTCGGTCTCCGCGCTGCGCCCTCCTGCTCCCACTCACGCTTGCATGCACATACACACACACACACACACACACACGCACAAGACAACACAACACAGAGCGCGTACAGTTTTTGCCCCTCGACAAAAATATCGTTCTGCTGTGTTACTGCTGTTGCTTGTGTCGCACGAAGCGAAGAGGAAGACAGCGAAAGAATGATATGAAGCAGCCTGCTCGTTGCGCCAGTGGGGCTGAGCCAGAGGCCTACCTATTTAGATAGATGAAAACTTATTTTGCCGTCATACGCAGCAGCGCATGTTTTTCGTTTTACACTGTTTTGTGCACATTGCTACTTATTATGCCGCCTTCTTGTATTATTTTTAGTCAGTCATATGCACTTTTCCTTTTCCGCAAACTTTTTTTTGTGTGTGGTTCTTTTATTCCGTTTTGCAGTAGAGTTGTTGATGTCTTATCGATATGCATGAGAATCGATATCTGTATAGATCAAGTCAACAGCAAACGATAGAATGCTAATTATGACACTTTCTCAAACAGACAACACATTAAATTGAAGAAATTATTGTTAAGTGTTTTAGTTTTACCAAATAAAATAGTAAAATACTGAAACTAAATGGATTGAATGTTTCAATCATATAAAATTTAAAATTTACGTTTTCCAACACTTAATGAAAGTCGCGCGCAAACTATCGCTCGGGAATGGAGTTGATGCTCGTGCTTGTTTACATACTATTTATCGATAGTGCCAGCCCGAACTGCCATTAGCATCTCAAACGCCAAGCGAAATTCGCGAGGCGCGCGTGAAAATTATATTTTTAAGGGAAATAACTAATATTATAGTACAAACGCTTATAAATGCGATTGCAAACAGCAGCAAGAGTGGCACACTGCAGTTGTTAAGTGAATTCATATAATAACGCGTAGAATAATCACGGCTATATTTGCCTGCTTACAATAAAATTGGGCGCCTTTTATTGGCAAGTGTCTGTGCTTCTCCACGCAGACTGTGGCTTGTCCTGTGCTTCTTCGCGCGCGCTCATAAAGTTGTGCCCACTAATATAATACAAAATTAAACGAGCTCTGAATCAAATAATCAAATATGCCGATTTGCAAACGTGACGGATTCGATCTCAATCAAACAGAGGGCAAAAATGAAACATTCCACGACAACGACTTGGTCTTCTGCTGCTATATTACCAAACGCATATTCCGTGATTATGAGTAAGTCGAATGCCTTGAATACCTTGGCTCCAATTTGTTGTTGCCTTTTATCAAATGCTGTATGCTGCAGCAGGATAGCAATGACAAAGCAGAACATACGCTAAAGTATACAACAAAGCGTAGCTGATGAACGCATGCTTCGGCCAAGCGATACATGCTAAAGCAGAAAGATTCGCCTGTAGAAAAGGTGGTAAGCAGGGCGGTCAGTGGAAAGCGCGCGAATTACATACCCAGCTGCTATGCGCAGCGTTGCCACCTTTCGCGCACTTTTTAAATACGAACTGAAATTTATCTTACTGTCATAAATGGATATTTTAATATTATGTGAATATATAATGATCATATGAAGAATATTATAAATTATAGATGAAATTTAATATTATAGAAATTATAGAAGTGGATAATAGAATTCCTATTGAAAAAAATAAAATTTATGTGAAGTGTTTGGAAATATGTTCTGGGGATATATAATTATTATCAATGTTTAAAATAAATAGTTGTCAAGACTATTGGCTAATATTCATTTAGAATATTTATCATATTTAACAACATATAAAAGAAAATCAAATACAATAAAAATGAGTATATAGCTTTTCAAATATCGACATCTTTTAATAATTAATAATAATAATAATTAATATTTTTAACTGTATGGTAACTTTCAAGTGTACAACTTATGGAGGCTATACTGTATTCAGCGAAAACACTTACATATATAGTTATAAAAAAGTTAAATATATAAATCTAATATTCATGACCATTTATTTACAGAAACTATTTCCGACATGTTATGGCCATAAACTCGACGGTCTGGCAGTGCGAAGCCACGGGCAAGGATGGCCTCACCTACGAGGAGGCGGTCAAGAGCGAACGCATTGCACGCAAAAAGATGGAACAGTTCAAGCAGACCTTGCGTGCTCCCGTGCTGCTTGTCATCGAGCATGCTCGCCAGTCGGCTGTCAAGACCCTCAATATAATGGTCTCGAAGTTTCTGCGTAAGCGCTTCTTTCTTAATGAAGAGGTGACCATCACAACAAAGAAGAATACCGTTTTCAAGGTGGTGGGCATCAAGGCAGGGGAGAAGGTGCCTGAGCCGGGCAATGGTATATACGAGGAGGCCGAGCAACTTGAATATCGTCTGCGTGCACCCAATGGGGATGAGATAAGCGCGCCCTTTGAGCAATTGAGGCGTCAGCGCGCCGAGTTCAATCAGGAGAATTTGGCGATGTTCATCAAAAACAACGTAATCCGCGTGGATGGCATACTGCGACCGAAACCAGAGACCTACAAGCAGTACGTGAGCGACCCGAATGCCAGCTTTTCCAAAATATTTATTGGCAAAATGCCGCGCTTTTCGCCGGCGAAATTAAAACGACCCGAGGCTAAGGATACCAAAAAGCAATCCACATTGAATAAATACATTGTTAAGGGAGAGGAGTCGACAGCCAAGAGCAAAGTGAACGCAGAAGCCAGAGCGAAGTTGCTGGCCGACGAAATGGAACGCGTCCGCCTCGAGAAGATAGAGAAATGTGCGGAGATGGAGCGAAAGAAGGCACAGAAAAAGGCTGAATTGATGCTGCGCGTGGACCAAGAATGTCACGACCTGACTGCCAAGACAGATGACCTGGAGCGCACCGACCAGTCCGTACTGCCCACATATCACCCGATTGTTACATTTTTGCCAGGTCCGATTCTGGGCGACGCCTTTATGCTGCGTGAATTTATGCACACCTATCGCGGACTGCTCTCCGGCGTAGAGGTGTTCCGCCACAATCTTAGCTTTTACGAGATGTCGCGCGCCTTCAGTGCCCGCGAGGTGGCAGGTCCACTCTCAGATATACTGCTTGTGCTACTGGGCACAATCTTTGATCTGCAAAAGGAGGAGGAGGAGGAGTGCCCGGTCAAGTACTCTGTTGGACGCAAGCCGTTCACGCAAGAGCCCTACATCAGCATGTCGAATGCCGTGCACACACAACATTATTGTAAGCGACACTTCTCCTTCAATCTGAGCGAGCTGCCGCTGGACGCGCTCACACTGAGTGAAGTCCTGCGGCTGCACTTGTTGGCTTCCGGTGCGTTTGTTCAAGAAAAGTCCGAAAAGTGGCGGATTATGTACCGTAATGGGTATTCGTCGATCGAGGATCCGGGTCTGCGACTGCGCCGGCAACACACTCACATTCTTCGCGCCCTCAGAACATGTTCGATTGGACAGCTGGACTTTGCGGACATAATGCGTGTCATAAACTGCTTAATGGCCCAGATCTTGACCTATTCCGGCACTATCAACGTTATCGAGGAACGCATGGACCGCACGGCCAAGGCGAAAAGCGAATTGCGCGCGCTTATCATCACCGAGAACAAGCGTCTGGCTGCCCTCGAGATGGCCAAACGCAAGCTCACTAATGAGCACCATCAGCAGTGCATGTCCGATGATATTAAGCAGGATGTGGACAAGAAACAGGCGCTGGGCGAGCAGCTGAATCGACGCATAGCCGACTTGATGGCGCAGTCGGATCGAGAGCAGCGCAAGCATGAGAATCAGGTCCTCAAACTGCACTCGGAGCTCTTTAATTTTTTGATTTACTTGGGCACGGATCGATGCTATCGCAAGTACTATGTGCTGGAGTCCATGCCGGGAATTTTTATAGAGCATATGCCCGATACCATGATGGATACGTGCTTAGCCCATCCGCCGGTAAATAAGTCGCCTGCCGAGCTGCGCAAGCAGGCGCAGCTGCCAAAGGTGCGCAAGGACTTGCGCGTCTATCTGGTAAAGCTCTATAGCGACGATGATAGGAAGAGACGGAAACCTAATAGCAAGCAATCACTGGAAAACAAGGAGAACCAGGAGAATCGGCTGAATGGCCACGGACCGGGGTCATCGGCGGAAAGCATGGAAATTGGTGGAGGTGGAGAAGACGAGGAACAGTCGCCGCCCACACAATTCGAGCTACTCATGTGCAGTGGGGACAGTGCCAACTGCATTGTCCATAGCGAGCAGCATCCACAGCGAAAGGTCTGGTCGTACATCTATCAGGCGGATGAGATTGATGCATTGATGAGATCCCTAAATCCACTTGGCTGGCGGGAGTCGGAACTACTCGATGAGCTCACCCAGATGCGTGCCCTAATCGAACAGCATGTGAAGAACTGCCCGGTGGAGCTGCTCAGCCTGGACAGCGACAAGAAGCGCAGCAAGTTCATCAGCGCAATGCAGTCGGACACACAGCGTAAATATTCGCAGGCTAATTTTGGACTGCCCGAGGGCACAGAGCTGAACGAGGTTATGCGGCTGCATCTCGTGGACTGTATTCTGCAATTAGAGACGGACATTTACACCGGTGATCTGGGCAAACTGAAAGTCAAGGATATGGAGAGGTGGCGTAAGCAATTGCTACAGGATAATTTTGATGCCCAAACTAAGCTACAATGGGGCCCTGGTCAGATCCATAGCGATACGGGCGAGGTCGACTCGGACAATGAATCGCACGAAGACTACGATGATCACGACGACGATACTAATATTTATAGCCAATATACAAAGAAGAGATATGGCAAGTTTACTGATCCAGGACAATGCATTCTAGAAAGCGAGGACTTATCCACCCCAGAAGCCCAGGCGCAACAGACACAGGTGCGAAACCTGGCCAGTGCCCTGCTACAAGTGGAACAGGCAATCGGACGTCGTTTCCTAAAGGAACCATTCGGCATCACCAAGAAACGCCAAGACGCTAAGCTGGAGCAACAGAAGTTCGTTTGCGAGTTCAGGCTGTACCAGTGGGAGACATCTCTTATGGAGAGCACCAGCTACGCACAGATATTTTTGCATCTAAGCATCCTTCACGATTCCATACTGTGGAATCATTCCACGAATAAGTCGCTGTGCAAGGTATGCCGGCGCAGAACCGATCCAGAGAAAATGCTGCTCTGCGACCAGTGCAACGGCGGCACTCACATGTTCTGCATGAAGCCAAAGATGCGCACAGTGCCGGAAGGCAACTGGTATTGCCACACTTGTGTTAAGAATCTGGGCTTGACGAATGCCACAGATGACAAACAGCAGGAGCAAACGAAGCGCGCTGCTAAAAAGAAACGCAAATTCATTGTGGATGAAGTGGATGAGGATGTCGATGAAGGCGTTGCGGATAATGATGAAAACGACGGAAGCGGGGAAGATGACGACCTTGAAGAGGCTGAGCTCAGTGACGATCATGAAAGCGTTGCTTCTTCAACGTCCGTCAAGGCCAAAGGGAAGGTGGCTGTCCGCTCGAGTGGACGGCGCAGTAGCAGGCGACTAAAATCCAAAGAAATCGAAGATGCAGTAGAGGAAGATGGTGATGAGGTCGAGAATGATTCGTCAGGGGATGCGGATGAAAATGATACAGAGGAGGAATACGAAGACGAAGAAACGTATGTTCTGGCAGAGATGGCATAACCTAAGAACCTATTTAATAATTACATTTTTCCATTTTTAGCGAGGAAGAGAAGGTATGCCAGAGCTGTTTCTACGACGGCTGCGAAGTTTGCTGTTCCCGCTGCTCCGAGTGGTATCATCTAGAGTGTGTCAAGCTAAAGCGTCAGCCGCGCACGGATTTCGTATGCAAAAAGTGCAAGGGAAGTGAAACATCGCGCACTCGACGTCGTCCCAGTCACGGTACTGTCCCCATTTATACACCAGTTATAGTCATCTTTATTAACGTATTTCTTATTCATTCAGCTGATGGCGATGCCGACGAAGATGAAGATAACGATGAGCCGCAAGCGAAACGTTCCCGTTCCTCGCGCAACTCGCTTAGAATTTCGCTAGACAAGTCATCAAACAATAACAACAATACTAGCAACAACAACAACAATACCAGCACCAACAATAACAATCGTCGTTCGGGCCGACGCGCCAATGACAATCTGCCACTCAATAGCGCCGCCTTATACGATCTGCTGGAGCAGACAATGAAGCACCAGGCGGCGTGGCCTTTCCTGCGACCAGTGATGCCCTCCGAAGTTCCAGACTACCATAAGATAATTAAGGTGCCCATGGATCTGGCCAAAATCAAGTCCAAACTAAATATGGGCGAATATCAATTAAACGAGGAATTGCTTAACGATATTCAGTTGGTGTTCAAAAACTGCGATCGGTATAATGTTGAGGGCAATGAGATTTACAAGTGAGTAAACACGCACTCTATATATATATATATATATAGTCCATCATTATAATGTCGTTTTCTCTTTAACTCTTTAGTGCTGGCTGTAAATTGGAGCGATTCGTTATGACTCGCTGCAAGGATCTCTTACTGCCGTTCAGGCCCAGTGACATGAATGCCGATGGCATATGCTAAGCTTATTGCTAAGATCTAAGAAATATAAACTGTAAATTAATTGTTTAGGTATAGGCTACAAAAAAGGATCAAGCCAGCGTACATTATTAGACAGTATTGTTTAGCCTACTATTAATCAGTTTAAGACTTAAAAGATAATCAGCCGCATTATTAAGCACACAGTCTCCAGTCTGCAAGTGTATCTAATGTTTCTTACTTACGTGATCTGCTTCTGTCTGCATTTCAGCAAAATCGTTCGAATCGCAAATTATATTTAGCATTTAAATACTTTTTAGAATTTATTATTAATATTACGCATAAATTATTGTAGACAAACACACAGAGTTCACAGATTTTAGCATTCAATAAAATGAAAACCGGATACTTGCAAACATTTAAAACTCTCTTATTCTCAGCTGGCTACCATATGTTTCGTATGAATAAACCCATCTATATGTATCCATGAATATACGTCGGATGCGCGTCCATGTCTTTGAGTAGTAATTAACATCTATTGTAAAACATTTACACATTTATATATATTCCATATTGATCTTTCATATTCGTCAGATCTGTTGGCATTTTAGCAAACTTCTCTTTCATTCTAACTCACGTTAAGTTCTGTTTAGACATTCATAATATAGTTTCAATCACATTTAACATTCAAATTTCATTTGCAAGTTTCGAAAGAAAAAAAAATTTTTTTGGTTTGTTATTTTATAAGTTTTTTCCGCTTACATCTAATGAATACATGGGAAACTATACTCAGAATGTTCTCATAGTCAGAAATCAACAAACTAAAAGAATTCAAGAGCTGATGAAAATTTTAAACAAATTTTTTAGTTTAGTTAGTAAAGTTAGTAATGAAACAAATTCAAAAACTTTTTAAAGAAATATTTAATGCCGTATTGAAATAATAATGAAACAACTTCTATAAAGTTTACATCAATTTGAATGAAATGAGTTTAGGATTATTTTCCTATATAGTTTCAATCACATTTTACATTCAAATTTCATTTGCAAGTTATTTTGGGTGAAAAAAAAAAACATTTTTCTCTCTTACATCTAATGAATACATGAGAAACTATGCTCAGAATGTTGTAATAGTTTTATTACTTTTCAGTGTTGCGTTTGTTTTGTTTCAGAGATCAACAAACTAAAAGAATTCAAGTTTTCAATGGTAATTTTTCAAAAATTATGAAATTTGGTTCGTGGTAAGAAAATTAAAAAGTATTTCAAACAAGTATTTAATGCTAATTGAAGGAATAATAATAATAATATTGGTTAGATGCAACAGTATCTGAATGAAATGATTAGGATTACTTTCTTATCTGAAGTATTCGGTGCATGGCCCATCGCCGGCCAAATAAGATACACATTTAATAACACAATCGTAGCCATAGTGTGTGAGTGGGTGATGCGGCTCAGCCCAGTGATCAAAGTTCAACTTTCTAGTTGTAGAGCTTAAGATCTAGTCCATTGTATTTTGAAAGATTTGTAGCGATCATTGTTTTCCGATAAACATTCACTTTCGGTTCGGTTCACCAGCTTTGAATAGTCAATAGAAACCTCTGAAAAGCTTCCTGGATGTGCTTAAATATTCGTCTGGTTTGAGGAGGAGTTGGAGGATGTGGTAGTCTCAGGGAAGCAGACGCCAGTCGTGAGCCCATTCCTCTTCTTGTTGCTAGTAGTCCCAGCCGGTGGACTGTTGTTGTTAGCCTCGTTTGGTTCCAGACCGAATTGAAGCGAATTTGAGGTGCTCGGAGCCTGCGACAATTGTGCCTCCATCGATGTGTTGGATGTGTCATCGCTGCTGCTGTGGCTGTTGTTGTCCTCGGCTGCGTTCTCTTGATTAAACTCCGCCTCAACGTCATTGTCATTGTCATCATCATCGTCGTCGTCGTCATCATCATCATCGAGCCACTCCGTATCGTAGGACAAGGCGTTATCATTCTCCTGCCTACTACGGCGCGGACGTCTAACTTTGCGTCTTCGCTTGATGGCGGCGAACCGGAGCCGCATTAGCTTACGCTTCCGCTCCAGCTGCTCGAAATTGGCCTGCAGAGAGCCAACTGTGGAGAGAAAAACATTTATTTTAGTAACCATTTGGCCAAGTCAGAAGTCATGGACATAAATCGGAAGCTTGACTCCGTTTGCGCTAATCAGCTCCTGACACTTGCCAATAATTGGGGGTTTAGCCGCGAGGGTGTGGCTAAGGCTTCATTGTTAGCCAGCAAGCATAGTCGACTGTCAGCTCGCTGACAGTTGGCAAACAAATGTGCCAGCCCAGGTGTCAGCGAGTCATTGTTTGCCCACGCAGCCATTGTCATGTCGACAGGTCAATCGCTGCCGCTGGACAATCAGTTCAGTTGCGTTCACAATGCCGTCGAACGGAGAGCTAATTATGTTTAGCCTCGTGGCATCAGCTGTCAGTGGGTCAGTTGGCCAAGACAATGGAAGCCTGGGGAGCTATGCGAAAATCTTTGAGCCCGTGCTCAGCCAGCTGGACTGCACCCTGGAGCTGCACCTGCGAAGTGCGCGCGATGCGGACGACGACTTTGTGCAGTTTCTCCTGACGCAGCAGAGGAGCGCGATGAGAGTGCATGTGGGGCAGGATGTGGCCGTAGCCGCAGGGCAAGCGGATGATGTACTGCATCATTTCTATATGTTCGCACATATAGACCAAATGAGACAGCACCTCGAACGATTCACCAACCCAGGCGGCTTCTATATACTCGCCATCGAGGGCTTTGCCGCAGAGGAGCAAAGGAGTTTGCAGGAGTTCATGGCGGCAGTCTGGCGGCGGCTGGGTCACAATCGAATCTACTACGTGCAGCCGGCAGGCCAGCAAGTTCTACTCTACAATCCGTTTCTGCAACGAGTGGTGCTCGCTGAGGATGGGCACAGCTTTGAGCGCATCTACTCGAATCTTTATGGCTATCCCTTGCGTGCCTACATCTTCGATTCAGTGTACTCCGCGCTCTTCGGGGATGGAGAGACGGCACACGTCTCACGGGTCACGGGACCGGATGCCATCGCAGCAGAAACGGTTGCGAAGCATCTCAACTTTACGCTGAACTATGCGTGGCCAGATGACGAGTTCTTCGGGTGAGTGCCTAAGTGGACCATTTGTAATCCTTAAAGTAATATGCCCCTAACCCAGTGGTCGGCAGCCGAACGGATCGTATACTGGTGGCGTGGGCCGTGCCCATCGCCATGAGCTGGACGTCATCTTTGCCGGCTTCTTCATTAAAGATTATCTAACCACGCGCATTCAGTTCAGCGCCGCCGTCTACATGGACGATCTGTGCCTCTACGTGCAGAAGGCGAAGCGCATTCCGCAGTCGATTGTGCCCCTATTTGCCGTACGTGCGGATGTCTGGCTCTGCTTCTTTCTCGTCGGCTTTGCGTGCACCTTCATCTGGTGCTGCTTGCGCGGCTTGAACCTGGGCCTGGGCATCGAGTGGCTGTCCGAGCGGAAGGACAACATTGCAGCTGAGCCTTACATCTGCGTTGCCTGGCGCATCTTCATTGACACCTGGATCGTGTGGGTGCGGGTCAATGTGGGTAAATTTCCGCCGTACAATTCAGAACGTATATTCTTGGCCTCGCTGTGCCTAGTGAGCGTGATCTTCGGAGCACTGCTGGAGTCCAGTCTGGCCACGGCGTATATACGACCGCTCTACTACCGGGATCCCAATACGCTGGCTGAAGTGGACGACTTAAACTTGCCCATTTACATAAAGCATCCGGCGTTCAGGGACGATCTGTTCTACGGTCACGACTCGCAGGTCTATCAACGACTAAACACAAAGATGAAGCTGGTGGGCGAGGGCGAAGATCGTCTGATCAGCATGGCCTCTAATCTTGGCGGATTTGCCGGAGTGACGCGCGCCGCCAGCCTTGAGTTGACCGACAGACGCTACATCATGACGAACAAGGTCCACAAGATACCCGAATGCCCCAAGACCTATCACATTGGCTACGTGCTGCCGAAGCCATCGCCCTACGTACAGGGCATCAATCGTGTGCTGCTCAAAATTTTGGCTGCAGGACTCTTAGATCATTGGATAAGTGAGATGAAGGAGCGCGCCAAATGGAGCATTCACCGATATCCGGAGTACTTGGCCCAGCTGGGCGTGGAAAACTGGAAAGTTCTGACCCTAACGGACGTACAATTGGCCTTCTATGCCCTGACAACCGGCTGCATTCTGGCCGCATTAGTTTGGTGTTTCGAGTTCTTATATAAATACATTTGTTGATTTACTTACTCATTCGAAGCTCGGGCGGCTTGCGGGGACTACGGCTGGAGGCCTGGGATATGGACTCCCGGCGCAGGCGGTCACGGGATGCCGCCTCTGCGGATGTAGTGGGTAGCTCGTCGTCGCCGAACAATCGATGCGTTTCCTCCAGCCACTCACTGATGCGCGCTTGAGTGGCCACTTGACGCTGCTCGCCCAGCAGCCGGGCCAGCAGCTGCTCCACATTTCGGTGCTGACCCCCGGTGCCCTTGACCGCCAGCTGGAGCAGTGCTCGCCGTTTCTTGGCGATCAAGTAGAAGATGCGATTCGGATGGGTCTGCCAGCTGAGCTCGCTGACATTGGGTGTGTCCCCGTCGCTCTGCTCCGAGGACTGTGTGGTGCTGGCACTGGCTGCCGAAGATGACGCCGAGCTGCTGTCGCTGCCCACGGTGGTCTGTTGGCCCATGGCGTTCACATTGCTGCTGTTGTTGTTGGTCCAGGTCTCAAGCTCACGCTGCACCAATGTATCGAAAAATGCCAGCATCACTTGGTCCTCGTCCACGTTGCGCATGCTAAAGTCCTGCGACACATGATCCGTGGCGTTGCGATGCAGCGGGCGCGTGCAATGTGGCGTATCCGAGGGCTCCGTCAAGGACCCCTCCCAGCCCTCCTGCGCAAATGGACTCCAAAACTAAATACGAATGAAAACTTTAAGATTTATCCGCACAGAATAGTTCACAGCTGCTTCCCTCACCTTGATAATCTTCTCCACACCCGACGAGGCTATCAGGCAGCGTTGGCGGTTGTACCGCACCTGGTTGACTATGGAGCGATGACCAGTTAGGATAACAGGTGGTGTATCGATCCACTGATTCTTCTTCTCCACTAGAGGCAAAAAAAGGGGTTAGTTAGCTGCTCAAAAGTTCTCCTCCGCCGACACTTACAGTTGATGCCGTCCAAGCGCCACATGAACATATTAAAGTTATCCGATCCGGAAACTACCAGCTCGTCCTGGGGGCCCGCAAAGGTGCAGCTCTTCATGGTGCAGGAATTGAAGTATTCGTCGTGGTAAAACGAGCACAAAGGGTCCGATGTGCTCGGGTTGTATAGAATCGGCGGCAGCCGACGATGCAGAGTGAGCAACAGACTGCCGGTGCTGTTAAAGCGCACGCTCATGCAGCTGGGAGATTCAGATATGTAGTTGTACTGGCGAAATGGCCTTGAGGGGAAGAGGGAGAAAGCAGCAGCATTATACTGTAATCTGTGTAAAGAGCAGCGGGCAGCCGACTCGACTCACTGTGTATTGTTCCTTATATCCCAGAGCTGCGCACCTCGCCTGGCATTGGCTGTGGCCAAGTAGTTGCCATTCAGTGGATGGAACTCCACAGCGTTGAATGGCGTTCGGAAATTGGCAACGATAAAGGGATCATTCTTGCCCACACGCATGTCATAGACAAGCACCTCGCCGTGCTCCGTGGCCACGCTGAAGAGATTGGAGCTGCTGCGGTCGATGCTGAGGCCATAGACGGGTCCTTCGTGCGAAAAGTAATTCAGATTCTTGCCCCTGCATTCAGAGTGAGGAGCAAACGAGGTGAGGTCAGAGGGGAAGCTTGCATGATGATTTCAAGGCCACTTACGTGTACAGGTCGTGCTGTATGACCAGGTCATCATTGCCGCCCGAGAAGACGTATTTGGTTTGCGTATCGAAGCCAATGCAAAATATGTTGCTGGCGTGCTCGCCGTACATGGCGTCTGGCATGTCGTCGGTAATGGTGCCGAGGGCTTGGTCAACATTCCAGAGCAGAACGCGCTTATCGTCGCCACCTACACGAAGAGAGGATTGCAATTGGCGTTCTTAGGTAGCGGAGCAACAGGTAAAAACTCACCCGAAGCCAGGTATTCGCCGCCGGGGCTAAACTCCAGCGCATTGACGCAGCCATAGTGGGCAACCAGGTTGCGCTGGTAGAGATTCTCAGCGGCGTGCAGGCGCTGCCTGAAGATGGTTGCCTCCACATTACTTTGGCGATGGTCCAGTTCCCGGAATCGCAGCGCATGGTCCAAGTTCAGGCTGCCAGCCGACCCCTGTCGCAGGTAGCTCATGCTGCAATTGCTAATCAGTTTTCTTCACTTATTTTCGTTGACGTACTGCTTGCTCCCCCCACTCCCCGCTGCACTCCTATGCTCCTGTGCACTTGTGCGCCCTGTCGTTTTCCTGGCACCAACTACTCGGCTTACATTCGTTGTCGTTGCAACAGTGTTGTATACATTTTGTCGACGTCGACGCCGACGTCGCTGCTGACGTCGTCGTCGCTTTTAGATTTTCAGCACTGGCGTTGAAAGTTTTTCAGCTGAAAATGCAAACTCCAATGGAAATCTTCACGCACGACCACTGCACACGCAATTCAAATCGTTCTATTTATTTGTTTGTTTTTATTCTGGCTGCCAGGAATTTTCTAGGTTTTTTTACACCAAATGGCGTTTCGATTGACTTTTTCAACGCTCAACTCCCGCAACGATTTTCTCACGACGACTGCGACTGCGACTCTCGACTGGTTTAATCATCGGAATATGCTTTAATCAAAATGAAAACAGAAAGCATACGAGAGGCCTCGAAACAGCTGTTCGCCGAGCTGAATGTTTATATTAGGGATGGGCGCGTGCCCGGCACGCGCACGAAGCGCAACTGTTAACAACTTTCAAACTAACGAAATTTCCCTGCCTTCCAATTAGCGGATATCACTATATTTGAACTAATGTGCTGTTTAAATTGCTTTCACAGTAGCCCTAAGCCGAATACAGTTACGTTTAACAGGATTATCTACTATCTACTATATTAAACAAAAATGTATGTGTTCGGACTAGTCGATTGTTTCGCACTTACTTATTCTCTTATTTCGATATTTTTATGTATAAATCTGGGTTGCTATGATTTTCAAATTTGAAAATTGAAGAAATTCCCCAGATTCCTTCTCAATATTATACTGTATTAATACTGTAAATTTTTAGTAAAATATTAAAATTCTTTTTCGAATGAAATTCCTTGTATCCAAATCAGATAAACAAACACTAAATGGAAAACAACGAAATCAATAAAGAACTAATTGGTATGGAGTTATAGAAATACATACAGCATATATATTCAACTTATTCTCGATTTTAAAAGCTTTACCGGAGAACATTGATATAGAGAACACGCAGCATATATGCATCTATCTGCGAAGTCTGCGGCAACGCCTTAGGCAAACCGTCCAGCAACACACTGACCTAATTCAGGCTTCGGTAACTCTAGTCAAGGAGATGACTGATGTATCTACATCGCTCGGATTGACGCAGTCAGAGCCCGAGCAGCCGCCTACTAAAATCAAACGCCTAATTATGGAATTTGAGAACATGAAAACAGCAGAAAACGATTTGACCTCATTCGAGGCGGTTGAGCTGCGTGACCTACTTGCAGATTTCCGACGTCTGCACGAGAGCCAATTGCTGCTCGACAGCCTGATGTGCTACAAGCGTGCCAAGGAGTCCTTTGAGAAGGTCGACTCCTTGCTGAACCGGGTTGCTTTGGGCTACGTCGACTCGACCCAAGCATCGTCAGAGGGCCAACTGATAGTGAGCAGCAACAGCCGCAGTCTTCGAGAGAAGATTCAGGCGTTCAACAAGGCCTCGGTGGTTGGACAGGACATGCTTCAGAATTTCACCCACTGCTTCAGCAACTTTAGCGCCTCGGATATTCCGGCTGTGGACGAAGTCAAAGCCAGTTCCAATGCATCGCCTTCCCTCTCGATTGACGGCTATGAGGGCGACGTGGACAGCGAAATCGATCAAATCATCGACGAACAAGATAGTAAACTTGAGTAGAGTTATTGTCTAAATTTGTAATTGCATATGCGTAGATGAATATCAAAAACTTAGTTCTGTATTACGTGGTAAATGTTTCAAATCTGATAATCTTGTTACAAGGCTCCCATAAAAATAAAAAATTTTCTATATACAAATATCTAATCGTAATTACAATAAAATCATCTAGATGAGGATATCAGCAATCCGACTCGGCGGCCTGAAAGAAGCGCGAGTAGTTGATGGCGAAGAATATGGCGACGGCTCCAATGGCCGAGCCCAGCTGGGTAATGGCGCCCACCCAAACCAGCGATTGACCGCCCTGGCCACGCATAACAGTTGTGATGCCCAGCTTGGTGTAGCTGACCAATCCGATGAGCAGCGTCCATGCGGTTACCTGCAATGGAGAGAGAAACAGGATATCAATGAGGATATCAGATTAAGGTCAGGTGCTGCAAACATACCACCAACACTGAGCCAATGGTTTCATCGTAGAGCGGTGGATACGGACTTAGTACCGCCGTGGTAAATACAAAGCTGGTGAGGAGCGCTGCCAGTGCCGAGAGCACGTAGATGATGCGCAGGGATGTGACATACAGGAACATGGCCAAAAAGCAGGCCACTGGATTCGCAATGGCACTCAGCGTTTCCGACAGGTGATAGGCGCGTGTTCCATACGGCGCACTCGAATACGACTTGATGCTGGGGAACATGCCGTTGCTGAACAGGGAAATGGTTCCTATGAGCAGCAGCAAGCCGGTATACTGGCAGGAGCTGAGCTTCTCCACCTCCTGGTAATCGTCCTGGCCGTACTCATACTTATTGCCCTTGCTAACTGTGACCTGGGCATACTCGCGCCGCGCCAGTGGCAGATGATTGAGCAACGTGTAGCCAATGTAGCTGAGCACCATCAGGCCAAACAATATCAAAAAGAATATCTTAGTGTCGAACAAGGGCGGCTCTGTTACCTTCTGATAGATGCCCTCGCCCGTCTCCGTTTCGTTGACCAGCACGCAGCTCCCAGTGTCGCCGATGCCCTGCACCAGGGCCGTAACACTGGGCAGCAGACCGCTGAGGCCCTCGCCAATGAAGTAGGTGATTATATACTGCTCCTTGAAGCGGCCCATGTAGGGCATGAAGAGCACAGAGCTGGTGCACGCATTCAGTGCCGTGAATACGGTCAGTACGAGGAGCGCTACGCTGTGATCATTGCCCGACAGCTTCGCCGTTCGGTTGTAGAAGAAGGCGGTGAACAGGCAGGACAGTGTGCCGATCATCAGGACTGCGTGTATGGTCCAGCCATCATTGAGTTTCCTTGGCGAGCACTTCTGGTACACGGTGTAGAGAAGCGGTCCGAGATTGCCCAACTGAACCATGACACTCAGATAGGACGGCAGACTCCAGCCCTCGGGCGCCTCATTGACCAGCAGCGGCAGCTGTATGAAGGTGCCATTCACGCCCAGCCAGGTGCCGATGCCAAAGCATATGGCCAGCAGATCGACAATCAAACTCCGATTCTTAAAGACGCCACCGCTTTTATGCTCCATCTCCTTGCTAATGAAGCGCCTGTTGAAGAACGCGCTCAGCTCACTGGGCTCGTCTAGGGCGCATCTGTGAATGGTGTGTGTAAATTATTAAGATAAGACCCGGTTACAACATAGTGCTTAGAATATGATCCAAGTATACGTAAATGAGGCCAACGGCTGGCTGGGAACTTACACAATGCATGGGAATGGAAAGGGTATAGACTGATAAGACAAAGACAAGACTCTTAAGGAGCTAACAAAACGAGAATATATGTAATTATGTGAATTGATAACATAACTGCTCGAAGAGTTCAAAGAACTGTTAAGAGACTTACTAACTGATTAATATCATTTCAATATATCTCAAGCATTTCAGATTAAGGGTATTTGGGCTTCGTTGTGGCTTCTATTTACACTTTCACATGCTTCTTAAGCTTAAAGATAGTGAAAACTTATGGCTTTGTGGTTTACGGGTAGAAATATATGTATATATGCAGACATGCATATATATAAATAAATACTTTATTATACGTCTGACGCAGCATTTTTATAGAGGTGTACTTTAATAGACACAGGTAAAGCTAATCTAGACTGTTGACCTCTGTTGAAATATTGTGAGCTCATTTCGAAATTGCTCTAAAAGGAATTTCTCTTTGCATATATCTATATATATACATATATAACTAATAAGATCGGTGTACAATAATGTATACATATCATTGTCTATAATGGTAAGCCGATATTATTACAGTTTGCTACGCAATACGTTTATTCGGAAACAGTCTGAAGCGTATCAGATCTAATCAATGAAATTAGGAACGTGATCGTCTCCAGCTTTTGAGCTGAAGTGGATGAGTTTCCACTTGGTTTTCTACACGTATTTCAAATTTGCTGATAACAACTGATTTATTTTATGGCCACCCAACTACACGCTGAGTATAAACAAAACTTAGATGAGATGACAATGAGAGAAGCCAATTTATCTCTCTGTATATACGCCGAAGCGGAGCTCAGTTATATATGTACATATATGAAGGTGTATAGAAACAGGTTTTCATTACATTGAATATATGGAAAAAGTAAAATGGCCATACTCTTACCTGCTGAAATCGTGGTGTTCCGCTCCGGCGTGGTTTGGCGTTGAGAGCACCGCGTATACTGCTCCGGCATGGTCGGCATGGTTGTTAGTTCCAGTCATAGCGCTGGTTAAAAATACTCAAGAGTTATATAGGTGGGCTTGGCTAATTAATTTACGATCAATATGCTGATGTTGAGATTAGATTGTACAGCGTATGCTACATCAGATGCATTGGATAGGGCACTGGCACGGCTGTCGCAGACGTATAGATTCCTCAGTATCAGCGCGTTATTAGAAATCTTTAATTGACAGCCAATTCGGAGCGTGGCTTAATTGGCCCGCGCTCAAATACATTCGCAATGAATAACTGTATAACTGTCCAGCTGATTGCCGAGAGTCGAATCGAGAGCGTTCTTCTCACGTATCCAATTCCAATTGGGTATATTGTTATAATTTGCTGATTCCTTCGAATTGCTGTGATGGAGACGGTGCACTGCATTCGAAGTTGTACCGTTATGCAACTTGTCATGCGGCAAATGGATCCAAACTAACCAAAATTACTGACAATCGCTGCTGCGGCTGGGCGCGTGTGGGTTAAAAGAGCTCCGTTGGCCATTAGAATTTAAATTTTTATGCGGCCACCATAAATAAGAATTTGAAATCTGACAAAGGTGACAAATAAACAGCTGATCAAAATTAACCGTCGCGACGCGTCGTTGGGGCAGCTAGAATGTAGCGCGTTTTGCGTGAACATAGTTCGACACTCATGTTAATAAGTATCGATGTGACGTCACAATTGTAAATTGTATGTGCAGTACTGTGGCGACTGTCAAGTTACGTTTAATATCTGGCATGCATTCTCTGTATAATACAAATAAAAAAGCCCTAATTAATCAGATTCATCAAAATAAATGTTTCTCTATCCGACAATTAGAATTTCTCAATTGTGACGTCACAGAGAGGCATGCAAAGAGTGTTACTTGTGCATAGTATAACAGCTCACATGTGAGAACGGTACAGACAGAGAGAGCACGTGCTACAGAGAATGTGTGCGAACGAAATGAAGAGAAAACAGTTGTGTTTTGTTGTTTACGCAGTGTCTTTTTATTGCCCAAATGAACTCGAAATCAATTGCAGTCGAAAATCCCGGAACCCATAGAATGAAATGCTTACTAGCGAAACGGTTGATAACTTGATGTGAATTGCAATGATAGCTTGAAGCTAAATCACTTGAAATGCATTGCTGTCGGCGCATTATGTGAGTCTCATATCAATTAAACTACAGCTCAGTGGCCGCACAGCTGCTGATACCATTTTTTGCTATCACGGCAGCGGCTGTTGGTGCACATGGGGCAGCGCATCAAGAACTTGGGATTGACCGACTGCTCAGACTTCAGATGATCCGCCACGATGCTGCTTAGTGCATTTATAAACAGCGGATGATCGTTGGGTGCGGCAGCGCGACGTATTTCCTCAACGCCCACCTCTTTGGCCAGCTCGTCGCAGTATTCAATGTCCAGCTCGTGCAGCGTTTCTATGTGCTCGTTGACAAAGGCGATAGGTACAAGTATAAAGTTCTTTCGGCCCTGTTTCACATACCCCTACAATTGAATTGGCATTAGCGGCTGCCTCGGATTAAAAGTTCAGCTTGCGGCTTACCTTTATAGCGTCGTCCGTTGCTGGAGCCAGCCAGGGCAACGGTCCCACCTTCGACTGCCAGGCTAAGCTGTAGGGATTACTTTGACCCAATTCCTGCATTACCATGTGCACGCTAGCACCAATCTCAGACGGATACGGATCACCCCTGTTCACTGCTTTAAGTGGCAGCGAGTGCGCCGTGAAGAGTATTACCACATCGTTTCGCTTGGTCTCCACAAACTTGGCTAGCTCCTCGCGGATGCGTTGCGCAAAGGTTTTGATGAGCAGCGGATGTGTGCCCCAGCGATCGATAATGCTCCATTTGATGTCGGCGGGCAGTGCGCTGCGAATTGGGAAACTGGGTTAAGATCCTCACTTTAACATGATCCATTGACCATTTACTTGCTTCGATAGTGGGTGAAGATAGAGTTGAAGCTCGAGCCGGATGTGGCGCAACTGTATTGAGGGTACTGCGAGAAGAGCACCACACGCTCCGGCTTGTCACTAAAATACATATATTTGTATAAATATAAGATGAATGTTTGATATTTGCTGCCTCAACTGACCTTTCAATTTGTGCTAGCGTGTCCTCCGTCAAGGGATTGACATAGCGAAAGCCGACGTAGTGCTTGTGTGGAGCCGTAGTTGGAGACAACTTATCCAGTTGCTCACACATTAGCTGGCCCTGCAGCTCCGTCCACTTCAATATGGGCGATCCGCCTCCGATTTCTTTGTACTTCTTTTGCACCTCTGGCGTGCGACGTTGCGCTATCCACGGACCCAGCCGACTCTGTACAGGCAGCTGTATCATGTCGCGATCCGTCATGATGCGCAGCAGATAGTCGTGCACCTGGTCGGTGTGCTGTGGTCCGCCCATGTTCAGCATGAGGATCGCAGTCTTCGCCTTCTGGCTGCTGAAGCGAACGTTGCTCGTGGCGAAATTGGCGACATTGCCTGAAATTGGAATTGTCGATTTCATGCCTTGGGTAGGGTATTACATGTACTTACTTGCCAACTTGCATAGATTCCTGTTATGCAAAAACATTGTATGCAGCTAATTCAGGCGAGCTGCAACCGGAACTATTTTCGGCGGCGTTTTTGTTTTTGTTAAATATGTATAAAATATTCAATATAAAGTGTGTCGAGTTGTAAAATAAATTGTAATTTTCATTTGTTTTTGTTTACCTACAATTTTTAATTTCTACAATGAGTTTGCAATAAGAAAGTATTCTTATTAATGTTGAAGACCGTCCAGTTGGGAATTTTACCTAACAGTGGCCACAACAATAACAAATACTAGATTTCTATTAACAGCGAGTACTTAGTAAATACTGACCGGTGTAATTATGAAAAGTTAGTATTTTTCAGTGAATTTTAAGCTCTTAACATTCCAACAGAGCTGCCAGATGTTAAAAATGCTTAACCGGTTGCCGTTAATGCTTGAATGGTCTTTGATAAACAGCTGACTTGGTCGATAACAGTGTAAAACATATGATTCCCAACTTCATCCCCATTGCGTATTTTTATTGAGAGACGTTGCTGCTAAGTAATCAATCGAATAATGTTAACTAACAGTTCTCTGTTCATATTTTGTTAGCGTTGCTTACAGTTAGTTCTCTGCTTTAATTCAAATTCAAATTGAGTTTGCTTATATCTGATAATATAGAATTATAATATAGTATGAAATATTTTTCTTCAAGCCGACAGTGAATAAAATTAATAGTTTTTCAAAATTCGAAAATTAACGATTATAAAATGCAGGCACACTGTCAATAACAGTTTATCAGAATGTTAAGGTTGCAGAGACCATACAATTAACATAAAACAAACTGTGGTAGCGAGTTGTAACGAACGACAATCAGGGACTCAGTTCGTTCGTTCAGTTTAGTGAGTCATTGCCGCTCATCAATCAATCAATCAATCATTCAAATTGTTCAAATCTAACCAAATAGATAAAATAATAAAATAAAAAACAAACAACAAAACAGATAACAAACACAGAAAACCTAACGCGAGTGAAGTGATGCAAATAGCTTTATTTGAAACAACAACCACAAGTGCCCTAAACAAAAAGCCGTCAGCCGCCCCCAAGTAAAACGAAAAAAAAGTCGCACGAGCTCAGAGTGAGGGACTTTGAACGGTTACGACTCTGATGGTGGTGGATTACCGTGGGGTGGGTGGCTAGTGTTATCGTCTTTGCTCGCTCTCGCCCACAAATAGCCAGCAGCGGCAACTTGCTCCGAATTTCTAGATCATGCGCAGTGGGAACGAGTCGCTGAAACGCTCACTGGTTCGCTCATTGCCCAAACAGGATATTTTATTATACTGAAATTCAAACCCACACACACAGCACTCACATATATATACATATATACACATATTTATATATATACATATGTGCGTGCCGAGCTGCGCTCTTTTAACGTACGAGCACCGCAGGAAATTCGCATATTCAGGCCAAAAGCATTGCGCTCGTAGTAAAACGCGGCTCATAAGCAAAAGCTCCGCACTGCCATTCGGACGCATTCCGTTGCCTGCTCCCACTTACACACATTATCACGCGCTCACACATAGAAAAAGAAACACACACATACACACTGACACACACGCGTAACCGTTCCTACATGCATTCACACATACACGCGCAAAAATCAATTGGACGCAGTTAAAGAAAAGAAGGAAAAAACGGTAAACTAAGGGGAATTTTTGGGCAGAAACGCGTTCTTTTTTAGGCCCTGGCTGCAAAATAATGTTTAAACTGACTGTGAAATGTGCAAAAGCGAAAAAAGCGAAAAAAGCTCACAAGTTACGCAAAAAATGCAGCAGCATCGCAGCCGCAGCAGCAGCGAGCAAAATGTGAAACGGAAACGAGCGAACGAACAATGTTAAAAGTGCAGAGGATCGAAGGATGCAGCCGAGTGCCACTGACCACCGAACCAGCAATTTGTCATTAACGCCCACGCAAACATCAGCAACTGCTACGGCATCATCAACTGCAACAGCAACAGCAATTGCAATTGCATTCGCATTCGCATCTGCAACTGCAACATAGCCGCAATAGCCTCGCCAACTGCACGCTGTCTCCCGCCGGCAACCACCCAGAAGCTGTCCTTGTTGTTGTTGTTGCTGCTGCTGCTGCGCTTGTGATTTGGAGTTTTCATAGCTAAACAGCATCCAGGCATCCGGTCATCCAAACATCCAGGCAACATCCATCGGACCAGGCAACGCAGTTTAGGTGAGCTGAGCGAGCATTCCAATGAAAGATAAGAACTTATTATAATAGAAAATGGGAAAATGGAAGACGATCTTCTAGCTAGCTTAGAGTAAAGTTAAAGATTCGACTCTTGATAATGTATAATATATCTCCGAGTTCTGTTGCGACTGTTAATATTGATTGAAATTGATTATTAAAGTAAAAGTAAATTCCATTTGATAGATGCCATCAGAAGCTAACCACATTAGGATATCTATGAGATCAATATATTATAGTGATATATAAACTATACTATATAATTTATCATGTATTGGGAAACACTGCAAACTCTTATAACTTGGATGGAAGTTAGCTATGGCTAAAGTTCGACTGAAACTAGTTTCTATTATAATTACTATTGTTATAGTATCTATATCATACTGTTATATATAAGCAAAGCCTTGTCCACGATATTAACCATCAGCAGAACATTTTTAATTCTCTAGTGCTTTGCGCTCAGCCTCATTTGGCAGCCTGGCCAACGCCGCCCAGCGATGTTGTTTCCCAGCACATTGAAAAAGTTGAGAGCTTTGCTCTAATTTTACAAGAAAAGCGGAAAAATCATTTGAACAAAACAGGCAAAATTCTGTAAAAAGAGAAGCACAACTTTAAGGCCCAGAGCATTAAGTACACAGTTATGATTTCAAATGTTATACAACATTTGCAACAAGAATCAAAATATTTTCATTGTAATCGGCCATTGAAAAGTTTTTGTCAGGGGAAACACAAGGGAGTTATAGCAGCTCGAATTATGAGAGATGCTCAAAATTCTGTTGTTAGAAAAGACTTAAGATCAATATATTTGACGTTAAGTAGCATTAGAAACTTTTGCTTTGAGGGGGGTAGGGGAACAAGGGCAAATAAGTAAAGAAAATGAATGAGTGAATGAAAGATTTGGAAATGCATATAGATAACATGATTGTGTAAAATATATAAAACCATATAAGAGTAGCTAGAATTATTAAAGACTTTAAAAGGTGAGAGACTTACGTTGGTCAGAACGATAAATATTACTTAATTTGTTGGTTGTTTTTATTTTATGAAATATTTACAGTTATTTTATAAAATATTTAGAGTCCTGTTAACTTTTCGACAACTTAATCAGATATAACAGATATAAATATATATGTAATATATATTCTTCATACTAAATGAAAGCAAGGAGCTATAGGTTGTATCTTTGCGGAGGTCATAGGGTATGGAAGTTATATAGGAGATATAATTTAATACAGATCCCAGCCAAGTCCCGATATATTTGACTTGCCTTTGATCGAACTTGCTCTTCTAAGTATGCAATGAAAATGAACTAGGAATTCGCAACTGCTTCAAGCAGTGTCTTTAGTGTCTGTCTCCACCATAGATATATAGCCATGTATATCTTGTAAACTACGTCCTCATATTATTTTTCAATAACTTCTTCAATTCTGATTCTCAATTATCCAGGTGCCCACATGCAATCTCAATTCATTTCCGTATTTTCTTTTGGTCCAACCACAAGGCTCTCATTATTTTGCCTTTACATTATTGTTTGGCTAGACATGTCAGCCTCCTGGGATGCGTTTGCAGCCGCAGACGTTGCATTAGTGAGCAAATTGGTTGAAATTAGTTTGACCATTGACCCATGCTCCATTAGCAGCTATCTGCTACCAATTAGGCCGGTTGCTGTGGTTGCCGCTTTTTCCTATGCACCTGCAGGGGCCAACTCAAGGTGATAACTCCCATAGGTCCGCCGTGAGTCTAGCCTCGCTGCATGTAACCATGGTGCATGTGCGACGGGTGTGCCACTGGCGTCCCTTGGTGACCGGCCGGTTGTTTGTCACTCTGCTTTTTGGCCGGCGCCACCTGCAAGCCAATGTCTGTCTCCCATGGCCAGCAGCTGTCTGCCTTTGTAAATGCACGCGCTAAAAGCCAGGCCAATATTGTGCAAAGGTTGGGCAGAGCTATCAATATATATATTGAAGAATGCTCAATGGAGCAGCCATTAAGCTTTAGACGGCAGAAACTCTTGCTATTCTTAACTATAGCTGACAAATACTCCCCGTGAGCTTATACAATCTCTAAGATCTGGCTTTTCAGTAATCTATATAATGATCTGAGCAAAGTGAGCACTTCGACTATAAAATATATATTTAAATATATATATAATATATATAACTAACTTCCAATTTCAATACAGAATTTCAAATTTATTCTTAACATATTTTTAAAGTATTCGAAAATCATTTTAATTGACTTCGGATGTTTCTTCATTTCTCGGATGGGGCAAAAATCTTTCACTTCGAAATATTTTATTCCTCTCTAATAGAAAACAGCTCAATGTCTAAGAGCTTTCAATGTTTGGTCAGAGCAAATATTGCTATTGATTCGTTGGAGTACTTTATTATATGATAAATGCTTGGCTATTTTCGTTACGGTCCACGTGGGCGTAGCTTTATCAAACAGTTATGCACCCACACACACACCCACCCACACCCACACCCACTGACACCCACACATTTGAAACTTGTGGCTGTGCGAAAGCGAAAACACAGTTGGCGAAATTTATGATGTCATTTGGCATGCGTGTACAAAAATGCGAATGTCTGTCTACTGAAAGAGTTGTTGTAATAAATGTTGTTGTTGTGTTCTGGTTGTTGTTGTTGTAGGTTCCATCAACACCCGAAGACATTTTTCTTGGCTGATTGCTGCATTTTGCCGCCATGTTGTTGCTGCTTTGACACAAAGTATCGTGTAGCTCCATTTGCATGTCACTGCCGCTGCTATTATTCACACACACACGCACACACACGCACGCAGAGGCAGTCAGTGCTTGTCTAGAAATTATGAACAAAAATGTTGCATACCAACGGGCGCAGCTGAAAGTCATTGAATGGTGCCTGGCTGGCATTGTTGCAACGGATGCTGCTCGGCAGTCAGTTGTCATAGCGCAGCTGGACTCATACCCCCCCCCACACACACACACACAGGCAGACAGATATGGCCTTAGGTACAGCGTACTGCATACGAGCAGCATATTTAAATGTCCTCTGCGCTATTGCAACATTTTTCATGGCAAACTACAAAAGGGGGAATGGGAAAATGGAGGATTAAGGACATACTCTCCGTACAAACTGTTTTATGGCAACAAAATCTCAGTTGGAGTCGTAGGCTAAGTGCCAGCCACAGAGCTCCATTGGCCCAGTTCGTACTACGTGTCCGCCATGACGACGCTGGCAGACGACATCATCATTTCACTGGCCAGCTCTAGCCATGGCAACGGAGCTGCCGGCAAAAACTCTTCTCTCATGGCTGCTACTATTACTACAGCTACAACTACTTAATTAGAAATTCTTTGACGCTGATTTCCCGTTGCCATGCCGCACGGCGTTGGCACTGCGGTTGCAACTCTTTTGACAAAATCATATGCAGAAACATAATCCGAACTTGCACTCTAATCGGCTAAGTTGCTGCAGCTAATAGTGTATATTCGTGTTTTTCTACGGATTTGTAGCGTCACTAATATAAGTCCGGAGAGTAAAATAATCGCCGCATACAGTGAAATGTATATATATATATATATATATATATATATATATATATATATGTGTGTATAAACGGTTGGAAGAGTTCTCAGCAAGGACGCGTCGTTGCAGCCTTGCCTCTGATGTAGCTAAACGTTGTTGCCCTTGTGTTTCTTCTGGTCTCTGGATCCGTTGGCTCGACCAGGCAACTGGAAATGCTTTTTAATTAAAAATTATATCAACATTCATTCCAGCTGCCAGGCGATGGCAACAGTTGGGGGCGCCAGGGCCCCCTGCTCTTGCTCCTATAATAGTTGTTAGAGCAACATGAATATGAATCTTTTGTTATGTAGATGGAACAGCATTTCAAGTGGCAAGAACAAACACTCACCCACACTGGGACACAGACAGCAAATAGGATAATAAATATATACATTTCACTTAGTTGCCATATCGATTTAAATTGTAATTAAAATAATCGAGTCTCAGCTCTGCAGCAAGAGCAGGCAAGTGGAAAAGTTAATTGTGAGTTGATTTGATGAGAAACCTGAAATAATCAAGAATTCAGTTCAATGAGCTTTAGTCAATGATAGCATAACAATATTTCTTTTACTTGCGTTTATAAATATGACGTGCTGAATGTTTGTCTTTGTGTACGGCTCGAATTGTAATTAGATTAAACTAAAGCTTAAGCGGTTGGTTAGAGTCCATTGAAAAGGGTTAAGAAGTATATATCGATGCTGTACTGAGTATCTTAGCTTTGGTAGAGCAAACTAAGGGAGGGATGTTCTATAACTCTCTATATAGATCTATTCTGAATTCAGTTAATTTAGCCAAACATCAATCTATGCTGAACCTAGCTGAGTGAGCTATGCTGCACTCAGATATGGAGTTATAAGACTTCGTGCTGAACTGAATGTCGCTGCGGGCAGCGATGGCTTTCATTTCAAGTTCTTATTAAATAGATAAAGTTTCCTAAAAATAACTTCTATCTGCGCATCTATCTACGTCCGTATACTAGGTTGTGTTGATATTGGTTTAGAAATTATCATAAATTTATGCTTTATGCCTTCACATTATTCTAAGTGTGCCTGAAATATTCTGCTTTAGTCGAAATAAGTCTCGTGATGTATATATGTATGTCGTTTATGTAGAGTTAACAGCAGAGGCTAACAGCAGAGTCTAACAGCAGAGGCTAACAGCAGAGGCTAACAGCAGAGGCTAACAGCAGTGTCTTACTGTTACAGTAATGTTGGTCTGACGCTGAGAGCTTGTACAGAGTTGTTGTGAAGCTATTAGCTGAGTTGTCAGCACGCTGCTCAGTATCCTCTAGCTGTCTCGCTGCTGAGATAAAGATGGCTGTTGTTGATCATAGTCCAGGGAGTTGCATGTGAGGGCGAGATGGCTATTGAGGCCATGCAGACAGGGTCGTTACGGTTTGCAAGTGAACAAAAGACGACTAGAGAAACTGCAGAGAATTAGAGAAAGACCGGGAATTCGTTGGCGCGAATATATATACTATATATATAATATATATACTATCTATCTACATATATTTATATTCTTGAGCCATGTTCCACAGCTAAAACAGCTATAGACTTTTATAGATTTTCTCGTGTATTGCTTGAAAAACTAACTCATTCCACTTTATCCGATTATCGTGTTATACATCGATATGCAGACATAGTTTATAAAGACCTAATAGCTCAATTTTGTATAGAGTATGCACAGATTAGGAATACCTTGGAGAATATCTTTGCATAAGAAGTATTTCACTTGTCTTAGCTTTGATTGATAGACAGCTCATGGCCTTGATTTTGTACAGATTGAAGAGATAAAAATGAAAGATAAAAGTCAATCAATCATTTCAAGATGGAGCTGCTGTGTGGGGATACAGGTGTACGCTTGGATTTATTTATGTCTATTATGTAATTCTTGTCCAGCTCACTCCAGGTTTTATTTCGAGGAACTTAACTTAATTAAATTTACATAAGCGCTGTTAGGAGATGTTCGAGCCTGATTAACTTGGTTAGCTCGCTGCAGTTAGAATTTATTCGGTTTTGCGCTGTTGTCCGGATTAAAAATAGATTTCTTATCGCAGCTTAAGAGTGCAACAGTTGCAGGCACCATGGCTGCCCGTGGCACAATTTGATTACAATACTCTGAGAGCTGTGCAAACAACGTATTATCGTTGCTGTGAAATCAGACAGCTACTCGATGTGTGTGTGGGCCGTGGGCTGTGGGCTGTGGCCTGTAAGGTAAGGGCTGTCTTGGTGCTTGTGCTGGGTGCCTGGCAGATGGCAAGTTGTGGATCTGTCGTTTGTGGAACTGTCCAAAGCTGCCTCAATGGATGTCGGGCGAATGCATATGACACATGTCGGAGCAGCCACAACTCAAAAGTAAAGTGTTTCAAAGTGCTGCTGCCTCAGCTGTCAGCCGGCAGAGCTTCATTAAGTTTAGCACACGCCGCTCAACACTGTCCCGCCAAGGCATGCAAATTGCGTTTGCTTGCTGACAATTAGGTGACAGTAAATACTTTCTGATGAGTTTGGCATTGTCAGGCGCAGCTCTCATTTGTTTTCGCAGTCTGAGACAGTCTCCCGCTGCGTGGCTCCGTCAGAGGATGCGGGCATTCGAGCCCAAGGCTTTTAGTTATACGGATGTGATGTTGTCTTAGCCTGAGGCCATCGTAGTTTGGTAGTTTGAAACTACGCACACATTTTCTATTTGACTAATTATATTTCCTTCTCTCACTCTCTTTACAGCACACTATACGAGCAACGAATAAATCGAACTTGCATTTTTTATATGTAGTCTAAGCTAATGAATTTTCGTAAAATTAAGTCGATAACGCGATCACGCCGCTGGCCACTTTTCTCGAGACTTCAGCCAGGGCCACAAATGCCCCAACTGTAGCAGCAGAAGAAGCACTTTCCCCAAAAGGAGCCCCACTCATAAATGCAGTGGAAGAAGAAGTTTACTCGATTGAAAGCAGCTACTGGAAATTCGCGTGTGCGAAGAATGCTTTGTTGTGGACGTAGAAAGGTGAGTTCCACTTCAACATTTCGATTAGTTTTCTATATTTGTATATATATTTTTAAGTAATTCATCTAATATGGGTAAAGTTGAGATCTGTTCAATTCCTTAAGTGATAAAGGAAACTGTAACACATTTCCATCGATTTCATTTGATTCTAATTCTAAATTAGACTAGAATCAAATGAATCTAATTAAATGTAGCAAATGTAGCAAATGTAGCTAGAAACGGTATTATACTCCTTGCATAGGAATAGGAAACATAGGAAACATAGGCAGCCACTACTCAAAGAATTTTCTATTTAAAAGTCAAAGCCATTTCAAGTCAAGGTCTGTTTTGGCTTTATCATTAATCAAACACTCGGAATTACCTTTTATCCATATTCCTCAATCTACACAAAGTGGCGCCATCTGTGTGTCAGAACCCGAACTTTTCATGCCCATGCATATTCTATGACTTACTTACGCCACTCCTGCTTATTTAATGCACTTAAATCAACTGACTTTAAAATAAACTTCTCCATTGTCAATTACGTATTGAATGCTTCAGTTGACTCCGAATGCCGCTTGATTGCAAAATGTGATTTACATACTTTGGGGTCGCGCCTGGGGTGAGGTGGGGCACTTAATGTAATTACGTATATATAACTTCGTACACGTGTAGCCCGTAGCGTGTGTCAATATAATATGCGGTGCGCCGTGGGCCCTGTTGGAACTTAATTGAAGTTGCGTCGATTTTAAATGATATTTTTGGCTTGCACAATTTAATTTGAGCGAGCCATGTAACTGAACTTCAATCGATATGCTTAATTAAAGGGTAATCGTGAAAATAATTGATAAACCTGTTCACTGAAACTAAATCTGATCAAATTACGCTAAGAGCCACCGGCACTTGGCAACTGTAGTGCAGGAGTGCATCGAGGGCATCGAGGGCATCCATCTCGGGACAGCGAGCTGTATCCGACCGACTTCTAATTAAAGCACTTAAAAGAGCTTTTTGCTAATGCTTCGAGGCGCCAGCTCACGTCACAACGTGTACCAGCTGCAACGTAGCAGGAAAACAGGTAGGCGACTCGACTCGACTCGACGATTTGTTGTCAGTTGCTCAAGTGAATTTGTCAACTATGAGCAGCCGAGGAGCTGCAGCTGAAGGCATTAACAAAGCTAAGCCAAACACTGGGCTGCCACCCAGCGCAGTGCCTGCAAGCTGTGCCAACTAAAACCAAGCGGCAGAAATCGTTTCTACTTAAGCCAGCCAGCTAGTGCAAAACCAACAAAAGTTTCAGTCACAAAGTCAAAGGCGTTGCGTCCTGGGTCCCGCAATTTCCTCAAGATGCAGCTGCGAACGCATTTAAGCCGCAGCCCGCACCCACCGCCCCCACAAGCACTGCACACTATCGATTATTTTGAGAGGGTACATTAACTTGGCTATGGAGTTGCCAAAGAAGTTGAACTGACTATAATAATATATATATAATAAATAATAAATAAATAATAAATAATAAATAATAAATAATAAATAATAAATAATAAATAATAAATAATAAATAATAAATAATAAATAATAAATAATAAATAATAAATAATAAATAATAAATAATAAATAATAAATAATAAATAATAAATAATAAATAATAAATAATAAATAATAAATAATAAATAATAAATAATAAATAATAAATAATAAATAATAAATAATAAATAATAAATAATAAATAATAAATAATAAATAATAAATAATAAATAATAAATAATAAATAATAAATAATAAATAATAAATAATAAATAATAAATAATAAATAATAAATAATAAATAATAAATAATAAATAATAAATAATAAATAATAAATAATAAATAATAAATAATAAATAATAAATAATAAATAATAAATAATAAATAATAAATAATAAATAATAAATAATAAATAATAAATAATAAATAATAAATAATAAATAATAAATAATAAATAATAAATAATAAATAATAAATAATAAATAATAAATAATAAATAATAAATAATAAATAATAAATAATAAATAATAAATAATAAATAATAAATAATAAATAATAAATAATAAATAATAAATAATAAATAATAAATAATAAATAATAAATAATAAATAATAAATAATAAATAATAAATAATAAATAATAAATAATAAATAATAAATAATAAATAATAAATAATAAATAATAAATAATAAATAATAAATAATAAATAATAAATAATAAATAATAAATAATAAATAATAAATAATAAATAATAAATAATAAATAATAAATAATAAATAATAAATAATAAATAATAAATAATAAATAATAAATAATAAATAATAAATAATAAATAATAAATAATAAATAATAAATAATAAATAATAAATAATAAATAATAAATAATAAATAATAAATAATAAATAATAAATAATAAATAATAAATAATAAATAATAAATAATAAATAATAAATAATAAATAATAAATAATAAATAATAAATAATAAATAATAAATAATAAATAATAAATAATAAATAATAAATAATAAATAATAAATAATAAATAATAAATAATAAATAATAAATAATAAATAATAAATAATAAATAATAAATAATAAATAATAAATAATAAATAATAAATAATATAATATAATAAAATCTTATATATATATATCTTTTTATATATAAGAGTATACCTTATTCGTTGTTTGGCCTAAAAGTGGTTATTGTTGAAATTTTCATTTATGCCACGAATAAACTTTGACTTGGCGCCGCCGTCAAAAACTTTAACAAATAAATTAATTTAGTCGCTGAGCTGCCGCGCTGCCGAGCACGGTAGCAGTTGGCCTCTGCTCGATAGCTGGGATGATCGTCCTGCGGGAGTCTAGCGGATAAATAATTGAATTTACGCTTGCGGCATATTTAGCTCTGCCTGCATTTGTTTTAAATTGCATTTTCTTGGCTGCTCCTTTTGCTGCTGCTGCTGCTGCTGCTGCTGCTGCTGCTGCTGCTGCTGCGGCTGCCACAATTTATTTTTATTATTTTTGCCTTGCTTTGATAAGTTTCACGTCGGGCCTGTGCAAATTGATTTGTTAAACAATTTTTAATTGAAATGCAACAGCGGCAGGCAATATGTCGAAGTTTGATAGCATCAGCCGCCTGCTGTGTGCCGTGTGCGGCTGCCGGCTGCCTGCTGCCTGCTGCCTGTGGCATGCCACTTGTAAACAGTTAAAGTTACTCAAGTGAAATGCGCTGGCATTTCTATTGGCATACGTGGCTGGGTTTGCTGCATGCCACGATGACGGGTGTTGAATGGCAGCCAACAGGCAAATGAAGGCTGCGCAACATGGCCGCAGATTTTATTACAATAGCTGAGAGCAGGGCTTCGGCTGCATGTGACTGCAACTGACACCATTTGGCAAACCTTTGCTGCTGCTCGGCAGCTCGACTGTTCTGCTCTGCTCTGCTCTGTGCCAGCATCCAATAGAGATTTCAAAAATTTCAAGTGCCCTTTTTTTCGGTGTGGCGGGTGATGAATTTATTGAATTGCATTACGTAACGCTCGGGCTGCAGTCAATTATTTTGATATATTCGCATGCCAGAGCGCGCAATGCGGCGTATACGTGATGCGCACGTAGCCGAGTATTCCAATGCGTTTAATTAAAAATAACTGACAAACAGATAAAAAGTCGTAATGCATTTTTATCTGCTGCCCATCAACTGTCGGAGTCGCATTCAAAAACGAAGTTAAGACCAGCCAGCGAGCTCTGCCTGATCCGTGCAATTAGTTGACAAATTGCTGCGCGCTTTATGATAGCTGATGAAGAAGCATCTATCTTCTGGCTGGCACGCTCCACAGTCGCTGTAGACAATTATCAACTTGCCGCTCGGCTGGTTGCTTAAGTCGTGCCGCTTTGGACCGCGCCTCAAGATGGCGCAGACTGCGGCATTCTGTCTATCTGACTGTAAGTTTTCTGTGTGTTTCTCGAGTGCCATTCACAAATAAATGGCGGACATTTAGGCAGGAGCAGCGGCGATGCCAGCGACAGCAGCTCCTTTTGATTCTTAGAGCTCTGCCAGCAGCAGTTGCTGCATTTGGGGTGCATTCGAGCAGCTCACTAGATAGACACATACACGCACACATAGAGCGAGCGAGAGCGAGCGAGAGAGATGGGTAAGGAAAGAGATAAAGTGAGAGAGAGAGAGAGAGAGTAGAGACTTGGTGAATGTTTGCTTGAATGCAGATAAGAATATTGCTTCAGTTGGGGCTGCTGCAAGCACACAGAAACACACACACACACACACGCATACACAGACACCAGGAGAAACACTGGGAAACATTTTAGTTGTTGGAGCTGCTCCAATTTCAGTTTTTATTTTAATTTTTTTTCTTAAGCTACTTCCGATTCGCTCTACGCAGGGGAATACAAGTAAATTTAACAAAAAGCTTCGGAAGAATTGTATGAAAAACTTTGTAAAGATGAAATAAAACCAGAAATTTAATATTTGTAAATAAAATGTAGAAATTTCAAAACTTAGTGGGGTGGATAAATGGGAAGATGGCAGTTAGGTTTGACTTTATGCAATATGCTAGATATATAGATAGATAGATATATAGATATATAGATAGATAGATAGATAGATAGAGTATAGCCTTGACCAAAAGCCAAGAGAGTAGATATATCTCTATAAAGTAGGTATGTCCTCTATCTTTATAGAGTCTCTGACTGATATATACTCAAACTGCTTTAATAAAATGCACATTTTTGTGGCTGCTGAGCGAGTATTGTGCAGTCGGGTGCTGCGGGCGCTGTTCCAGCCAGTGTCCACCAACAAACTGTCCCCTTTCATTATGCCTTCGGTATTCGGTTACATTGTGAAACCTAATGCAGGAGCACAAGCAAACCCAAATTAGTGGCCGCATTGCTGTGGGTCTTGGTCCTATCATTAGCTGCAGATACTTCGGTGCTGTTGTTGCCAAATAATTCGAAAAACTATTAATTGGCAACACGGTTGCAGCGAGATTTTTAATTGCTGGGAACGCAGCGCAAAAGTTTTGCAGCTGGCACGTTAGGAAAACGTAATATGGGTGCATTGAAACGGAAAACTCGCTGATAGGAAAGCAAGGAAAAGTCACTGATTATGACTGGGAAAGGGGAAAAATCGAACATGGCAAGCTGTGCCCGACAGGACAATGGCACGGCTGATGGCGCAAATTAAGATTTGAATTGAGCTAGCAATCTGTTTACCTATCAAACAATCCATCAATCAAACCAGCATTCAATTAACCAATCACTGAAATGTGCTCAACAGATTGCAGGCATCCTCTAAGTTAATATTAATTAATTCGCATTAGTTAGATGAGTTGCTCCTTAATCATATTATTTCATATTTTCTATCATTTCCTATTTTAACTTATTTTCCTATTGCTCTCTTGATGATGTTGATATATATTGGAGCTACGTGCTTACTACTTCTATAGACTCCATCCACATCTTGCTGAATAATAATCATTTTCTCTTGACAGGCAAAAAATGTGTCTATCTCCAAACTGTTCAGCTCAATTCCATATTTTCTATGCAAAGCGAACACAAAAAGTTATTTTCTTGCCCGCCTGTTGTTTGGTCTTGCTAGACACCTTATACCTGAACCAATATCTGGAGGGGCATTATCTATTTCACTGTTCTAGGCATACAAAAGTTTAGTTAGACTGAGTTTTTGATTTATTTTCTTCCTTAAGACAAGCACCTTGTAGGTAGCACGAGCGTGGCAGACCCCCTAAAGTATATATATATTTTTGATCGAAAACGGTGTCGATTAAGTCCTGTCCATACACCCGTCCGGCACCCATAAGAGCTAGAGATTTGCATTGTTTACTCTATATAGTACAGTTCATGGCGTGTAAAATTATATATATTACATAGAAAATTGCTGTAGCTATATATTCAATCAAGTAAATAAGAGCAAAAATATTTGATGGCGCATTTCGTGCTGGTATTTGTGACAGGTGCTCAATGTGGTGTTAGGTACAGGTATTTGGTAGTCGTACGCATTTCTGCTCGCCTTGTACACTGTTTGTTGTGCACGTAAAATATTTGCCTGTCATTGCGCACAACATGTCGCATTTTCCTTTTTATATTTTGTTTGCGGGGAACGTTCTTATAATTTCCGGCCAGCAGTCAGATGCCGTCAGTTGAGTGCCCTATAGCATCTAGTGGTGGCTGCTTGCGACAGTTCGCTTATTGATTGGCAAACTTATATTTGCATGGCATACCGAAGGACATCGCAGCAGGGTAGTTTTGTTCCTCCTCGAAATACCAGAGCGTTTCGCAGATAAATGACAAGAATGTTGCGACAGTGGAATGTCCATTGGAAGCTTAGCGCCGTCCGGCGCTTGACACTGCGTATGACATATATTGTTTGGCTAAAAAATAAAATCATCAACTGATGCGGCACGTTCCACATATGCGGCTCTATTGGGAGCAGTCGAGTGCAAAGGTAAACAGACACAGTTACAAATACAAATACAAAGCAAATGCAATGCCAAAACAAAATTAACCTCACAACCTACTGCAGCATCCATCTTGCGCCGTCTTTGTGTGCGTGTGCGTCTTGACTGTACTAAAAGCGGCTTACACCACTCACAGGTAAACAGGCTGGCCACCCACACACACAGCTCCAAGTGTTTGGAGCTGCCCCAAAAACGCCCACACACGATTGTTGTGTGGATAGGTCGTGGCTTTCATTCTGTGGCCCGCTTCTAGCAATATGTATGTGGGGTGGTATACGGCGGTGCGGGCCGGGCAGCCTTGCCGTGACAGCTACCTTAGCATTTCGCCGTATCAACCCCCCTAACAGTCCATGAGCGTGGTTAAAAGCTGTTTGCTTTACTGAGGATTTTCGCAACGTTTTGGGCTCTCGTGACGCTCGCAGCGCACGAAAGTGTGCTTCAAACATTTTTTAACTTTAACGTATTTTGCATTTGCTGTGAATTTGAGTATTTGTGTGTGTGTGTGTGTGTGTGGGTGGGTGTGTGGCTGTATGCGGTCTCCGCTTTTTGCCGACATTTGCGCTTTTGCTCAGTGCGTATTTGTGTGCTTCGACTTGCTCTCGCCATATCTCTGCTGCGCTCTCTGCAGCGCAGAGCTTTTGTAGTAGAGAAAAATGAAACGTTTTCGGGTTTTGCGGAATGCTCGGAAAGTTTAGAGTGGCCAGACTTGGGCAAAAGTTTTATTTGGCTACACTTGCTCTTCCGATCATTTATATATTTATTTTTTCTATATTTTTTTGTTGGCTTCTGGCTACTGCGTGACTCTTTGTCGGGGCTCTATTGAGCATGCAGTGTGGCTGCTCAAACTTTGGCATTTGCATTCACGAAGGCAACTTGTAATGGCTTTGAAATGCCATCAGCCTAAAAGGGCACAGTAACTATTAATTAGTGCCGAACGCCTCAGGCCTGGCAAGTGAACGCCACACTCACTCACACTGAGTCGCAAACACCTCAAAGGCAGCAAATTGTGCCAAGGTTCATTGTACGCAGGCATTGTCACTTACATTTCGAATGCAAGTGATATCTGTGCGCAGGTGGCAGGAAAGGGTCTGAAAGGCGGGGCGGGGCGGGGCGGGGCGGGGCTTGGGCCAGCTATTAGCGTTTATTGCGGCTGCCTTTTTACGCCAGCCGCAATTAAGTGCCAAGGTGAATGCTTGTGGCATTAATTGTCAATGAAAGCACTTAAAAGCTAATTTAGTAAACTAGGCTCACATTTGAACTTTAAGCAGCTTATGCAAAGAGCAGCACAACAACAGCCACAGCAACAGCGACTTGCTACAAATTGAATGCATAATTTAGGCGAGCCTAAAGCCGCACATAAAACTAGACCGCCCGCCCGCCCGACCAACTATAAAAGCTCACCCACACCAGCGGGCATATTTGCCGCCCATTTGCGTGGCGACACGAAATTGTCATCAAATCTGAATGGGCATTTGCGGGTTTTACTTTTTTCGTTATTTTCTGTTTATTTTTGTTGTATTTTTTCTATTTTGCTAACCCTATCGGACTATCAGAGCACATCGATGCTGATGATGACAGCGCTTTCCGGGGGATTTCGATTTTTGATTTCGTTTCAGTTGCATGGAGCGGCGACTGCTGCGAGCTGCGAACTCAATTTGTGTCGCTTGACAAATGTCCAGTGACAAAAAAAAAAAGGAGAAGAATACAAAAAGCAGAATAGAAGAAGAATGTTTCCTCTCCGGAAGTTTGTTATTAGCCGCGCACGTCCGGCGCGGCGGATAAATTTGATGCCGACTGCGCCAGGCGGCGTGTGTGCTGCGGCTTGCGTATTGCGCCGCTTATCCGCGCAGGCGTCTACGTTGCGTATACGTAACGCAACATTTACTGCCTTTTGGATATAGTTTAGAAACTTGCTTCGGCTCTGGCTCTGGCTGTGGCTATGGCTATGGCTTTGCCTTTTGCGCCGTGCGCCTTGAAAACCATTTCAAATGCATTCATTTTGCATGAGCACGCCTGACAGTTGATTGCCTGTCAGCGCGCGGGTGCTGCGACAGCAGCGGCATTCGCCAAACTGACCCACATAAATGCCCTGTCGATTAAACCGTGACTACAACCAGCTCGTGAGTGTGCGTGTGTGTGTGTGTGTGTTATGGTTTTGTGAATGATGTGGTCTTTGCTTTGGGCGTAATACACACCCAAGCACACACATGCATTCACACATACACATATATAGATATAGATATATATAGCTATAGCTACACCTACACATGTCATTCATGTCAGGCAAAGTTTACGTTTCAGCCATGATTTGAACTCCCTTGCTGGCTGGCTGGTTGGCTGGTCGACTGGCTCTTGGCCACTCTTTATCAATTGTAATGCGTTTTTAATGGCAATGCTTTATCTGTTTATGTCATCGAGGCCAGGTTATTAAAATTATTCATAATTCCCTTTGGAGTGGCGGGCTCCTTTTAACCTGTCTGCTCCGTGCTAATGCCGTTCCCTTTCATTTAGCTCTTTGTTTCGCCTCATTTCGTTGATTTGAATTGTTTGATAAAAAGCAGAGAAGAGGAGGCAGAACGGTGCGCTTTTGTCTAGGCCCCGAAAAATTGTTGAGTGTTTTTACTGTCGCTGTCTGTTGGCTGTTATTGTTATTGTCCTTGTTGTACCCAAATCATTCATAATGCTTGTCTGTCATGCCCCAAGCTGGCTATTTTTGAGCTAGGTTTTCCCTGGCCACACACACACACACACACACACCCACACACACACTCGCACACACACGCATGATTATCATTTCTTTATATACCGTGATTGGCATTTCTGTGGACTCTAATGTGTAACTACCAACGGCTATGGCCATACCAAATGCGAATAGTTGATACCGACGTCAGTTTATTTAAGTGGCGAAAATAATTGCCAGGACGTGTGCGTGGGCATGTTTGGGCTTGTCTGGGTATTAATACTTGAGTGGGGATCATGTAGAACAGTTTAATTATAATCCTGCTTAACGAACATAAGGAACAAGTGGCCGAGTATATATGATAAGCTCAAGAAAATACTCTTTAGGTAAGGTAATTAAATAACTCAAAGATAAAAAAAGGCACAGATATATCAACTGTTTTCTATATGATTCCATTATTATTATATATTTAATAATGTTAATAAAAATAATAATAATAATAATATTAATATTTTTAATGATTACAAAAATTTAAAAATTGAAATATATATAGTAATATATATATAAAGTAATATTTATTTTAATTTTTAATTTAGGTAATCATTAAAAAAATTAATTATATTATTGTTATTATTATTATTATTATTTATTATTATTTATTTAATTATGTAGTTATTATTTTCATACTATAACTGAACTTGCCTGCATATTGCTCATACGCCACGAAAACTTTCAATGGATTTTGCTAAGATTTTTGTAAGATTTCGAATTTGATTTTAGCATTCAATGCTCTCAGTCCGCTGGGCTGCTCTGCGGGTTTGAACAAGTTCAAGTCCGTTGCCATAGAAATTACATCTGGCAACGCTGTCAGTTAACAGTGCGTCGCTCCCTCCATCTAGGAGGGGGACTAGCTCAGCGTCGTCGTCGGCGCATCAAACACAATTCCCAAAACTCCGACTGCCAGTTTTTTCTTATTAAATACACACACACACGCAAACACTCACCAATACACACACATAATCAGTGATAGGCATGTCGGCCTGTCGAACTTTTGTTGGGAAAAAGCTTTCGCTCCTGTGCTCCCTTTTTATCAAAGAAAAAAATGTATTTAACACTGCAGGAGAGCCGACTGTTCAGGCATGCGTATGTATGTACGTGTGTGCGTGTGTATGTGTTAGTTACAGAGTGTGTCTGTGTATGTGTCCATTACTGCGTTTGCTCCACTTTCGAGTAAAGTTGTTCGGGAGTTCGAAACTTCGGCTGCCTTCGTCGACGAGCACTCGCTCGGCTTCTGTTCGACGTTCATAGAGCTAACGATTTCAATACGCAAAGTTCAGTTGAGCGCGTCGGACGTTGTCGTGTTTCGCTCTCGTCCTCGTACACGTCGCAGGCAACATCGTGCGTGGCGCCTTTCTGTGTGTGTGTGTGTGTGTGTGTGACAGTGTGTGTGTGTGCGTAGTAGTATTTCCGCCGCAACTATATATATATACGTGTGTACATAAATACCTGCAGAGCGGCTGACGTAGTGGCCTGGCGTATAGTAAAAGTCATTAAAAAACTTATTCAATAGGATTTCACGCACAGCCATAGACCCAGAGGAGTCGAGGCAGCACCACCAACACCAACACAACCAGAAAGCAAATCGCGCGCACTTCTCGGTACAGAAGTTGCACTCATTATCGTCGTGCCTCTAAAATTATTGCAGAGAAGCGCATAAAATTGCCAATAAAAGTTTAATGCTGCATTAAATTGGCCAGGCGGGCGCTCGATCAATACCCACTATATACTACGGCAGTCAATTATATATTTTAGGGAATACACACACAACAAAAAAAAAAAAAAAAAGAAAAGAAACGAATCGAATCGAAAGAAAAACAGACATATCTAGATATATATACGTATATTTTTAGAAGCGCCTTAAGCAAACAGCATTATATGTAGATATATAGCTGAATAAACACGCGCATACACTGGGTAAGCCGACTCGCAATACATTTGGGCGCTTAGGTCCGCTTAACACGCGTGCTTACACAAATCTCATGAAATTTATAATAAAATAAACGCATTATACGCAGACAATTTACTGCTGGGCATCGTTGCGTATACGCAGTGTCGTCTGCAAACGCAAACCGAAATGAGAAAACTCATCATCATTTTTGCATTTGGCATGGCGCACATGTTGACGGAGGCGATTCCAGGGGGCATCGGGTTTCGGCAGCCGCCTCCCTTCAATTTCGGGACAGTCCTCCCAAATACAGAAAATTTCTATTGCTAAATGCGCGCGCTTACGCCTCCAGTGCCTACTCACGCACACACATATACATACACACATACACACAAAGGCGCATGGCAAAGCAGACGCACACACTTAAGGTTCAACAGCCCGACGATTGCCAGCCAAGCAGTGTCGCCGTTAGGCCCCAAAGCAGCCATTATCTTCGACAACGCCACACCGCACAGCCCCCCCCTCGGTCGCGTATATTGTGTATACGCCGCGTGGCCCATCGCTCGCGCAGCCTTTGAGCATCATCATCTTTTGTCTGCAAAAGTGGCAAAATGTAATTTTTGGCATTTTCAGCTACTGCCATGACAGTCTTAGCACGTCTGCCAAAAGCAGCAGCTAAAATGGAATAGCCTCTCCCCGCAGCCCCCGCTCGCCCACTTCAGAGTTTCGTTTGTTTAACTCTATTGGCGTGCGCTCGAATCGGCAAACAGTCTCTTGAGGGATGTAACAGAAGCTAACGACTTTATTTATGAATATATTCATTGTGAAGTGGTCATATATGTTTATGCTTCGTGGCTTATTGAACCCGCTTGGTCAGTGTGGCTCTAGAAGAGTTTTAATTTGTAGTAAAGTCACATTATTATCACTGAGTGCATTCGCAAGCTTGCCAACTGTACTTATACAGATGAAATGGTAAATGAATACCAAATGGGTGCATTCAAAAGTTATTATATTATTCATATAGCAAATACTCTATGTACATCAATATTTACCCTTAGTCAAGGGCCTAGTAATGCCTTAACCCACTCAAATTAAAGAATTTTTAATAAAATACAGCTAGCATAGTTGATTACCAAGTTACGCTTTAAATTGGCAACAAAATCTAATTAATTTGCCTCGGGCCAGCATATTCTTTAGGTTCTCGTGCAGCTGCTTTGCCCAAGTCAGTGTTTCTGGCTGCCACTTTGTAGTTAAACTTCCAGTTTAATTGCTTGGCAACATTTTCCTTCGCCTTTTTACTTCTTTTTGCGCGCCCCCCCATAAATAATATGCAGGAGTTTAGCTAAGCTTTGTAGCTGCGCGGGCAATGTACTGAGCTATCGTGCAACTTTTCCGCTCGCCATTTGAATTTAATACCTTCGGTATTAATGAAATTTTTACGCGTGAAAAGAGAATTATTTGCGCGGAGTTTCGAATACCAGCGCTGCACGTGGTAGACGTTGCTGCTGTTGCTGGGGCTGAAAGCTCTTTGGCCAGCGGTCGTATACTTAACGTAAATCACATGCCAGGCAGTGTGAGTGTGTGTGAGTGTGAGGTGGCAAAGTTCATTTCAAGCGCTATTTAAATCAATTGTGTAGAAATTTTGAAATCGCTTGCCGCCCACCTGAAGGTGGCCGTTGAGCTGGCAGCGAAGCGTGAACAGCAAACATAAATATCTCGCCTGGCAACAAAAGGCAGGCAAAGGGAAATCAAAATACATTCATATACGTGTGCACGCACACGGGCAGAAGAGACACTCGAAAATAGATACAGTTAACAGAACCTTGTATGCTCATAAAATAGAGTCGTCCTCGCAGGCGGATAACACGAATAAACCAAACGAAATCAAATGAAACGAACTGGAGCCAAGCCAAGCGAACCGAGCTGAACCAGAGCGGAGCGAATCGAATTTCGAATTAAGCCAGCAGCAACAAAATGCATCAAATTATAACTTAAGTACAAGTTACCACCGAACAAAAGGAGCAACAACAACAACGAAACAAAGGAACAATAACTAAGGCTGGCCCGATAAAAAAGAAAAAGAAAAAGAAAACAGAAAATAAAATAAAATAAAATATATAAATTAACTGCGAAACAAACACAAACGAATTCGAATACAGCGACGCCTCAGGCGAGCGAGGCAAAAACTATCTTTTAAATTAGAAACACAGCCCCGGGTGGCCTGTGCGTGAGTGTGGGCGTGTGGGTGTGTGGGTGTATACAATTTATTTCACGTTTTGACATTTGCGTGGGAACAGTTACGCTGGCTGCAGCAAAATTAATGTGTGAAAGGGCTACGACGGGATGTTTCCTGACCAGAAACAGCGGCCGCAAGGTGAGTTCCCCCCTGCAGACAATGCAAACATGATTATATATATAGATATATATATTTATATATATGTGTGTGTGTGCGCGTGTATTTGATTCGAACAACTTATTTATTAATAACACATTAAGTAATGACGCCGCTGCGCAGGTCCCCAGCCATTACGATGATTTGCTGAGTCATATGCAAAAAGCTTATGTGGAAGCCTTAACAATTTTGAAAATGCATTAAAAAATAATGTATGCATGGGAAGTGTAGCCTACAGCATGGATAAACAATGGATATGCATGGGCTTATTCCTGGAGTTATTCAGTTGTTGCTGCATATAATATAAATTATAAATATTTATAAATGTGCGTTTACCATTTATTAATGAAACCCAAAAATTGTAAAATGAATAAATATTCAATGAATTTGTAATTTGCATTTATGTGAGCGTTTGCGGATTGAGCAGAGTATATAGGTTTTGTGCAAGGCTCGAATGTTAAATGGGATAAGTAAAGCCTGGAGTTTGCTTAGTTGAATCTCTGGATAGAGCTCAGATATAGCTGTGCTGGCATGTGAATGACTTTCATTCTTTCTTTGTAGATACATTTATTATTTATTTAGCTAAAATAGTTTTAGCCCCGTCTGATTTATTCATTAAATGCAAAGTTCAGCCACAGACTGTGATCAAGTCGAGCAGTTCGTGCCTAGAGTTAGTCTTTTAGTTTGTTCCTCGCTATTTTGTGGTTGTTGCATAATAATATGCAGTGTGAGAGAAACTTCAAAGTTCTTTAGATGCAACACAATAAAAAAGTTTGAGCTGGCCTGGCTTTCAAACTCTTACAGCGAGCTTGGCGGAAATAAGCTCTTACCACTTTAATTCGATTTCGCATGAAGGCAAATCTGACAAATGAGATTTTCAAATGGAGTGCGAGTGGCATAATTGAAATAAGACCTTTGCTTAGCTCAGTGCATGACAAACAAATGCCAAATGCCAAATGCCAAATGCCAGTCACTCCGTTTGCAAATCAAGCATCCAGGGCAATTATTCTACAAAAATAGCATCTGATAACACAAGACACAGTCAAAGCCGCCCTCGACTGCAAGTTCGAGTGCCTCGCAGCGCCGTGACATTGCATAATATACGCACAAGCTCGCCGGCAGAGCCCGACCGAGGCGAACCCACCTGAACATCAAATAAACTCGCCAGCGAATTTCCATGCCATTTTTTATTCCTATTTAATATTTATTTATTTATATGTGTGTGTGTGTGGAGGAATAACTGTGTGCATGAGTGTGTGAGTTTTATGCAAATATTGTTTTTCCTGTGCGCACTTTGAGCTGCGACTATTTTCCACTTGTGACTCCATGGCCCGCCTCCACCTCCAGCTCCAACGTGTGCTCTTTTTCCAATGCTTGCGCTTTGATGCGAGGTCCTTGAACGATTTGCGTCCTTTGTAATTTTTTGTTTCATCAACAATTTATGTGCTATTTATACGGATGAATGCATAAATAAAATTTGTATAAAATAAATAAAATTGCATTTTTTACAGATATCGCGCCAAGCCAACCGAAACAGATTTAAGAAACGTATTTAACCAGAGTTTTGCAGCAAAAAGCAAAAAGCCAAAAAAAAAAGAACTGAAGTTGCAGGTGCAGGGGGCTTTTATTAGCTCCTGCAGCTGGCTAAGAGCTCGAAGGTCCCGGCTGTCTGAAGCGCACTTCAAACACTGAAATAAAATTTCATTAAGCCCCTCAGCGAGGGACGCCGCCCTGCACAATATTTGCACAGATAATGGCTGAGCCGAAGTGTTTGTGGGCTCTGTTTGTTTTTCTGGGCGCTTCTCGTTTGACACTCGCACACAGCCAACCACAGACACGCCCATTGACGCACGCCCTTTTGGCTCCATAATTAAATTTCGCTCTGACAGCTCGGGGCGGGAGTTGGGGCGTGGCTGCGCGGCAGCGGCATTTTAATGAATCCTCCAGGCTCGGATGCAGCATAATGCATCGACTGTCAGGCTTCTGCTCAAGTGTTAAGCAGGCGTAGTCAAGTCAATCAATCGGGCTGGCATCTCTTACGCTCCCATGCAGAGTATGTTAACTGCTTCATTAGATTGGCAGCTCCATGGAGGAATCCGTTTGTCAGTGCAGTCAAGCGGCGCCCAGTGAGTGCAGAGTGCCCTAACTATGCCCTGCGAGTGTATAAATTCCTCGAACATTTTTCACATTTTTCCCTTTCCTGCTGATCGGCATTTTGACGCTTATCCCTGTCGCCGGTTGCACTTCAGACGTGGAAAGTCACTAGCAGCCGGGCTGCCACTGATTTTGCGCTTAATTACATAGCAGCTCACTTAAATTTTATTCAGTTTATTGTCTTACTGCTGGCCAGGCGGCGCTCCTTAAATTTAATCAATAAATCAAGTATACGCCACGTACATCTTAGGGCAGTCGCAAACACACACAGCTGGGCCCATCTGTGCCTGCTGCTTTGTTTGCCTTAATTTGTGGTTAAAGCAATTTGAGCCTACACAATAGTTTCAGTTAGCAGGTCCTTAATTGTCATTGTCCCCTGCGTGTGCCTACACAGGAGCCCGCATACATGCACACACAACTACCGCAGATGCCACTGACAAGTATTAATAACAAAGCGATATCTGGAGCTCGAGCTGGCGTTGCATTACCCATTTAATTGTGGCCGGTGCATTGTTGAAATGCCAAAGCAGATAACGCAAACACGAGATGGGCCTCAAATTTGAGTTTTACATTAAAAGAGACCTGGGGCTACTCAAGGAGTTTCTGTGTTATAACGTTAGCAGACTTTTGAAGCCCTGAACCCATTGGAAAGAGCGTTTAATTGCTTTGCAGGGTGCAGGGTATCTCCTAGTCGAGCACTACTGATGCTCCTAGCCTTGAGTTTATGAACAAATGTTAGCTTAAATATAATGCAAAATGATATTAAATGGATTATCGGATTAAGTCGTCCTACTCCAATCAGTGTGCTGCCTGAAGTGGCATGTAGTCAGCTGATCAGATCTAGGCTTAGTTATTAATTAACATTGAGTGTTATTAATGATGTAATGTGCTTGGACAATATCTGTGGTGTATCGAATCCCTGCTTTGACTTTCAATAACGTGTCATTAGACATTGCCCGATTGCATCAGCGCATTAGACAAATAACATGAGTTGGCATATATCGGCGGGATTCAGGCCTCGCCCTAATTGCTTTAATTAAATCTGAATGAAAACAATGTAACAAATGCTGAGCAATTACTCAATCCACGCTGTCTGCAAAAACAAAAGAAGATGAAATGCTGCACATGTCAAGGCACGCACAGATTTGGGCCATCAATCAATGCGTCCCACAATCAATCAAGCTGGCAGACACAATAGACGGGGCTGTTTTCGAGATTTGCCAGCAAATGTAAAATCAAATGGATCAGAAGCAGAGTATGCTGCGTAAAGTGTTCTGAGCCCGATTTTATTGTTTAGGCCAAGTCACATGAGGGCTGGTCAATAACGGAAACGGGGCGGCCCAAATGACACACGCAGCAGCACTGAGCGCTGGCTTGGCTTTAATATTGACCGGCATTGCCTTTGCCTATTAACAGTTTACACATACAGCGACTGCTAATGGCACCTTGGCGGGCATAATTACAAATTGACTCAATTTCCGTTTGAAGTTTTTGATGGTTTTATTGATTTTGTGGAGTCACGCAACTTCCCTTGAAGGGCAGCTACCCGAGTGCCTCCAGTCCTCAGCTACGTAGCTCTAAAATGTGTTGCCTAATAATTATCAGAAATCATCAATATTTAACAGCTCTTATAGTGCTAGAGGCCCACACAGACACACACACACACACACACACACACACACACACACACAGGCACACCGCATACACATCTATCTTCAATTAGGTCGTCGCACATGAGGCATAACACAAAGACTGGCTGTGGGCTGGTCTAGGCAGGGCTGGAGCCTGTCTGCGAGTAGCTGCCGCTGCTGCTGCCGCTGACTAAGCACAATGACAGCGTCATGAAGTTTAAGTGAGTTCTTAAAAGTCTAGCAAGGCTGACTCACATGACCAACACACACACACACACACACACACACATGTGTGTGGCCGGGGGCGTCTCCGCAATTTGCATATCTTCGTGTAAAAGGGGCTGAGGGGGGCGGAAGGCTGGTGGAGACAGCTATGCGCTCCATTTACGCAGTGGCAACGACTTAGCCCTGTTGTTAGCCACTACTTAAACTTATTGGATTTGCCGGTTAACAAACTATGTGCTTGCCACTCCTAATTAGCCGCACGGCGCATCGCCGTAAGTAATTAATGTTTCGCCACAGCCGCTGCAGCAATGCAGCAGACAGCGCTCAGTGGCGAATAATTGAATGCTAAAGGGACACGTGACAGAGAGTTCAGCGCTAAAGTTATTACGCTGAACTTGACACATCCGCATATCCAGGTGGCCAGATGCCCCCACATGGGCACAAAAAAGTCGCATGCCAAACATTTGTGCACATAGCTGAGGGAACCGCCGAAATTGGCTTCTTTTTTCCCCTTTCTATATATATTTTTGGTTGCTTTTGGCACTTCATGAGTCCATTTTGTGCTGACCAAGCCGCAGGCACGCAATGCATTTACCCACACACACGGACTGAATCTACATAAATACAAGAATTATTTTTGGGGGCAAGAAAGAACAACGCGGTTAACGCCAATTGCACAGCGGCCTGGCCACTATTGAATACACTTGTTCAGCTCAGCGCAATGGGCTGTGGCACGCCCCCTTTTAGCTGTTGGCGCCCGCACGCAATGGGGCGGACACGGCGGCAACAAGAGCTATAAGTGTGTTAATAGTGCCCCAAGCAGTGTGGAGCTGTAAATTATTTACGAGTGTAGTCATAGTTGGTTATGCAGGAGAAGGAATCAAGAGCGCTGCAGTCACTAGCTATGCCCGACTGCGAGACACTGCGCACTTCTGACATCCGCAGAAATTGAAATTGGTATGAAAATAGTAAACAAACAGAAGGGAGATGAAATAAAATTGTTATAAACGGACTTTTATAGTTGAATGCCAGCGAGCGAAACTTGAGAAATAAACAAAGTGCAAAGCGCTCAAGGGCTCTGCGAATATGTATATATAATAACGCCTATTTGGCTAAGAGAACGGGCGACTGGAGCTGGCGTTTGAGCACCAAACTTTGGCGACAGCTGCAAAACTTTGACAAAGTTGCACAACATCAACAAGCAGCAACAATAGCAAACACACCAAGAGCAATACAACAATAATAATAATAATAATAATAATAATAGTAATAGGAGAGAAGCTCTGGAGATGCACAGCTTAGGCAGAAACCCGAGCGGGAAGCGAGCCCAACATATGTCAAACTTTGGCAATTTCGAGCATTTTTATATGTGTTGCTGTTGCTTTGCTGCGGGCGAACATGATTTTTGGCAAACCGCAGCGCAAGATTCAAGTGTACACTCTGTCCGTGGCCCTGGCTGAGAGTGCGGTGCTGCCTTCAGGGCAGCCGGCCACAGTCAACGCTAAGTTGCTTGCCCATTAAAAACTTCGTTGTGTGCTGTGGATGGCAGCAGCAGCAACTTCATTTAAAGTGAATTTTTGTTTGCTATAGCCAAACCGAGACCTCAATCTCAGCCCCAGCGCTGCTTGGCCATTTCTCTGAAAAATCAAAGTTGTACATTGTTGTTGCTGGCATTGTTGTAGCTGGCGTGTGACATCATCAACGTCACGTGCCCGCCCGCCTGGTTACAGTTCGCCGAGGTACAGTTGCCGCGAACTTCTCTTTGCATGACGCCCCAACGCCATCCGGTCAGCGGGCACCAGCCCCGACTGCACACGAGCTGCCTGTGACGTGGCAGTGACAGAAATTGCAGTTGCTGGAAGTGGAAAAGCGACTATGTAACGAAATAATTATTGCACAGTTTGTGGGCCAAGTCTTGCGTAATTTGGCCAAAATGTCACCGATAAGAGTTGCGCGTTTGATTGAAGTCCGCCAACATCCCCGCTGCGCCGGGCCATTTAAGCCCTGGCAAAGCTGCGACTGCGAAATTGACTTAATTAATGCAAAGCAAAGTCTTTTAGCGACGCTTAAGTCGGCGGGGCTGGGGGCTGCTGGGGGAGTAGCGAACTAGCGACAGCTGCTGGCTGTCGCAGCAGTAACAACAATTTGCTTAATTTATGCAACGGCGCGTTGCACTTTAGAGACGCATTTGCATTAGGCTCTCGGAGCATGCATTAAGTGAACGGAAACTAAATAGAAAACTTGCTTTGTTTACCTTGCAGGAAAATGGAAGATCAGTTCCTGATGTTACAGCCAGTCCGGGGCGTGCGCCGCCCGGCCCGCTGCCCGCCAACCAGCTGTCCGGCATGGGCAACCAGCAGCAGCACCACCTTCATGCCAACCAGCAGCAGCAACAGCAGCAGCAGCAGCAGCAGCACCATGGCAACCAGCAGCAGAATCGCGGCCAAAGTGGAAGCACAAATGGCACTGGCGGCGTCAAGGATCCGGTGCTGCTGCAGGGCGACTTCCGCAAGGTCAGCGGCATCAGCTCGGAGATCTTTCGGCAGATAGAAGCTGTTGAGAATGACCATGACCCGAACACGGCTGCGGCCCTGGAGGCGGTGGAGCGGCGTGGCGAGATGATTGTGCGAATCTTGGAGCCACGCTCCATGGGCAGCAAACACGCTGTGGATGCGGCGCACAAGCTGATGAACAAGGCCGACGGCCGCCATACTGTGCAGCTGGTGGAGATTGTGAAGCGGCCCGGTCAAACGCTCGGCCTCTACATACGCGAGGGCAATGGCGCCGATCGTACTGACGGCGTCTTCATATCCCGCATCGCCCTCGAGTCGGCAGTCTATAACAGCGGCTGTTTAAGGGTAAGAAAACTCGAAAAGTTTAGCTCCATAAAGCTCTATAAACGATAAACATTTATTGGTAATCCCAAAGTTTCTTTGCTTCAATTCTTTTTCTTTTTATCCAGTTTTATCTTCTTCTTATTTGGCTCCGAGCGCATGGCCTCCACGTCTTCCTTCATGCCCTGTTTTTTGCTCATCTGCTCCCCTTGCTGCGCCTGAGCAGAGCTGGAGGACTCCTTGCTGCCAGTGTCTGCCTCACGGTCGCTGTTCTTGCCCTTATCGCAGCCAAAGATGCTGCGTATATAGGCCGTTATATTCTGACGGCACTCGCTGTCGTCGATGAAGTCATCTAGATCCGAGTCGGATTCGCTTTCTTCCACAGCAGCAACTGGGCGCTTACTCTCCGCGATTAGCTCGAGGGCCACCTTCGACTTGCTGCCGTCGGGGCTGGTCGCGCGTCTGGCAGCTGCTGCCTTCAGGAATGCCGAAGTACTTGCCACCTCATCATATTTGATGTTTGGTTTTGTGCTAGAATTAGCTTTATTGCTGCCTTCGGCCATCGGCTGACTGCGCTCAGCTGGCTTTTGCGGCTTCATGGCATCGGCTTTCGCCTCCTGGCGACGCCTAGCACGATCCTCTTCCTCGAGCTTCTCCTGCTTTTCACGGGCTGTCAGCAAGCGACCGGGGGCCGGCTGCTTATTCGGGCTTGCCGGTTGTTTAGCCGCGTCGTGCTGATTTTTTTCGGCGAGCTGCAACACCTTCTGAAAATCCATGGGTTTCTGCGAAGACTTCTTGTGGCGTTTCGCTTCAGTATCCTTATGCTCCTTGGACTTGCCTTCGAGCTTGTTCTCCGCTTTGGCGCGTGCTTCAGCAGCTTTCTTGCTTGCCTTTCTGGCTGAGCGTGCCTTCTTCTTAGCTGCCTTGGCCTCATTCTCCACTTCATTTGCCGCCTGCACGTTGTCCATGTACTTGCGGTAGAAGGAATCTGTTTCCGGCGAAACGAATCCGTAGTCATTGAAGTCTGGATCGTCGGGCCCGTCCAAGTAGATTCCATTCTTCAAATTCTTCAATACACCGACGGAGTGAAATTGGTTCGACATGTTTTCCTTTTTTCTTTTTTTTTTTTTTGATGAAACTTGAAAATTTGTCGTCTGAAGGCTGTCGACTTTCAGTTATGACAGGAATGAGTTCAGCTCGATAGAGTTTTCAGAGTCGAACGATCTATGGCTACTTTGATTTCAACATTTGCACGAGCTGAATTATATAGATTACATTTACAGGTAACATAAAATGTGTTTTTTTTTTATCAGGTGGGCGATGAAATCCTGGCCGTCAATTTGGTTGATGTCACTCATATGTCGCTGGATGATGTCGTCATCATCATGTCAATTCCCCGGCGTCTGGTACTGGCTATACGGCAGAGGCGGGGCAATCGCGGAGCCGGATCGCCGGGACCGCCAACGATGTCGCGGCCAGAGCAGAAGCCGCCACCAGTGGTGGTCATTAAGCGTGATATCAGAGACGAGGACCTGGACGAGACCGATCGAATGCCGCGCCCGCGTTCATCACGTGAAAGACGTACAGGTAGTTTAAAGTGAGCGCCGTGTTTAAAATGCTAATCGGTGCTCTTCTCTCTCTCTCTCTCTTATCCGCTCGCAGGGGACGGCCGTGAGATGACCGAGTCGCGCTCCAGACTGGGGCTGGGCCTCAACAACTACAGTCCGCAGTCGGAGCAGCTGGACATGTACTACAATACACGGGCGGGCGTTAACGTCATGGGCGAACCGCCCAACTGGGGATACAAGCCGCCGCCACCACCCTCCTCGGTGATTACGGAGCAGCCCACCAAGGGACATGCGTTTGCGCCTTCGCACGCCTACTATCAGAACGCTGGCACTTTGGAGAGCCTGGCGGAGAAGGTTCATGCGTTCTATCCGGGCGCACCTGGCCAGCCGCTGGGCCCCTCACGCCGCATGTCCACGGGCACTGGCAACGTGGGCTTGGCGCAGCAGCACGCACGGTTCCCGCGCTCCGGGTCGGATCAACACTTACCGCGAGTGGAATACGCTGATTATTCCAATTCATTGGGACGCCACTCCTTGCTGCGATCCAGCTTAAAGCCTGGAACGGGCGCGCCAATGCCTGTGGGCGTGGGGGGAACGCTGGGTCGCTATGGTCGCTATGAGCAGCAACGTGGCGGAGTTCCAAAGTACGGGCCGCCCGCAGGGGGCGCGCAGTCGCTTACCCGCCGCTCGCGACCCAATCTGGACTACTCCAGCGACACCGAAGCCACTATTGGTCCTCGACCCAGTTACTACTACTATAACCGGCCCGCCATAGGCAGCATGCCGCGTGGCGCAGGCGGCGTGGGCGGCAGTGGAGCTGCTGCAGCGGCAGCCGCTATGCTGGCCGGCGGCACAGATCTCAACAAATTCAACTCCCTGCCAAGGGAGCGACCTGGCGTTAGGCTGCAGGGCATACGCGCGCGCATCGGAGACCGCATTCTGGATGAGAATGACGGCAACATCTCGGCGCCCGAGTACGATGCGCGGCGTGGCCGTGACCTGCGCCAACGCATTACGGCCAGCCCTGGCCCTTCGATCTTCACGGCGGACGAGTACCGCGCGTGGCTGCGGCGCGCGCCCAGCAGCTCTGCGATTGCAGAGCAAATGCGCATGACTCGGGACATGTTCGCGCAGCCGCGCTCACATCGCTTCTCCTGCAGTGCGGAGAACATTCACGATGCTCTGCGGAACGTAAGTCAATCATAGAACAGCAGACCGAAGCCGACCCTAATCCCGTGCTCCTTACTTTACAGACCGAAAGCATTTACTCCAGCAGAACGGGCATCCTGGGCGCCGGCACACTGGACCGCAATCTGGGCCTGCAGCGACCCATATCAGCACTGCCCGTGCGTTCGATGTCCTCGCAGCACATAGGTGGCGCTGGCTCGATACGCTCGCCCAGCATTCGGCGCATGCGCCAGCTTCTGGAACTATCTGCAGGCCCAGCTAGTCCCAGTGGCAGTATCATGAGCACCGCCGGTCACCAGAGTCCAGCGCCCACGCCCAGCGCAACAATGCCGCGTGCGCATCGGCAGATCGACATTAATCCGGCAGAGTTCGCCAAGTACAAGCTGGACAAGCCGATTGTGGACATTGGCGGTGTCTCGGGCATGCTATGGATACATCTGCTTGCGGGTCGTGGCCTGCGCTCGACTCCAGAGCAGGGCGCACAGCTGGCAGCCAGTGGAGCACCGCTCCCACAGACCAGAGATCTCTACTGCGTGATTGAGTGCGACCGCGTGCATAAAGCGCGCACGGTGGTGCGCTCGGGCGACTTGCAATTCGATTGGGACGAGTCCTTTGAACTGGACCTGGTGGGCAACAAGCAGCTGGACGTGCTCGTCTACTCCTGGGATCCGCAGCACAGGCACAAGCTGTGCTACCGCGGCGCCATATCGCTGTCGGCGGTGCTGCGACAGTCGCCCCTACACCAGCTGGCGCTCAAAGTGGAGCCGCGTGGCACTGTCTACATCCGCATGCGGCACACCGATCCCCTGGCGCTGTACAAGCGACGCGGGCTGCCCAGCCTGCGCGCCGGCTACCCAACGCTCTTCGGCGCCGATCTGGAGACGGTGGTCAACAGGGAGTCGAAGAACGTGCCCGGCTGCGCACCAGTGCCAATTGTTCTGCGACGTTGCGTGGAGGAGGTGGAGCGGCGAGGCCTCGATATAATCGGGCTCTATCGCCTGTGCGGATCGGCAACCAAAAAGCGTCTACTGCGCGAGGCCTTCGAGCGCAACAGCCGAGCTGTGGAATTGAGCCCGGAACACGTTCCTGATATTAATGTTATTACCGGCGTCCTCAAGGACTACCTCAGGGAGCTGCCCGAGCCACTGTTTACGCGCTGTCTGTTCCAGATGACAGTCGATGCACTGGGTGAGCCAAGTGAAAGTAAGATTGTGCTCGATCCTCGTCTAATCCATATCCACTTTCAGCTGTCTGCCTGCCAGATGATCCCGAGGGAAATGCGAAACTCATGCTTAGCATACTTGACTGTTTGCCCAGGGCGAATAGGGTGAGTCTGATAAGCTGCTCTGGATATATTATCATAAATAATTAAATATTACTCAATCCATGGTTAATAGGCCACCTTGGTGTTCCTGCTCGACCATCTGTCGCTGGTTGTGTCCAATGCGGAGCGCAACAAGATGTCTGCTCAGGCGCTGGCCACTGTGATGGGTCCCCCGCTGATGCTGCATTCGGCCAGTGCGCAGCCTGGCGCTGACATCGATCACGCCCAGCCGATTGCGGTGCTCAAGTATCTGCTGCAGATCTGGCCGCAGCCGCAGCAAAGCCAGCAGGCGCAGCATCAGCAGCTGGCTCAGCACATGGGCGGCATGGCCACAGCTAGCAGCATGAGCAATATGGCAGGTGTTGCTTCAGGTAACGTAATCATTGTGTCAATTACGCAATCCACACCATTGTCCAGTGCCCAGTATCCGCCAACAACACAGGAACACTCTGACAAACACACACACACACAGACACTCAACTGACAGTCGCGTGTTTTCACTAGTGGCACAACAAACACTTGCAACAGTTTCTTTCCGCTTTGAATGTGCAGCAGCAACAGCAGCCCCCGTTTCCTCCTCTTATTTCGTGTCCATGCAATGGCGGCACAGAAACCGTTCCCATTTCAATTGTCACGCACACACACAGACACACACACACACACCCACATAGACACATGATCAGCCCCAGTCCCAAGCCACAAAATGATCGTTCACATTAATATTGATTAATACAGAGTCCTATGTAGACAGGTCGGCGCGGCGAGTCAACAGGGCAGCGTGGAAGCAAAGTCAGTGCGTTGCCAGTGGACAGACAGCAAATACTACTGCAGCAGCAGCAGCAGCTCATGGCGGCGGGCAACCTACTGCGCTCGTCCACTTCGGTAACCAACATACTCTCCCAAGGCCATCATCCGCTCTCAGCCACAGCCAACAGTCATCTGTATCAATCAGTAGTGGGTCAGTTAGCTCAATCGCATCGAGCCTTGCAACAAGCGGTGCAACAGGTAAACAAACAGATACAACAGTAACAACAGCTAACAAACAAACAAAAACAACTAACAAACATAACATAATATAATAGGAAGTAAATCACAGCAGTTAAGACTTCTAACAAATCTTAAACACTAACCATAAGACACGAGAAGCATTATATATATATTATTATATATATATATATCTCTCATTATATATATATATATACATATCTGCATTACATACATATAAACTATACGATTTGTCCGATTATTGAAAGTGTGGCTCAATTTAATTGATCTATTTCCGTCTCATTTTGAGAATGCTACTTAGACGTAGCTCGCTCTCTCTGTCTCTCTTTCTTCTCTAATGATAAATGTGAATATTGAAACACACACACATACATACATAATACTTAAACACACACACGTAACATGTTTTCAAAACTACTTTCTTGTTCTTCTAAGTCTTCCTGTTGACCGTTTGTAAACGCGTAACGATCTATACAATATATATGTATATGTGTAAAAGCTGATCAGCTATATAATCTATATATATATTCATATATAATATATATATGCCTTTGCTATTGTTGATTTGATTTGTGCTTCTTATGAACGATATATGATTCAAGTAATTGTTTTGCCGTCAAACTTTGATCGACGTTGTAATTGTGATATTTATGTGTAACTCTTAATGATAATGATAATGATAATGAAGATGATTTGAGCGATGTGATAAATGTTAACGGCGTGTTAAGCATGATTGGCCCACTACTGGTAAAATGTAACATATCGAATATACATGCATATATATCTATGTTCTAGAATACCAATGTACATTCATAACATTTGTATTTGTATATTAACACTCGCCCACTCATCCCATTGTACAAAGTTCATGAATCATCGCCCGTATAACTAACGCCCACTTCCCGCAAAACTCTTCAATGATCGTAGTCAGTTCCAAGCAAAGTTTCCCGCATATACAACTATCACAACAGAGTATTCAAAGTACGCAAATAGGTTAATTTAATGCCGAGCTGTCCAGATGCCAAATGCTCCCTCGACATTCTGCTATGAAATGCCAGGGCAGCGTATGGATGGATCTCTTGATGAACAGTAAAAATATTGATACACTCTTAAGTTCTGCTCTGTTAACTGCACTTATTTCGAGGCACTTTGTTTGCATGCCCTCACCCTCCACCCGCCTTTAAGTTAATCCATTAATCAGAACATCTCAATACGTTACGAAAATTGGTTTATCTATTGGCCGCCCTATGGCATCCTCTTTGTGAACAGTGTATGTCTATTGTATGCTTGCCACGCCCACAGACCACACACGCACTATCCACAGTACATGATATCAAAAAATTCAAAATTACCTCAACATAACGCACTCAGACCCCAGACACAGGCCCCAAGGTATACACACACAGTATGGCGTTTGTCCACTCCCCACATTAGATGAGATGCAGTCTGCCAATGCAATAACCCATGACACGCATCGTGTTTGCTTCCATTTCTTGTGATCTCTTTCAGCCCTATCAATTGGCGGGCTCAGCGGCCTCGGCAATTCCCGACCAATCGCCACTGCCACTTCCAGGCACACCCTCCCCAGGCAGTAGTTCGGCATCGACGGGCTCCGGCTCGGGGTCGGGGTCGGGCTCGGGCTCGGGCTCGGGCAAGAGTAAGTAGAGCCAAGATGAAATATTTATATGCTAGCTAACTAATGTCACTTGATAGGCACTGATACCATCAAACGAGGTGCTTCGCCCGTATCTGTCAAGCAAGTGAAAATAGTAGACACGCTCAGCCCGTACTCCGTCGTGCAGAAGAAGCCCCCACTGCAGAAGGATGCGCCTATAGAAGAAATCACGCCCCCGGAGGCTAGCGCAGGCGCCATTAGCTCGACCAACCGCAAAGGCGTCGACTTCTACGAACCGCACAACTCGCATTCGAAGAGCTCGGCCAGTGACGACCCCTACACATCTAAATACAGCAGCAGTACTTTGGACTCCAAGAAGACCAGCTACGCCAGTGGCTACACGCCCAGCAAGAGCAGCAGCAACCACAGCACTAACGATGACTACAGGGTCATACGCAACAAGACGAGCGCCACGTCGAGCTCCAGCTCGTCTCAGGCAACGGTGCTGAGTGCTGGGTCCACTGCAACATCTGCGCCAACCACCTCCTCGGATGACTCTGACGACCTGGTCTCGTACAAGTCGTCGGCCTCTACCAACGCGCTGCTAGCCCAGTCTCAGGCGATGACCACCAGCCAGCTGATGTCCAAATACTTGAAGCGCGAGCCACGAGTGCAATTCACACCCATCAAGTCGCCGGAGTCGCCTTCGCCACCCGGCGGCGGGGACGGACTGCCAAAGGGCACCTACCAGCTGGTCACGCCCAGCTCCAGCACCAGCAACTTGGCGAAGCCCAGTGCCACCACAGGAGCGATTAGCAAGTACACCACATCAACATCCTCGCCCAGCTCAGCGGACAACAGCACCAATCCAACGAGCAGCAGCAAGCTGTCGTCGCCGTCGCGGCTGGCCAAGGACGGCAAGTCGGGTGGCGCGGTAAGTAGCTCTTCTTCCCTGGTGTCGAGCGGCAGGCGGCTGTTTGACAGCCTAGCCTCGTCGTCGTCCTCGGAGACGGAGACAAAGACCTACATAGGCGGCACCACAGTGTCCAGCGCGGTCAGCACCACCACAACTTACACGAACGACTCCAGACACGCAGCCACCAACAATAGCAATAAGACAGCCTCCGGCTCAGAGCACAGAAGTTTTGGTAGCGCATTATTCGGCAGTAGCGCCATAGGCAACGGCAATGGCCATGACCATGGCGTCCACTCTAGCAACAGCCCCTTCGCCAGCACCAACGGCAGTGCCAAGAGCAGTAGCAATCACAGCGCCATGAATCTGTATGGGACGCTGCCCAAGAATGGGGCGAACGGCAGCAGCGCGGGCGCCACCCTCTTCGGCGCTAGCGCCAGTGCCAGCTCCTCGTACCATTCGGGCAGTGGAACAGCCAGCAGCAGTGGGGTTAGCTCCATGACTGGCTCCACCAATAGCTACGATTTCTACACGGGCAGCGGCTCAGGCGGCAGCAGCAGCAGCTCGCGCCCCTTTGCCAATGGTGGCAACAACTATCACACACTGGGCACCTATCGCGCTCAGTACGCAGCCACCAATCCCTTCCTCGACGCCTTCGACGAGAAGCCCAGCAGTAATGGGGGCAACAATGGCCACAATAGCCATCATGTTGCCGACAGCAAGCTCGCATCGAGCTCCGATAAGAGCCACCAGCGTGCCTCAATGGTGGCCGCCTTCCAGTCGTCGGGCGACTCGAAGAATGGCAGCGACGAGTACGACGATCTCAAGTGAGTGGCACGTGCCGTACGTTGGGCTTGCGTAATTGGGGGCAGCTAGCCTGCCTAGAGAGGGCTAGAGGGGACTTGGAAGCGAAACTGATATCAATGTCGCTAGCGATATCAAATGCTGAAATTGTTCTTTGGAGTATTTACAGTTTACAGTTTACAAATTTACAAACAACTTATGCGAAAATATGAATATATAAATCGATAAACATTAACTCAAAGCTATACTACAAAATCGAACAATTACGAGAACAACTACGGTTAAACGAATTTTTTAGATCACATCAATTTATAATGGCAATCGACGAGGACAGAGAGAACTGCTCTAAGTACATACGCAAAACAAAATGGCTGCCAAGCTTTAAGTGTTCGTCAGTGTGTGTGTGTTGTATGTGTGTGTTTGTGTTGTGTGTGTGCATCATGCCAAAACGCTTTGCCTTAGCAGCATTTATATATCCGTTGGCAGCCATTTTGAATCGAGGGCATGAAACCTTAACGAACTAACAGTATTCGAACAAAAACTAAACCCGATGAAAAGCAAAAGTAAAAGTAAATAAAATAAACGAAGCGGAACGCGAAGTATACATTAAATATGTAATAAGAAATTCAAACCACAAATCTTAACAGCTAAACAGAAGGTTGAGCGCGCATTTAATTTTATCTCCAAACATATATTGAGACGTACAGATTTGCTGAAAACATAAACACATATTTTTCCAGCAACTCCGAAAAATACATTGAGTATTCGAGACGTTCGAATAGCCGATTTTCTCCCAAAGAAACCTCCTTGCAACTTCTATGCATACTCTAGCTTCTTTTAAGGTGACCAAACTCTCAACTACTAAGATGAGAATATTTCGTAAAAGTATTGGATAACTTTTCGAGCAATATATTTGCCTAAGCCTCTTATACATACACTCAATGCATGCATCTATATATACATATATCAAGTACCAAGCTCGCATACATGCATACATTCTACGTACATACCAAAGATGTATGCAGAGTACTACTAGATGGTTTTCTATACATACATAGATGCTTACGTATCCATTTCCGTTCGTTCATTCACTCACACAAATACTCACACACACACACACACGCATACCACATACATGAATACATGAATTTATTGACAAATCGATGTGCTTAGTTTTTTGTATGAAACAAAGTCTGATATACACACTAATATACAAGAATACGGTATTAAATATTCTTAAACATTAATATACAATATATATATGTATATATATAAATATACATATATATTGATATATACATACATATACACTGACAAAACTAAAACACGCTTCGCGACTATGACACGAGAAGAGTCTACAAATTTTACAGCCATTTTGTTTGAATACTTTAGTAACAGCTTTTTATAAACAAATATATATATATACTTAAATATAAGTATGCATAACTAACTGGAAACTATAATAACTAATTAAATATTATTAACACTTATATCTAATAACAATCTCCTATTAAACTGTAAATACCCACAATGTACTTTAAAACTTATGTGCTTTGGTGTCAGCCGATTGGTCGATCGATGAGAATACTATAACGTTAGTCAGCTAGTCAGTTAGCCAGTCAATGTTTGTCAGTTCTTATAGTTAGATTCTAGGACTAGGCTTAGTAGCGTACTTACGTTAGGCTTTTGCTATCCACATGTAGTGCAACAACGTGAACTATTATTATTTGTTTTAAAACATATGTTAGAAAGCCAGGGAGCATCGAAAGCAATAAATATATAACATATACCCACAAGTTAGAGACACCGAATGTAGGGAGAGAAGGAAGGATAACACCAAAAGAGAGCATACCTAGAGTCATAGTAAATGTGTGTTAGTCTATATATATGTACGTACCAGGTAGGCAAACCTAAGTTAGAGTTACCTAATGAAACACTAGCATAATCATTCGTCTTCATCAAAGTACAACTTTCTAGCAGCAACCAGAACAACAACCAGAGCAAGCGTTACGTATATATATATACAATTCCAACTCAGATTTGAATTCGCATCAATAACCAAATCATAAATGAAATATAATTATCGCGTATAGCCAAAACAGTGCATTATTTGATATTAAACAAGTTTTTATGGATGGGACAGGCATTCAGATTTTAAATAGCTAATTATTCGGTTAATTGTTGTCACATTTGTTTTACACGAAGCTAGATGAAAAACCAAAACATTTTAAGTGTTATATACATAAAAATCTATCAAACCAAAGAGTTGAAAGCAACAAGAACAAACCTTAACCTAGTTGATGCTATAATTAATTTTTTATATACGAGTATAGTAAATTGTTGGTTATTATACATATACATATGCATATACACATATATATAGCGCGTAGTGTTTTTAAAAGCAACAACTAAGCTGATAACAATTTGTCGACATTTGCTAAATGTTCATTTGTTGGGGTCCAAAGCCATTTCCATTGGGGGTCTGCATGCAATTTGTTTGCTCTCCTTTCCTCTGTTATTCACATGCAATTGTTGAAGCCTTCAAGTCCTTTTCGAGTCCTATGCTTCGATTGATGCAGCTGAGCTCTAATCGAAGTCTACAGATTCCGAATCATATTCGTGGGGAAACGGCAGAAGATTTAATTGATTTGCAAATTGTTATGGCTTCTTAGTTATAGCTGAGCTTTAGATAAGATACCAGGAGTTGCCCTTGGGCCTAGTTAGTGTTTAGCAAATTGTGGTCGTAGTGGTGTTGCAGGTGGTGCAGGTGGTGGTGGTGGTGGTGATTGGTGGTGTTGTCGGAATGTTGGCTGTTACGTGTGGGCTTCAACTGCTTCTTGCGTGAGTGTTTAGTGTTTGGGATCTGGTCTGTGGCTTGAACTTGCTTGACAATTGAATATATGTACTTTTAAAAAATATGTTATGAAATATATCACTGTGTCATATCGTACATTTATACAGCAGTAAAGCATACCAAGCGGCAAGTAACAAGCGATAAAATGTTAAAACCAAAGTATTTAAACTAAGAAAAGCAAAAACAAAACACAAAAACAAGAAAATTATTATAACTAAATGAATAGCAGCAAAGCAGCAACTACGTATAGTTAAATAAACTGAAATGATTGGCAAGCAACCACAAGAACAAATTGTATATGCATTTAATTTAGCCTAAACAAGTAAACAAACCATATATAATAATAATAACTATAATAATAACAATAAGCGTTAGCTGAATAAATACAAAGCAAATATGTTAAAGGCATTTAGTGAGCAAATATGAATTGATAACTATTACACAGACGCCACTTGAAATTAATGTTAGTTACGACAACAAAAACGAACTAATTTATTGAAATGTATTGCACAATATTGTACACTTATAAATATTAGTAAACAAAGAGTAACTAAAACTTAATAGAAACGAATAGGAAGGCAGCTGCGCTAGCGAAATATATATTGTAGTTAATACATACATATATATACTATATATATATACATATATATATATTTAGTTCCCAGCCATGTTTTTATTGTGTTCTGATTTGAATATATTTCCGAGATCCGAAGTTTCACACTCACACAGCATAGCTCAGTTAAACTAGTTGAATAGTAAATAAACCTAAGCGAAACATTGTGTGAATTTATATGTAATTTGTATTGAATGTGTGCCTAAAGCTATACATCTGATTTGTTTTGTTTTTATAAATACCACTTCGTAAATGCCCTCTGGGAAATAGTTGGGGATGAACTTTTAACGATTCGCAGCACTTGCAGGTGCAGACGATTTCTTTTGTCGAACTTAACAAGCAAATGGAGACCAAATGCTCAGGGCTTAGCGAGTTATTATTAACGTAATATACAAACCAAAACAAAATAAAGAGGCAAACCGTATTTAAGAACTAATTGTAACACATCATGAGCATGCTCCATACCAATTACCAATTACAAATCACTTCAGTTGCAAATCTAGTGCTATCGTCGAGAAATACCCACAAGCAACAAAAACGAAATGAACGAGAACAATCCAGCTAACAAATTTACAAATCCAAGCAATCAATTTTGTTACAAAGACTGAATGAGAAACAAACAACAACAAAGACAACAAACACAAAAGTTATGCGCCCAAGTCAGGGGACAACTTTCATATCAAATGGCAAACGTTTTTCAAAAATCCCCAAATCGAATGTTATGAGTTTGAATCTTTGAATGAAAATGTAAATTCTTATCCTACTTTTGAAACCTTTACTAGCAAAACAAGTCCATAATCCAAAAACAAAAATATTCCATTACGAGGTCCTTAATGAATAGTCAAATATAGCGAAATTAATTCAAATATTACCACCAGAATTTTTGCTACATAACGAAACTAAATATACATATAACTAAATGCAATAATAAGAACAAATAGTTTACAAAATATAGTTAAAAGTCGTATAAAACCAGATGACATTGAGAACTTTAGCGGACACTTTTCAAGTAGAATTATAAACTATACAATGAATAACAAATTTAATGAATAAAACCGTTTACTCTGAAGCATTGTATTTGGAAATGATTTCGAAACCCACCACAAGAATGTGAAAACTGAATACTAACGAGAAAGGCAATTAAAAACTCTCAATTTTTCTCATTATTATGTTTATGTCTATGTGTCATCTCAATTCCAAATTCAAATATTAATAAAGTCTAAAACCAGTTCGCAACAGCAATATTTCAATAAAGTATATTTATAAATCAACATATGTATATACATACTAACACATATGTACATAAGCGCAGTCACAAAGCTTAACAACTATAATCCATGTACGAATCCAAGCGAATCCGAGTCCAAGCTGGAAAAATATTGAATGCAATTTTCGCGCGAGACAGCTAATGCTAGGAACAGATAATACTCTAATTTACCACTGCCACAAAGTTAAAGGAAAAATGAATTATATATAGATATATATAAAGATAATGAAGCATACATCATCTGCATAAATATGATGAAGAGGAAATTCCTTACAATTATATACATAGATACGTTCATACATACACACGCGCTTTGAAAGGCGTGTGAGAAGCAACCGCATACATTTGCATAGGCAGCATGAATAATTACATGAATACATATAAATACATAAGTCAACTTAAACTTATTATTTATATCCAGAATAATAACAATGATAACAATAAAACTTATCTTATACAAGCATTAACTAAATCCAGAATAGTTCTTTGCGTGAGAATAAAGCGATGTTACATTATTTAATGAAAATATATACATATAAATAAAATATAAACCAAAAACTGTGTTTCTAATTCAAGTATCTGCCCAATATATTTGTATGTACATGTGTGTGGTTGTGCTTTTACTACTTTTGAGTTCAACTGATACTAAAATTAGTACTAAATGGGGAAGGATCTACTACTTTTATGATTTTATAAAAAGCAGTTAACTGTAGCGTCAAGCAACGTATACAATACTGCTTGCTGTTGGTTGTTGTCTCCGTTAACAGCCTAAATTATCCCCTTTTTAGTATTTTTTATACTTGAAAATAGAAATAAAATACTATATATACTACTTTTATGATTTTATAAGAAGCAGTTGAGTTGAGCACTGCTTGCATTTGGTTGTTGACTCCGCTAAATTCCCTAATTAGGTAATAAATTGCTAGCAAAAACTCTTACGGATTATTATGGAATATTTTTGTGAAGTCGTTAGATGTCAGTCATGAGGTTTGGGATGCCTCCTTCAACCTTTTCACTGAAACGTTATCCACCGAATTGAATTATAGACCATAGAAAATGCAAGAAATTATAGTTTTAAATGATTTAAATCATTTTTTTATTTTGTATTTATTTCTCAAATATTTTTAATAATAATTAATATTATAATAATTAATTAATGCTTGTAACATAACAAATATTCACTTATTTCATTGTTTGAAATTTTCCTCTGCGCATAATTCATTTTGACAGTTTTTCACATGCTCTACAGAATGTCGTCATCTTAGATTGATTTTGTTTTATAATTTTTATTGGATTTCAAAGATTTTCACGTCTCTGCGCACCTGCAAGCGTGGACAAAGTCGCCTTTCTACCTCGGTTTCAAGCAGAATGCTCAACTTCGCTCGGCGCCTTTTCGAAAAACGTGAAAACACAAAATGTATAATTTAGTTGATTTTGCTTCGTTTTTATCTTTGCTTCAATTTCAATTTGAATTTGTTTTCAATGTATAATTGGGGTCGCTTAGCTGCTGTTGGATTTATCTTATTTTTGTTTGTTTTTGCAACCACAATACATTTAAATATATATATATATATATATATATATATATATATATATATATATATATATATATATATATATATCAATATACTTTTGTATTTCTTTGTTATTTATATATATACAATACACATAATAGATTTATAGTAAAATTTGGTGAGGAAAATCTTGTTTTGTTTCGTTTACTTTCGTTTAGAGCGTAAAATGATTAAATTTCTTTTATTGATTTACCTTTATGAGTAAGTTGTACAATTAGAGAGCACAAATGTTAAAAAGTGTTTATCGTGGTGTAAATTTAAAAAACTTCCTTTAACAAATACCTTCAAGTTCGATTTTTGATTGTTTCGCGTGATTTGTTCTTCTTCATTCTTTTGTGTTTTTCTTTTAAGTTTCGGTAAGTTAAGCAATATTTATGTTAGAAACAAGAATATAGCTCTGAAGCTTCTTGGCAATATCTGTAAGATCTGTGATGTTTTCGTAAGTATAAGATCGAGTGCCTGAGAAACAGACAGAAAAGAGAAGAGTGTGATAAAGAGAGAGAGAGAGAGTGCATGTACTTGATGTTTTCTTTCAGTTTTTAATTTTGTTTTGATCTCGAATATTGGGTACCAATAAATTGCCACAAACCGCCAGGCTATCCGGCCCAGTTCGCTGGAGTTCATTTAAATATGTAAGTTCTTTAAGATAATTGATTATATTTAAAAACTTGGACCCTAGTTGAATTTTGCCATAATTTTGGACTAACGCGCACAAAGTTTGTAGACATACCAAGGATAAGAAAAGGAAAGCAAAAGCAAAGGAGCAAAGTAGACTATTCATAAGGTAAAAGAGCTTTCCAATGGATCAACGTCTAGCATCTACACACGTAACATGTAAATGTATATTTAATTCACTGCTGCAAATTCTCTGTTAGTTTCGGTTACTATTTCTGTTTGTGTTTCTGTTTTTAGCATGTATTTATCATTTCACTAAAAAGTAGGAACTTCTGTCTGTTTTTTTTTTCATTTTCATTATAAACTGTTTTTTGTGAGTTTCCATTGTAGTTTTCATGTTGTGTCAATTTTCCAAAAACTGAACTCAGGTGTACGAGAAACGAATCAATATCAATAAAGCACGTAAGCACAGATTTCGCTAGCTATAATAGGTATGTACGATTATATATATATATATATACATACATATATATATGTGTGTATATTCTGTATATATTTCATATATACGTTGCCAGCGCTCTCCAACCGCCAAAGTAAACAAGAAAAATCTCTTAATGCAGTACGAACGCAGCAACGCTTCTTTTCCACTTGAATTCCTTGCACTTTCTGCTAAAACCACGCACATAAATTTATTTGCTACTAAAAATACTAATGAGCACACAAATCTATAAAATCTATAAAATATTGTACCAAAAACATTTGAAATAAACCTCTTAAAAAAGTATACTGTAACGTTAATATATAAAATTAATCATTAATGTTCTGTCTTTCTTCGTTGGCAAAATATTTAACAAATTCTCTATGCTTTCATCTATTCATTGTCATTGTCTACGACCACAACGACACGCACTCGGCTTCGGTCCGTAATCTTAAAATAATTTCGATTTCTTAATCAATTTCCAATTTTCAATACTTTCCGCTTTTGCTGCACTTCCGATATAACTTAAATCCTAATGCCGTTGTTGCTGCTCTAACCCAAACACGCTGCAAATTCTTTACTCTCTTTGTCGGGTTGGTGTGGTAAGTGTGTGATGCTCGCTCAGAGCGGAAATGAGGGGACATCGCATTACACTGAGAATATGATTCATATGACAAATATGGTTGATATGTTTCTGTTGCTGCATATGTATATAAGTGTGTTGCGCATGTTGTGAATCGATGTGAATTGGTTTTAAGGAAAATGCGTTGCACCTTTCATACCTTTTCCCGACATTTGCATTCAAGGGCTTGCTGCTTCTGCTTTCAATAAAATAATCCATAGATTATAGCTACAATTACACATATAGCACACGTACACATATAGCATGTAAGTAATGCAGCAACTAAATCGGACACCCACACACATACGCAAGTGTCTGTAAGTATGTATGCCAGCATGTGTGCATATGCAATTCATATTTACTTAGTCTTGATTTAGTTAGATTCACAATATGCATTTTGGTAAAACGTCGTCATGCAGCTCGACACGTACAACTTATAACTGTTCGCTAGGCTTGGTTTAAACTTTACTTTAAATATATTTATGTTTGTTTGTTTTTTTCTTGTTTTTCTTTTCATATATTTTCTTTATATCCTTACGAATCCCCCTCAAGTCCCGCGTCTGAGTTGCGACTGTTACCTCGGGCAGGCTTCGTTCATTAAATGTAAGTGTTAATCTGATAAATTTTTAATTATTAAATTCTTCAATGTACTTGTAAACTATGTATTCAGTTTCTTGCTTTCTTATAGATTTCTCATTTTTTTGTTTTTCATTTATATTTTTCTCTACATGTTAAAGTAATACTTGTTAGTGTTTCTCAAATAGCTGCATTGCGTATTTTGCACTCGTTATGATGTATGTACTAAGTATGTATATGTATATAGTTCTATTAATTCGCATGCTGCTTTTCTCGGTGTGTCCTTCTTTGTTCGTTATCAACATAAGCACGCTGTCGCGCCAATTGCATCCGTGTTCTGTATCTATCTGTATGTATATTATCGTTGGGCTAAATATTTGATTACGCTTTGAACGCTCCATACCAAAAAGCCGGCGCACTAACATCATTTCATAATGCATTTCGATTGATTTCGGTTGAGTAAGTGTGAATGTAAATATGTGACTGACTGTGTGCGCGTGTGTGTGTTTCAGTGGCTACGTATCTTTTGTGTATGTCTTTAGATTGTTTTACACAAACACATAAATATTTAATGATTCAATTTTACACATATTTACTTTACGTTACTTTCTTAGTTTCTCATATTTTCAATTGTTTTGTTTTCTTAGGTTTCCTGTTGTTGCTTGTAAGTAATTATAGGTTTTGAAATACTTGTATGAAATTTTTGATTTGTCAAGAGTTCTCATTTGAAATTCTAGCAGTCGTGGGTTTGATATATATATATATATATATATATATATGTATATACATATATGTATTTATAATTATCTCTTTTACCTTGTATCGATGCGCTAACAAAACGTCATATACATATATATATATATTTATATATGTATTCATATAGTAGACATAGACATAGGCATAGACATAGAGCATATATGTATATGTATGTATATATAAGTTAGTTTGTAGATTAAGATTAGGATAGAATGTATACATGAAACGCTAGAGTTTGTTTTAAAATGTATGTACGTTAAGCATTTGAGTTACATGAGAAATATGTGGGAGTTCGTGTGTGTACTTAGTCTATGGCTAAAGTATGTTTTTTTTCTTTTTCATTTTGTTTGTTTTGTTTCTGTTGTAGAGCTTCGAAGGAACTCAGACACACATGCAAATTTGTCCCTAGCTTAAGCCGTACCCAACCATATACGGAATATGAGTGCAGGCCTTTATTTTCCTAGGTAATTAGCAGTTTGCGACTTGTTTGATAATTGTAAATACATTTGACATTATTTTACTGTTGCTTTTCGTACACGTTTTATGCTTCAAATTTACCATTTCAGTTAATTGTTAATTTTAAATTACGATCACTGCTACTTATACTTATTAGCTAAATCCATATCATTCAGTTACAGTTACAATTAGTTTATTAATCAATATTCTTTTTATTTCTTTTATTTTCTCTTTTCTTTTGTTTTTTGTTTTGTTTTCTTTTTTGTTTTGTTTTTTGTTCTTTTGCGCCAACGTATAAATAATTTCACTTTCTAAATATATATAAACATTGATGTGTGTATAGTTAGTTGTGCCTGTCTGCTTGTGTGTGTGTGTGTGATTTTTCTTTCTTAATGGTTGTGTTGGGGTTCTTTTTGTAAAATTATCAAAAAATCATTGAGTTTTCTTTTTGTTTGTATTTGCTTCGCTAAAAACACTTATATGTCTTTCATGTTGGTATGCTTACGTCTAGATATAATTATGATTTTTGAGATTTACTTTCATAGCTTAAAATTTGTTTTGTTTCCTGTTTCATGTTTTGTTTTAGTTCAACATATACTTATATATATATTTTAATCTTAACTCTTTCTTTATGTGTACATACATATATTTTGATAATTTAACAACATTTACAAATACACACACACACAGAAGGTTTACGTACGCATTTTACATTGTTTTTCTTTTGTTTAACTGCTTTTAAAAGTATTAACATTAATTTTTGTTTTTCTCTCTTTTGTGTTTTAATGCTAACGAACGAACCGATCCACTAATTGATAATGCGGTAGATGCTTTATTTTTATTTAATTCGAATTAAATACATTTCAGCGCCTTCATTTCTTGGCTTTCGATTACACTTAAAGACTGATGGGATAGTGTTTGCTTGTTTTTGTTTTCTATAAATTACTGTTACGTTACTCGTACCGCTTACAAAATGAAAATCGTTTAAAAACTGCTAAAATGCGTTCATGCAATTTAAGTTAATTTTGCTTTAAATTTATCGTTTGTTTTCTTGTAAAAAATTAGGGTTATCAGTTATCAATGAAAGTTTTGCATCACTTAAAATATAATAACAGTAAATACTCATACATAATAAAACAATGTTTGTTTTCCTTTTGCTTACTTCATTGTTTAACATAAATTGTGTTTCGCTTTAGGCTTCCTCCTTCCCTTGCTGCAGGACTCGACCCTCTGCTGCTTCCTAAGACCAAAACACAGTACAGTGCAATTAAGTTAATTCTAAGTTCGCTTCGTTTCCTCCTTCTCTCTATGCAATGCAACTTACTTATGGACTACAGTTAAGATTTAAGTTTAAGCTTATGATTATACGACGTCGCTGATTGTTTAGTGGGCTGTTTGTGTGATTCCCCTTTCTCTGCTGTTGTTTGTTGGTTTGTTTGTTGTTGATGTTCGGTTTCTTTTACACTTGAAGTTCGAAATTGTATTCTTCATAACACATATACAATATATTGATATATATATGTATATTGATTGTAAAGTTTTGTTTATTAAGTTTTTGAATTTCTGTAGTTAGTGCTATGCATATTTTGTTTGATATAATGAGAACAGTATTTAGATATTAGATTTTGTTTGTATATAAGTAGCTATAGCTCTTGCATCGATTGTTGCTGCTGTGTTTGATGGGCTGGGTTGTTTGTATTGTGGAGTGGTTGGGCTCGCTTCTCAGTTGAAGTGGGTGTGGTGGCGATTGCCTTGCATGCCGCTTGTACTACGAATAATAGATTGTATCTGTTGCTGCCAAAAGAACTGCCGTAGTGCAATGCTGCTGTTGGCACTTAGTCAAGTTCAGTGAACCTGACCACGGGTCGGATTCTAGATGTTCGACTTGGAGAAGCTCACGCGCAAATGGTTTGACTCGGACAGCTGATGATTGTGCATTTTGATCAGTGCCAGGACGGCCTCCTCCACCGACGACAGTTGCAGCAGCGCCATCTTGCGGTCCTTGCTGTAAAATAATACGAAATCGAATTAGATACATTCTACCTCTATAGTCCTTTCAAATATTTACTTACGGGAAAAATTTGAATGCTTTAACTTCAAAACTGTTGGAGGTGAAGGCTTCTTTGATGTCATCCTCGGTGCAGGATGAACTGTAATATGCAAGAGAAGAGCGTTCGTTCGCTAAATTAACACCTATCGATTTAAATTCGCATGCTGTGCGTCTATAGATATCGCATAAAGACTCCTGCGCCCCGTCCCCAACACAGCGGGCATAAACACAGCCACAGCCACAGGCACAGGCAGAGGCAGAGGCAGAGGCACAGGCACGGCTACAGGCATGGCCGTAAGCATATAAATTCAAACGGCAGGCATCGCCCCGCCCCATTGGCCCCCTCGTGCAGCACACAAAAACCTGGCGGGGCGCTTTGTCATATTTGGCAGACAAAGCGTCGCGGGGCGTTCGCCTCTGACAATGGCTGCGACTGTGAATGCGACTTTGGCAGTGGCTGGGGCTGTGAATGAGCCTCGGGTTTGGGGTTTGGAGGTTCGAGTTTTGGTGCTGCCGCTCATAGCGGTAATTGTAATTGCCCGCGTGGCGTTGCTGATGAAAAAACCAACTCCAGCTGTGCGTGCGTTTCGCAGGAGGTAAAACGCAGGGCGTAGGACGCAGGACGCAGGACACCTTCAAGCGTTAGTTGCGATGTTATACAAAGGATACTTACGGAATGTTACTTAAATGCAGTGTCGCCGATGGCGGGTAGATGTTCTGATAGTTCTTGCTGCCGGGCTTCTTGAAACGGTGCAATGGATTCTGTGAATAGTCACGTGTGAGGCCCGCATCCGGCTGTCCCTCCTTGGGCAGCTGCACGGCCTGATGTTTGCTGGCCATGACACGTATTGGCTTGCCCCATAAACGTAATTTATCAAGGTGAGACATGGCTGCAAACACAAACAAAATAAAACACAATGTTAAAACGTTAAAACGAATGGCAATGCATGAATTTAGTGGCGAAAGTTGTGCCGAGGGAGCTGCCTCGCCCAACTTGTGCGGGTGATAGAATATTTGTTCACGTTCCTCTCGTACATACAACATGTGTTTCCACATGTGTATAGATGCAATTTACTATATACGAGGCACATACATGTACACGCTGTTCTACAAGCTGTAAAATAAAGTTGGATCCAGCATTCCATGCTATTACCTCCGACTGCCCCCTCCCTTTCGGGACTGAGACACAGCAATAAGTACTGGCAAATATTTACATACTCAAATGTAACTGCAACTTTATCAATGTCGTCTGCCTTTGGTGATTTACAAGCAAATGACTCGCCATAAAATGCATCGCCCACAAAAGTTTGCGCTTGTTTCTGTGTCGCTTTTTTACTCTTTGGCTGCCCTCGATCCCTCGATCCGGACCCGAAGCTTCTATCTATGTCATTTGTTTCCCATGGTCTCGGCAGTCATAACACCTGCGGCTCGACTGCAACAAAACACGTCGCTTGAACGGAGTAAACACTGTTGCCGCCAGCTTCATATTCGTTTTCAATTACGATTACGATTGCGATTTCAATTTCGATTACATTTTTATTCAATTTGCTGTCGAGTCATGCTGGGACTAGGACATGGCTGCCCAAGAAAGCACTTGTCCCTTTTTACATTATTTTAATAAATTATATATAACATTTTATCATTTTGCGCAGTTGTCACGAGCTGAGCGCACGGGGTGGGCATTGGCTGCGTGGAAAGTGGATGACATCGCTCAGGGCTCTGCTTATGTTTTATTGTTAAATAATACGCTTACTCAGCCGTTTATTGTTTGCCTAATGGATTAAATGATTTTACAAAAAAGTAAGGCTTGAAAATATAATAAATTGTAAAATAAAAGGCTGTCTGCCAGAGGACAGCGAAATGACGACGAGGCAACAGCCGCAGCAGTGACAAACGCTTCTTCCATTTTTCCACATGCGACTCTTTATATACGACTCTTTATATACGTATATATGTATGACAAACACTTGTAATAAAGATTAATGTGGAGCCGAGAGAGGGCCTGGCGCGCTTCGCTCTGCTAGCCCAAAATGTGAGGACCAACTTTGCCTATCATCTCAGCGCCTTTGAAAGGGGCTGCAGCTGCGCTCGCCGGGGCAGTGGCTTTCGTGGCTTTCGGCCAGGGGCCCCAGCTCAAAAAGTATCTTAAAGTTTTAATTACCAGCCTGACCAGTGGCGGCAACAACAACAACAGCAACAACAACAAATCATTATTAACTTACAGGACATAAAGAACAAAAAATTGTAAAAAGTGCACGCACAGCTGAGCACCGTAGAAATACCAGAGCGTCCCAAAAACAAAGTGCGAGTTAGCAAAGTTAGCCCAAAACCCAAAAATGACTTGTAGAAGTGTCTGTCAGGATTTGTGAGTGTGTCAAAACGGGTTAAGTCCTTTCAGCCAACAACAAATGGAGTATATAATTAAAATAATACACCAAGATTATGGCAATTTGAGCCTGAGATGTGCGGGAACTCAGGTGATATTAACTGATCGAAAAAAAGCTGCCGTCTTACAAGTTGATAATATATTACATTGACAGATGGTGCGCACTCCGCCCAAAGTCAGTTCATAAAAATAAACTTTGCTGTGGCCAAACACTGCATAATTAATTTGCCGCACGCCGGACACTCTTATCACTTAACGCTAAACTTTGCCAAGTGACACATGGCGTACACACAGCACACAGATACATGTGAGTGTCCGTCTCTCTCTGTCTCAGTTGCTGAAATATTTGTTTGCATTTATCGTAAATACTTTTATGCGGCTGCTGCTGCTGTTGCTGCTGTTGTTCATGCTAAATATTTTGCAGTAATTTGTATAGCAAAAATTTATTTACGAGAGAGAGAGAGAGAGAGAGAGAGAAGGGGAGATAGAGTGGAGCAGGCTACTACATAGAGCAGTGTAGCGGCTGCTGTGCGTGTGCCTATCAATTTATATGAGAGTTGTGTCTATAGTTTGTTATAAGTTGTGCACAAACTTAATCCCGGCACGGCAGCCAACAAATGGCGCGCGTCCGGCCAGCAGCCATTTGCAGAAAGTCGACGGCGTCGCCAAGGCCCGGCCGAAAGGGCCATTATAATATTTCCCACACACCTTGGACCTGCCTGCTCAAGTGGAGTGGACTCTGCCGAGCCCGCCCACTGCTTATTGTTTTTTCATTGTGTGTGTTTTGTGTTTTTGTCTATTTGTGCCTTGGCTTTGCCTCTTGATTGCTGTCGCACTTTGTTTGGTCCGAGTTGGGTCTCTTGGAGTTGGACTCGGACTTGGTCGTGGTGTGGTTCTGCATCTGTCCGGTGTCGGGGTGTCTGGGTGTCTGGCTGTTTGGCTCGTAGTCGCATCGTTCTCTTGACTTCATTTACACTAAAAAAGTGCTTTTTCGCTTTTACGCTGTAATTCGTATGCTGAGTGTGCAATCGTAGCCGTATTTTGTACGCAACAACAAACACCGTACGGTCGTCCTCTTGCGAGACACTTTGATATGCATGGTGTGGGCTGGATCGCTGGCTAGGGGATAGGACATCTGCTACCTGGGCAATAGACGGGGCTGCCCCTGAGTCGGTAATCGTCTTTGTTCTGCCAGAGTTGCGAGAGTTTTGGGCAAAGTAACGAATGAATTTGTTAATATTTTATGAGTGCATAAGTGCGCACTCACCGACCAACACCCAGGCACCCAAACAACCAACATACTTACGCGACGACTTCACCTGAACAAACGAACGAAAACGGACGGGCGGACGACCGGACGGACAGCACGGGCGGCAGAAAGGCTGGTGGCAACCGAACTCAGCCGGAAGTGTTTGCCATTTGGCAGCTCTCGCGGCACATTAGTAGTCTGTGTGTTGACGCAACGCCATTAATATTTCCACATGCCAGAGGCAAGGCTCTGTGCGTGTGTGTGTGTGTGTGTTTTGGCTGTACAATAATTTGCTTGTCGAATGGCATTGGTTTTGTTGCCACAAATAAAGCGAGCCATTTTGTTTGTGTATCTACAATAGCTTCATCAACTGCACCACACGCTGCGGTTTACCCGTGCTGTCAACTCATTGACAAATACAATTAACAATACGCTCGACACGATACGTTGGCTGCCAGGTGAAAAACCGTCCAAAATAAATAATCGAGTTCAAATTCAAGATATTTAAATCCAAAACTAAATGAGCGAGCGGAAAAAAGCGCGAGTAAAGGCGAAGAGACAAGTTTCGCATTACTTGAACGTTCATCCGCTCAACGCTGGAATGCCTTTGAGCTCAAATTTTCAGCAGAGAAATAATAATAATTGAAAAATTTAATTGCGTGCAGCACAAAGCATATTTTTACGGATCATCAAAGCTAATGGTCAACGATTGCTGTTGTTGTTGTTGCTGGTTGACATTCTCTTAAATTCCATTATTAAATATTTTAATAGAAAGCAATGGAAAGAAAGCAAAGCACCCGACTGCGTAATACTCGCTCACTGCCAACAATTATTTGAAATAAATTAAATAGAAAAAGAAACAATTTCACGAGCTCAGTCTACGCCTATTCAGGAGTCAGCTGACACAGGAGCCAATATACTCGTCCCTATTGTAAGCGAGCATTGAAAGTGCCAGCAATAGCCCCTGTCCCTGGTGGCATTTATTTGTTCAGTGGACATTCGTGAATGGCGGCCAGCTTTCAGCTTGCAGTCGCGCAATTTGCTGACAATTTCCGCAGCAATGTTTAACCGACTTGCTCTGCACTGCATTTAAATTACAAATTTAATTAATTTGAGCGAACGAAAAAAGTATATTCACTCGATATAACGGATATGTGCAATATGTAAATATGTGGAAAATTATTTGTTAAGCAGTTAAGCGTCAGCAGCTTGTGTCATTATTGCATGTCGCACGCCCCAAAGCGGCTTAGTGCACGGCATATGCGATCGCCAGCTAATGAGCTCCGACTGCTAGAACTAACGGACAACGGCGCGTATGCGCAATGCTCCAATACAGGTCGCGTGGTCGCCTTCAATTTTCAATTAAGCGCCTAGCGGCAACAGAACTCTGACTGCTTTTGAGTTCTCTTGCAGATGAACCGAACTGGACCAGGACCAGGCCGACCCCTGGCCGTCTTCCGGACCAGGGCCGTTGCTTGTCAAAGTATTAAATGGAATAAAACCAAATTGAAATTGAAAAGGTGTCGCTGTCAGCGCGTTGCTTGTTTTTCGTGTTTTTTGTTTTTTTGTTTTTCGTAATAAAGTGGAATTTGGCACGTCGGTTGGGTGCTCTTAACGCCTCGCAATGCGCGGCGATTTTCATTTCGTTTAATGCGCACACAAACAGCCAAAGGGAAAGCGCTGTGTGGAGCATCGGAGGGGGACTGCGGCAGGCTGCCTGACAATGGCAAAGTGCACACAAATAAATGCAATAAAATGATTGGCATATCCCGCTGAGCAGGAGCTAAAAACGAGCAGCATGGGACAGTCCTTTGTCGGCCCCGGCGATGCCCAGAACGGGAAAGAGCGAGAGAGGGGGAGAGGGATGTGACAGCTTGGACTGAGCAGCAACGGGACCAGGACGGACCAGGTGTTGGGCAGGCGCTGGTAATAAAGCGCTTATAAAATTTCATTTATGCGCACAGGCAGCAGCGAATCGAATCGCTCGGCTCGACTCTGCTCTGCTCTGCTCGCATTGCTGCTGCTATGCTCTACTCAACTGTGCATATCTCTCCATTTGCCATCTCTTTCGCTTTAAAAATTTTTATTATTAATACATTTTGTTTGCTGCATTTGCAGCTGCAGCGTCAGCAACAACAACATTGGGCAACAGCGGCTGCCAAAGATATGCAATGTTTGGAATTTAATGTTGGAATTTTTCATTTTAAACAAGCTGCAAATTGCAGTTGCCGCTGCCCTTGCTCGCATTTCATTTATTTTTTGTTCGCATACCCTGTACCTATGCAATAAAGGTTAGCTCTGATTGCAGTCATAGCAGATCCAAAGGGCAGCTGCCCTTCTTGCCCACCCTATATACCTAGCAACTCTATATACTCTATGTGTATGTACGATGATGCATTACAGGGCATGCTCCAGCTGGGCATACCCCAGCATAGCAACCTGTCATGCTTTTATTCTTCCCTTTGCTAGCTGATGCACCTTTCACCGGCGAAACGAGTACAGATTTTTCATTACTTTTGGGGCGGATCGTGGGGCGGGGTTGCTGCGTTGTCTGTTCCGGAATGTTTGACTTACCCAAATAAGCTTGCTGCGGCTCTGCCATTTGTATGAGTGCCGAGTCCTTTTTGTTGTACAATATCTTTACACGTTGCACATCGCCGTATACACCTGTGAATTGCGAAATGGTTGGTATTATTAATATGGATTTCAGTTTATTGCAATGACGTTAAGAGTACGTGGCAAAGAGGGTTAACATTAATACAAAAATCCACTAAGAACACACATTGTAGCTGCAGCTGCTGCTGCTCAGCACCTGCTGCTCCGGGTCTAATGAATATTTCCCAAAAATTTGAGTCTCTGTGCTTTAGGCAACAATAAATACTCGCCCCAGCCAACGAGCCAGTTCTTACGATGCAATCTACAAAGTAGAGCGCGGCCATAAGAGGCGACTTAAGCGGCGCTCAATTCGAATGGCGGCCCAGGAAATTCGGACAGCTCGCGGAGCATTTTATGCAACGCGCAAGTGTTGCTGCCGTCAAAGGACGAAAGTTTTATACACCACCAAAAAGCCATAACGTGTACGAAGATGGTTTTCTCAGCCGCTGCTTCCGCTCTATTCCCCGCCCTGAGCTGTCGTCTAGCAGGTGCGGCTGAGGCAGCTACGTATTATTGCCGGAACGAAGCCGTTAGTATCATGTACGAAACTCATAACTAGCTCAATAAGTTTTCCCAGCTATTTTTTACGACCGACTCCAGGCAATGGCTTGAGCCTCTCGAGCTCCGCCACCTCTGCTCTGGCTACGTCCGGGCTCCGGTTTGCCGCCGCAGCCGGCAGCATACATTTTAAGGCTGCGACACGCGGCTGATTTTACAGCTGTCAGACAAGGTGTAAGTGTGACGTCGGGGAGTTCGCGAGTTTCGCTGCTGGCCGCGTTATTGAATTGAATTTTATGGCTTTACTTACGCGACGACTCCGCCAAAATGCAATATGCACTCGCTCGCGCCGCTCTGGCAGCATCTTGTGCCGTCGAACTTTAAGATACTTTAAGTGCAGAACAAAAGTATTTGCCAGCGATTTCCCTCGCCCGAGCAACGGACTTTGCTTTGACAGCTGCCGGAGCGGAGGTGGAAACACACTTACCCTATGCTACCCTTGACCAGCAGTCCGTGTGTAGCCAATCAGCGGCAAATTTGCAGCAGGGCGCAAATTGCCATCAAGCATAAAAAATAGTTGTTGGTAGCCAGTAGCTAAAAGGTCGCAGCGCCGTCCTGACGCTCTCGACCACACCCAATGCAAACAATGTAAAGTGCAGGCGCCCTCGGTTGCCCAAGACAACAAATCGAATAATGCGAAAAGTAAATTTTCAACTTCCCCTGCCCCTGCCCCTGCCCCAAACGCCTCTCTCCTAAAACAGAGCGAAAAAACACATTCGAAGAGCAGTGGCAGTAAAACCGAGTGGAAGCAGTGGAAAGGAGCGCTAACAAGTTACAAAAGTAGCAATAGAAATGCAGGTAGTAAATAGTGCGGGAACATAGTTCAACAGTTGGCAGTAAATCCATTTTATACAGTCGACTGGCTGCTCGACTGGCTGACTGCACAGAGCGCAAACCTGAAAGAACTGTGAACTGAAAAACTTGACTTATGCCAAACACCGAAAAATTTCGTTTGCTTCAAATTGGCTTGCCGTAGCAACAATTGCAGCAATAAAGCAAGCCAAGCGAGCCAACTTACTCGGGCAAGCATCGGACGTATCTGCTGCCAGGCATCGGCCATGGAGCATATTGAATGCCAGTCTGCTGGCCGCCAGCCAGCACTGCGCCAGCATTAGCAATAGCTGGCAGCAGGCAGCAGACAGCAGACAGCAGCCAGTAGCCGGCGTAATATCCAGCAGCATTCCAGTCCGACTCCAGCGGGGCGTGTGAGCAACTGCGGCTCTGTCAGCCGGTTGCCATGCAAAGTGGCTGAAGGCAGCCCGCCTCCGGCTAGTCAGCCAGTTTGCCAGTCAGACTTTATAATAATTTATTATCGCAAAAAGATTTAGCTATATTTGTACAGCCATGCGGCTAACTTTGAATATGTTTGCATACTTTCTGGCGCTCGAGCGGATTCCCCCGCGGCCCATTAGTCGTATATTTTAGATGAAAAAATATAGCAGTTGTCCGTCGCTTAATGCAAATTTTTCGTGTGCCTTGTGGCCTCTGCGAGGCTGCCTGAAAACTTCAATGATCAGGCTAAGTGAAATTCTAGTTAAGTTACCATAAACTCGCTGTGAAATCTGTGGCTGGCTGAAGTCATTCGAAGGCAGACACTCAGCTAGCCAGCTCAACGCCTAGCATTTTAGTTAAACGAAACTTGTTAAATTATGAAAAGGTTGCGTGGAAATCATTTGCACAAGCTTCTACCTTTTTCCGGTCAGAGCACTTTATCAAATCGTGGCACACACACACACACACATGCGGCACATAAAATTTTATGAAATTATTTGTGCGCCCAACAAAAATCACGCACACGGCTCGCAGCGAGCTCATAAAAATTCAATTAAACACGTTTCAACAATATTTTCGGCAGTGATATAAATTTTTAGCACGCCATTACAATTACATAAGCCGATTACCAATATTACACACACACACACACACACACACACACACGCTACACATTCGCATCTCAATATGTTATACTAAACGATTTGCAGACTGATTAAGTTTTTATTGTGTATGCAAAATGAGGGTCAGAAGCTGTGAATGCCCCAAAAAGTAGGCAACAGTTTCAATGCCAGATATGGGGTTCGATTAGAATGTCTGACAGCCCAACTGGCATGCGGCATGTGGCATATGGAAAGCAGCATGTGTCAAGTGTCTAAGGAGCGTGTCACAGACATCGTAACATTGAGCAGGGCAACCGGTTGCTGCCGGGTCGCCAGCTCAATTGACTCTTTCGGGGCTGGACAAACAACAAAGCGCTGTCAAAACTAATAAAATGTCTGCTTTAGAAAGGGTTGAGCTCCTAAAAATAGGCCTTTTTTCTATTTGGCTGGGATCAATCTAAACGTAAGCGTTTGAAGTGCGCTATTTGCGAGGGGCGTTGCAAGCTTTGCGTATGCCACTTTGATTATTTGATATGCAAACAGCTTAAAGCCAAGAGCATCAGCAACTGTGGCTCACGAGCCACGACTGAATTGCAAAAAGTGCCCCATACGCGTGGCCGTCAGACATCGGCGCTCGCGTCATGTGTGAACATTGTGGTTAAGCTGCTAGCACACCTGGCTGCCATTAACATAACAAATGGCTTCCTCTGTGTGTGTGTGTGTGTGTGTGTGGGGCCAATCGCCTGTTTGTTTGCCGTATAATTTGCTTCGAGTGTCACTCGTGGCGAGGTTCGAGTGCGCTGCCACGTTCGAGCTACTTGGAAATTCAAAAGTTATTACATAAAATTTTAGCGCTGCCATTTAGTTGATTGGCCGCTTAGACTGCCTGACCGCACAGCCGTCATGTCGCCTGGCGAGTTTATCTAAATCTATTGGCACGCCATGCCGAGCCAGGGACTGAGTCCCAGCCATGGTAAGCAGTAAGACGCTTTAGAGCGTTCAGCTTATCGACATTTCTCGCTTGCTGTGTGCAACGGGGCGTATGATACTCGTACATCTAACAATTTTCTGCTCCACGCTTCACTCGCTCCGCTCTGCTCGCTTCCTGGCCGTCTGCTGGCGCTAAATCAGCAATCGAAGCTTTATTAGCACTGCAGTCAGCTGCCAACTGGCAACTGGCAACTGGCAAGCGAAAGGCCACTGCTGGCAGTTGCTGGCTGCAGTTAGTCTTAACTGTGGCTAACGAGCTGCTGATAGGATTTACTGTGGCTCAGTTGCTTTAAGCTGCCCTTAGTTGTACGGCTCCTGCGGTTAGGCGACCAGGCCCTGCTGCTTTTATGTGCATTACAGTAGATCTAACAACAACAACAACAACAACAACAGCTGACACAACAAAAGTAATAATCATTTTTAAGCAATTAATTCGTTTGGCAAATTTTTGTTTACTTTATCAGCGATAAGTCCGAATTGCTGACAGAGTGAATACAATGCAATTTGTACAGAAATTCCACACAAGCGACTGCGTGTGTGTGTTGTAGCTGTGTTCATTTGTATCTAAAGACAATCAGTTTAAGCCACAGCCAGTTGGGTCCGCTCCACGCTGCCTACAAGCTGAACCTTTTGCACTGTGGTTGCGTGTGTTTGTCAGAAGTTTATATTTGGGTATTTAAACTCAAATTAAATGCATTTGCATGCAAACAAAGCGCACAGACCCCACACAGCGAGAGAGAGAGACAGACACAACACACATGTCGCTGTGGGTAAACAAGCCGCAACAACAAACCGTTTTGTGACACCAGAGACAAAGGCGACAACAGACTTAGCATTGCTCTGCACATTTCTGTCTAAGTTGTGTATGCTGCAAGTGTGTTTGTTGTGGTTGCCAAGTTTTGTGCGTTTTATGCTGCTGTAGCACAAAAATGCCAGCCAGCCAGCAGAGGGCAGCAGCGCCATTTTGTGTTGTGGCAACAAATCCATTATGCTGCAATTATGCGCCACACTTGGCAGCAGCAACAATGGCAACAGCATTGTGGCCAACAAGCCGGGCTGCAGGCTGTGGCAGCAATCGAAGTATTTTGGTAATTAAATAAAACAAACAGATAAAGGGACACGAGACGAGCGAGGGCTGTCCTCGGGCTGGCACTGAGAGCATGTTATATGCAGCGCATGTGAAAAGTCAAATCTAAATGCTATAAAGTAGTTAAGCAACGCACACACACACATACACATGGACAGGGAAATCGTTGCTGGCTAGGGCCAGCTGAAGTTGCAATTCAAACAGCAAACCCCATTAACTTTACAAAGTTAGTTAAATTCATTTAGCAAACAGACATGCCGCATACGCCAGACGACAAAAAGGCAGTAAGAAGACAATAACGTTGCTAAAAAGCCACCGGCTTCCCCAGCCACCCAACCACCCAACCACCCAGCCACTCAACTATCCAAAACAACGAACTATGAAAAGTCACAAGTAAATTTTATTTCAATTGTTAAGCCAGCAAAAACTGAGCGTCTCTGTGTGCGTGTGCACACACATATGCATACAGTTTGACAGGGTGAGCGAGCGAGGGAGACAGCACAACAGGCACACACACAATGGCAACAGGAGGAGCAACAACTACAAGTGCAGCAACAACAAGCGCAATGATAACTAAATAAATGGACATTTTTATAGCTATGCACTTCCGCACTCAATCTTTTGTTGTGCGAGAGCGTGTGTGTGTGTGTGTGAGAGTAGGTGTGTGTGTGTGCTGCAGGATGAGCGCACTGTTAAATCATGTGTCCTCTATATATATATATATATGTATATATCTGTATATCTGCACAGAGAGCCGCTTACTTGTATAACAATGGGCAACTGTTGCCGTCGGGTGGGCTGGCGGGCGGTCGGGCGGTCACGCGACATGGGTGCAGCAGGCGGTTGTTCGTGGGGCACGGAGTGGAGCGCACTTAATTCATGTAATTTTACATGCACACGAGCATGTCGCAGACAACGACAGCCAAGGAGCAACAGGATGCTGTTCAAGTGTGTGCCTGAGTGCGGTTTCACTTGTTGCCCGCTTGCCACTGAATGTTTTTTTAAATGTTTACGTATGCGTGTGCTCGAGCGGACGTGCATGTGTCTGTGTGTGTGTGTGTGTGTGTGTATGGTTAGTGTAGATTTATGCAAGTGCATATATTTTCATTTTCATTGTTTTACAATTTGTAAGCACAACTTATGACAGGATAACTGCCAGCCAGCAGGCAGCCTCTGCATATGCAACTGTTGCTGTCTCTCGTGCTCGTGGTCCACCATCTGGAGATAACGCTTAGACTATTTCAATTTCAAGCTGATGGATTTGCTACATGCTCCAGGCTAAAAGCTATTAGAAAGCCATTTGGAGTGCTTGCAATACGATAAATATAAATATATTTATATATGTATATATATATAGGTATAGGAAGGGAAGGCATTGCGGCAGCAACATTTGTTTGCTTTTATTTAATGCGAATTTCCGCTGATACTATTGCAACTCTCTGCTCTGGCTATGGCATTTGTATGCATTTAGGGTTTTATTTTGCTAACAACGTGGCTTGTAATAAAATACAAAGCAATTACTACCACAATCTGGCCACGACTTTAGTTGGGATTGCGAGAATACTGAAGGCATTGCAATGCTCCACTTTAACATTATTATATTATTTTTTCACTTTTAGTTTGCTTCAGGTAAACCCACTTAAGGCTTAAGTAGCCAATGCCCGTCCTGGCTGCACGGATTCAATTTTTCAAACATTTTGCTGGTCGTTTGTCTTGGATGTTTTCAATACGCTTGGCAGTGTTTTGTTATTTGGTGCCCGCCCACGCAGTTCTGTGACTTTTCGATATGCGGATAAATAATTCATGGCACTTTTCCTGATTGCACGTAGATGGCGTGAATTTTAAACGGAAGTACGCCAGCAATTCGCGCCAGGGGATTCCACGCGGGCTGGGTGGGAAGTTGGCTTAAAGTTGCGCTGGGGCTGCACAGCTGCAATACAGCAACTACAATGTGTGTCGGGCTGTCAGCCAGTCTGTTCTTTCCTACGGGGTCTAAATTCAATGAATAAACAAGTGTTCTACTAATAAAGTGGTCAAGAATTACATTTGCGGTTAAGAAGGCAGTGGCACAGCCAGGCAAGGGCAGGGGTCAGTGTGGTAGAGGCGAGAGAGTTCAACTAAAGATTGGATGCATTTTAAGAATTTGCCTTGCATTTTGCCTGGCTGAGCCACAGATATTGGTTACTTAAGTATATATATATAGTATATAGCATGTATATTGTATTTGGTTTTGTTTGTGCAGACGTACCAAAGAGGGTAAATAGAGCATCAGGCGTGACCATCTACAGAGAAAAAGAGAAAATAGAAGTTGTCAGTTAGCGAAAGTTTTGGTCGTAGATGTTTTACAAATCATATAAATCATAAACAATAAACATTGGAAATAATAGCAAATAGCAATAATAGTAGTTTCAGTTTGCATTCAACTCTGTTTCAGTTTCATTAAATTAACTATAAACAAAAAACAATTTAAACAGGTTTGGGTGAAACCAAATGTAAATAAAGGCATTTAAATATAAATAGTAGGCGGCTTCTGTGAAAATATTTATAGGCGAAATGCAAACTAATTACAGACTATGTAGGAGAACTATTGCAGTAAATATATATTTGTGATTAAATAGAGGGATTGAGGAGCACGCTAGGCATTGGTTAAATGTATATCAATTTCAGTTTTACCACTTGCGAAGTGATATTAAATCGGGACTGCACTTATGCTACATTCATTCAGGTCAGGAGCACTTACCTCTTCATTTAAATTCGATACGAGCAGCACATTCGAGTAGCCACGCATGGCAGGGGCGGCGGTCTGCAGGGCGCCGCTGTTGGCCAGCGAGAAGGCGGCCAAATTGGGCAGGGCGTTGCTGTAGCCTCCGCTGAGTGGGGTGCTTAGGCCCAAGGCGAAAGGCGGCAGCACGCCAGGTGCACCCAGGCCGTTGACTAGAGGACGCATCGAGCGTGAGAGAAAGAGAGAGAGATACATATATAGTAAAATATCAGTCTTCAGGCACGTTGCACTCTTGCATGCGACTTAATACTAGACGAATCGATAGCGAGTGTCAAAGGCAAAAAGTCTAAAATCAAAGCATTTTGTTGTGTCTGTGTGTGTGAGTGAGTGTGCGTGTGCGTGTGCGTGTGCGTGTGCGTGTGAGTGATTATGTAAGCAGGCGTTATTGGCACGAAAAATAAAACGATAATAGAAGGAAATTGTTCTGTTTGTGTTACCTATTTTATCACCTGTTAGTGAGGGCCGCTGACGGGCGGCAATCAAAAGCAGATCATTGGTATTCATTAAGCCGCCGGCTGTGGGCATGAGATCGACGCCAGGCTCGCCCGGTGGCAGCGCCGGATTCGTGAAGTCGCGAGACTTGTCATTGTTGTACTTGACATTCAAGGCGGTCAACTTGCTGTTGTCAATGCGCAAGGTGCAGCAGCCATTGTATATGTTCTGACCATCCAATATGGACTTTGCCTGCTGTGCGGAGTGGGCATCCGGATACTGGATGAGGGCCTGAGGAAGTACAATATGGATTATATATATTTGTATTACAAACTCATTGAGTCTTCGCTGTGCTCACCTGGAATGAATTGTTCTTGGTAAAGGTAACGATCTTCAGGACCTTGCCGAAGCGTTGGAATATCTGATGCAATATATCCAACGAGACGGGGTACATCAGAGTCTCGACAATGACGCGCAGCACCGTGTTGGGACCGCCGGCTGCATTGGTGTTGTTGCTGCCCGCAGAGGCATTCACAGCGCTCGTGTTGTTCTGCAAGATGGCCACGGTACTGCAGTTGTTCTCGCCCGAGTTGTTGGCATTGTTGCTGGTCGCATTGGCGGCGCACAGGGGCAACGGCGAGCCACCGGCTGGCGACTGAATGCGATAGTCGCTCTGCACCACCGACGAGTTCTGCTATAATGAACGGAGCAATGGAAGAGAGAGCGTTAAGTCAATTGACGGAAAAAATCATGTCTGGCAAAGTTTTTATTGGTTAAACGATGCACATGGCAAAACTTTGTGCATTAATCAAAAAACTTGCTGTGCAACAACAATTTATGCATGTCGTTCCGCATTAAAGGCAGCTAGGCGAAAATATGCTAAATATTTATAGCGGCAGGAGCAGAAACAGGAGCAACAACAACAACAGGTGATGAAGGAGTCGATGTAATGGAAACAGGAAGATCCCGCCCGGCCCAGCAACATAAATCTCAATCAAAATCAATAATATCAAGTACCGTAATAATAAAAGGAAATCAGAGTGCAGAGCGAGAGGGAAAACGGTAGGATGCTAAGGACGCAAGGACGACGTCAGGCCGTTCGAGCGCTGTCAGCCCCATGCTGCGCGGCAAAACTTCTTGCGTGAAATATACACGTTCTATCGGAAAACAATTTAATGACATTCGGAAGTAAATTTATTCCTATTCGTGCTGAATTTTGATTTCGAAAATCATAACGTAAACACATTCGACCGTCCTTAGCAGTCAGCCACCCTGCACACTGACCCCCCCTCTGCGCGTCCTAACGCGTTTTTTGTGTTTGTCAGCAACAGCATCAGCTTCAGCATCAGCAACAGCATCAAAGTTCTAGGCACACGTGAAGCCAAAGTCCCCCCAGGCGAGCCATTTGTTTTTGCTACCTCTTGCTAGATAAATTCTCGTAGGCGAAACAAAGCCGAAGGCAGGGAACTCGGCTCAGAGACTCCGCCTCGGGCGCTGACTTCTGGCTCGGTTTATAAAAATAATAAAAATTGATTAGAATTGCGCTGTGTGAGGTCTCTCCACGCACGCGGCGTATGTGTAATATGGAATGTGCGTGGCGTGAGGCGGAAGGAAAGTGGATGATGCTGCGGCCGTTACAATTGCCATTCAGTTCGGCTCGTAGTCTATGACTGTAATTTGATACTTCACTTTGCCTGATTATTATTACGATGAGACGATGACGATGACGTTGATTGTGTAAAAATTGTAATGTAATTGTAGAGCAAACGCTGCTGTTCCCACTCTCCCTCTCTCTCTGTGTGTCTTGTGCGCTGTTATCGTGCTTGGATGTACTTAAACTTTGCACATGTTAACTGAATGTCAAGTGGGCAATTGCAAATTGACTGCACTGATAATTGCGTCCAAACATTGTACTACAATTATGGCCGCCTAATAACAGGCCAAGTCACTTGACACATGCCTCTGCTGCTCCAGTATTCTGGCAACAAAGCCAGCCGCCAACTGGCTACATCATTAAACATTTTGTGCGTGCGTAATGTGTGTGTGTGGGTGTGTGTGGGTGTGTAAGTATGAGTGCTCGACGGCTCGCCTTCCCCTGTCGCGGTTTAGTCGCTTAATGAGTCAATTGTGCATTGTCTATTATTTCTGTTCTCGTTCACGTTGTTGCTGTTGTTGTGGCTGTGGGCGGCTGGCGGCATTGATTAGTTGCCCTATGTGGCATACGCACTCTGAGTGGGCCTACTCAGCACATTGTAATAATTTAATATGATAAGTCAGATAAACTAAACTGCTTTGATAAGCAAAAATACCAAATCTGCTGATAAGCTCAATTATCGATCCATTGTGTATGTAAATAAACCTCTCTCTGAGAGTGTGAGTGTGTGTGTGTGTAGTCAGTGTGGTGTGCTGCATATCAAATGCTAAAATTTGACATTTCCCGCCGGATTTGAGCTATCTTAAATATTTGACAGAGAAAATATGTAATGCAAAGTCGAAGCGATTGTCAACTCTCCAGAGAATTGAGGCGAAAACTGTGCCGCAAATAAAAATGAAAGACGCTAGCTGGAGTCCACAAAAAAGGCTGACAAAAGCTTTTAAGCAAACTTTTGCAATATTAAATAAAATAAATAAAATAAAGCGACACAATATGAAGGGGCTGCCTGCCAGTTGTGGCTCAGTTAGCCCGTGTCGGACAGGCTACCTGAGACAGCTGTCGGCTTCTGGTCTTTGCATAAGAAATAAGTCGATGGCAACAAAAAACTGCGGCAAAGAACTGAGAATATAAAAATAAATATCTTTATATTTTGGCTCTACTCTCACTGCGAGCTCCGCATAAATATTATTGTTTAATAGATGCGTACAGTGCAAACCCGCTGCTGCACTGTGTCACCAGCGCTTCCACATTTTCGCCCTTTTTCTTTTTTTTGGCACACTTGAGGTGTGGAGGGCCCGGGCAACATGCACTTGAGAAGCTGGTCACGCCGTGGCAAAGTGGCTCAAACCTAAGCAAGTTGCTGGCTTAAGTGGCAAGCCAAGTGAGTGAGACTAGCAGGCGGCTGGCAGCGAGTGGTAGTTGCAGCTACTCATTCTGCGCCCGCATGCATGCAACAAGGATGCGGCAATGAGCGGTGAGCTGCCACTTTGGGCGGTTGCCAAATAGCTTCGTGTACTTTTTCATCTCCCTGCTTTTTTGGTAGGGGCCAGCACTGGCCTGGCCTGGCCTGGCCCGGCCCGCCACAAGTTATGAACTTGTACAGTTAAGTTTTAAAGCTAAGCTGCGGATTATGTATCCCTACGTACTTTGGCGAAGTTCTTGCCGGCCCCGCTTCTTGAGCAGCTCGCATACTTTTTGTGGCCACTGGCCTCAGAGCTGAGCTCTGTCAGAGTCTTCACTTAACCGCAGCAAAAAAGTCGTGGTAAGTTGAGTGCTGCCAAAGTCGCAACCGCAGCCAACTCTGTGTGCGTCTTATTTATGGCCAGCACAAATATGGGCTACGGCCGAAATGCGTTGAAAGCCAACCGAAAAACTTAGCATACAAAAATATGCTAAAACGAGCAGCAGAGCAAATCCCACGTTATCCCTGGCCTAAAACTAAGCAAACACAAATACGCAAACCGAAAGGGAAACACTGCGCAGACGAATGTAAATAAAACGTTGCATACTTTTAGGCAGCAATAACATCTGCCGAAGGAGGAGAACTAATCAATAAAAGGAAAATATTGTTGCTGAAAAGTCAGTGCAAACAAGACACATGTAAAGTACGTTGTCAGTTGTTATTGTTGATGTTGATATTTCTACGGCTCCTCTTATCCTTGATGCCCGCAAATTTGCTCACGTACTCTTCTGACGAGTGTGTGAAACAATGTAATTTAAATCCATTTTCAGCACGCCAGAGCGTCACCAATCAAATTGGCAAACGACTGGAGTGTAAGCAAACACTGTAACAGAATAACAGAATGGAACGAGGGCACATGCAGCAGCAGCAGCAACAGCGGCTGCCACACTGCCGCATAACTCAAAGGATCAACAAGCTATTGTAGAAGCGGCGCGGCGCGTTCGCGGCGCTCTTGTGAAAACAATAAGATTAGCTCACTTTTGCTTTCGACAGACGCTGCTAGAGCTAGCCAAAGTAAATGTGGAATAAAATGAGAAAACGACAACGCACGACGGCAAAGAAAAACAAAAGCAACTCATAGAAAAATAAACAACGTGCGAGTAGAGCCGCTTACTTACTACACACACAGAGACACACAAGTACATGCGTGAAGGTATTTGCGGCAGTGAAATCCTTTAACTGCACACGCCTCAGCATTGAGAGTTGAACAAATAGCCTGCCATGCTAAAATGCCTTATATGAATCCCTGAAAACAAGCCCCAGCCCGCGGCCCCACGCCGCCCTGACTCACTCCAGCCAGGCATCAGAAAATAGAATGCCTCTAGCTGTCGTCGAGCGCGGCACGGCTGTCAGGCGGCAGCAACAAATTAAATAAACAGTGAGCCATCCGAGCACGGCTCATATTATTAACGACAAATCGAATGAGCAGAGGCTGTTGCCTAATTTCCTTAGTTCGCCACACGGGCCAGTGGAGCAGAGAGTGAGAGTTGCTGAGTTTGGCAGTAACTGCAACATGGTTAAGCTTTTGTTAATCAGCCTGATCCTTTTTGTGGCTTAATCGCTTGACATTTGTATTAGTTGCTGTCGCCTTAACACCCAAACTGCGTTAACCGCGCCACAGTCTTAACGCACTCCCCACAGCAACAAGACGTCAAATGTTGTCCACATTAATCTCGTTTTGTGTTTGGCACTAATGCTGACATGATTTTTCCCCTGATATTTATTCTATTAATTGACACTCTGCGCTTTATTGGCAAAAAGTTGGGCTCAACTTTAAGAATTTGTCCGCAAAGAGTTTTTGCAGTAATCCTACGGAGCAAAGTTTATTTGCTTTAACTAGGCAAATGGCCAACTGTGTGGCCAACAATGGCTAAAGCAATGTTAATATTATCTAAATCACATTAGCAGAGTTAAATGCAAATATTTTCAATAACCCAACTTGCAGCAAATATATTCACCTATTCTAGTAATGGGAATTGATCAAAAGTTATATCAGAAATTCAGTTGCAGCCGCTGCTACATAGCTAGCCTCCTTGCAACGCCGAATGCATGCAGGGTATATGCAAATCGACGGGGTTTTTCAGTGCTTTTTTGCCGTGGACGGCAATTTAATTTAATCACAAGGTAACCTTATCACAGTGGAAACTCAACACCTGCTGCAACGGGCGACGCCGGCACGGACTGACGTCCAACCGCACACACACACACACACGCACACAGTCGTACATGCTTGCAGGTTTATCTGATAGGCGTCACAGCCTGTAATCGGTGCGTGGAAAAGCGCGAGCGACGACAGGTGTAATGCAAACGCTTCGATTGAATTGTAACTGTTGCGTCTGTGTCCCGTGCACAGTTTGCAGTTTGCACTTTGCTTGAGCTGTTGTTGTTTGCTGCCGCACAAGTGCCAATTATGTAGATGCCGGAAATTATAGGCAGCCTTTCGGCGAACCCTCTGCAGATTGCCCAAAGGCTTTACGCCTTCATTTGCTTTTGTCTAATGAACGCATTGCCGACTTTTGGGCGCGATTGTTACACAGGAGACATGTGTGCGCTCGCTCTGTCTGCGGGATTTTGCTTTTCTGTTTTTGTTTGGAAATTAAATTTCAATCAATTTCGTTCTGTTTGAAATTCGGCCTCGCACCCCGAACCTGGTCCCAAGTGGATGGTAACCCTTTTCCGCTTGTTGGGGATCGGCTAAAAAAATAATTTATCAAAATTACGAACATTCACACACACACACACGCGCACACATCGATGGGGCGAGCATCGGCAGATGCGCAGCTACAGACAGAGACAAAACAATCACATGTCAAATTTGCGCCGAGCCACTAAGCAATATAAGAGGCAAGAGGCGGTGCTAGGGCGTGGCAGGGGCGATTGGGAGACAAGGGACCGCTTGGGGGCCCTGGGGCTCTGTGGATTTGCGGCCAGCTCGTGTTGTGGCTGTAGCCGCGCGAACTTCCAGTGCATTTATCTTCATTTCCAAGCAGCAGCCGCAGAATCAGCATCCTAGCCCAGGCTGCCCTGACCCACTCCCAGCTGTGGTCCCAGTCCCAATCTCCGTGCTCTGGTCGCTGAAGCGAGTGACGTGCGTAGCATGGGGGAGCCGCTTCCAAGATGCTCAGGCATAAGAAGACATCAACGTAAATAGCAACGAAAATAGTCACAACAACTGTTGCCTGAAGTGGCTGGCGGTAGAAATAGTAGCAGCAGCAGCAGCAGCAGCAGCAGTTGCCGAGCACTGGGGAGCTAAGCGGCATAGGTGAAAGGACGTCCCAGCCGACATGACATATTAGAATCCTGTTACACATCTCTGCGATGCGAGCACAGCTCAGCTCAGCACAGCACAGCCAGCCACGCCGCCTGACTGCCAACTGCCAAATTGCCAACATAAATGTCAGCGGAGCGCAGGGCTCGAGGCTAGAGGGTTTTTCATTTCTGATGCTGCCATCTCGGTTTTCGTACGCTCATTCTCCTTACTTTTGTTTTATTTCTATTTTTTGCTCAGTTTTCGTTCTGCTTCTCTATACGACACAATCACTCAGGCGTTGAAATCTGCACGTGTGTGTGTGCGAGCAGATGATTTGAAAATCCTGTATTGCTGATTTGCTACTTCTGCTGCTGCTCCTGCTGCTGCTGATGTTGCTGTTGTCGTCGCAGCTTTGCTTTCAGGTGCGTGTGGGGTTAAGTCCCTTAAGGTATGCAATGGATTTCTGTTGCCCCTGGCCTCCAGACCGCCCGCCGAACCCAAAAATGTTAAAGAAAAATTTTAAAGCTCACTTATTTGACGATTCATATGGCCAATTGGTCTGGCAAGCAACTGTTACCTGGCCTCAGGCAAACGTAGCTCAATACGACTGCAAAGGCACACTTCCAGCCCAATTGCAAGTTTTGGGCTTGCCAATAATGCTTGGAGGAAGGTCTTGACTAATGAAGAGCTGTTGCCACTGAGTGCTGCTGCTGCTCATCTTATCTGCAACTTAGCACGTTGCAGCGGCACATAAGGAAAATGAAAGATGAAAGCAATCCTCAAGACTGTCAGCGAAGATGCTGAAGAGCTTCAGCAATGGCCAGAGTAGCGGGAGAAGCAGACAATTCCATACAAAATCCAATGAAGGCACTTGTTAAAATGTGAGGCCAAACAGCAGTTGCACAACGAGACAAAGCAAGAGCACACACACAGCCATCAAGATTACACGTTGACAATGGGCGGAGGGGCAGGAAAAATATACACAAGCAAATGATAATAATACTAAAAGAAAAGCAAGTAAGGAAGATCTAGTAGGGAGTGCTCCAGCAGCTGGTAAACTAAATATATGATCTTCACAATGAGGATCATCATCTGCATATTCTCTTGCGTCGACATGATTGAGCTTAAACAGACAGCTAACAAAAGGAACATATCTAGAAAGACCCTAAAGATCTCTGGCATGCCTATGTCTGCTTGTTACATACGTTTGCCCCAAACCAATACGCCCCAAAATTCCATTTTCAAGGAATTCAAGGTACAAAAAGAAAGTGAATGAAATGAGAAATTGTATAAATATGTTGGGCAGGCGGCAGCACAACAACATCAACAATGACAGCCAAACACAGCTCTACACACAATATTAAGCTCATACACACAGCACACACACACACACACACACACACACACACTCATGCGTTTTAAGAGATTTTCCACTAGAGCAAAAGCTACGACAGCGGCGTTGACTTTTCCACTCGTCTGCGTTGTCATTGGGGTTGGGAGCAACAGCAACAGCAGCCGCAGCAGCAGCAGCAGCAGCAAGGCCTTTTACCAGGATTAGTAGTTAACAAGAGAAATCTGGCCACACCCACGCACACACACACACACACACACTCACTGGCACAGCCAAAAGGTAATCAGTGAAATGTAACTGTATTGTTTGGCCTGACGTTATTTCTGTTGTTGCTGTTGATGTCACCTTATTCATAGGCACGCCTTCTCGTATTGTTGTTGCTGCTCAGTTGCTGCAGCCTCTTAACCTTTTTTGCTATTGTTGTTGCTGCTGTTGCTGTTGGCGTTGCTGCAGCACATGACTGACGATCTCTTTTTAAGTAGTTTTGCTTGGGGTCATTTTGGGTTACAAGGCTAGCAGCGTCAACCGAGCTGAGAGGCAGGTGGTGCCCACACACACACACACACACACACGCACACACACATATATATATATATATATACAAGGTGACAACGTCGTTTTGGGTTTTTCAGCTGGCAACAACACTATTGCGCACTTTGTTGCTGTTGTTGTTCCTGCTCCTGCTGCTGCTGTTGCTGCTGCTGCTGCTTTCATTTAAGTAATCAAAATATGCTTTTGACTTTGTGCTAAGCAGCTGTCGTTCGTTTGTATGCGTAGGTATTTATGTGGCTAGAGCCTTGCGGTTTTCATTTGTGTATAGTCGGTTTATCAATGTGTGCTCTCCTCTGTGTGTGTGTGTGCGATTTGGCCACAAAATCCCAAAAACTATGTATTTCCCAGCTTTTGTCAGGCATGTGTCTGAGCCAAAGAAATAAATATATATATATATATATATATATATATATATATATCTGCAACTGTATTTATAGTTGGTTTTGGTCTTTGTGTGCGCGTTTGTGTATTTATTTGAAAGCTTTTTAAACTTTGCCACTGACTTTGTGGCTTACGAAATTAAAATTAGAAATTGGTTTGGACCGTCACTGACAAATATCCCTTAGCATTTATGAATGGCCAGCACATGTGTGTGTGTGTGTGTGTGTTTGTTGGGAATTAAGTTGCCTTTGAGACTGTAATTAATCAGAGAGCGACCCACATAATAACGAGACAGCAGCAGCAACATTTGCATATAAATCGTTGTTTGCGTCTGACCCAAACTTAATTGCCACATTAATAACACTTAAGGCCAACAGATTTAGCTGCTTATAGGTTGTGGCTTAAATAGTTTGGTATCAATTATATGTTGTGTTGCCGCATATACTTACATTGTGGCTCTGGTCCGTCTTGAGCTCGCGATGATTGGAGAACTGCACGTAGACCATGCGCCCACGCATCTGTGGCGGATTCAATGTGTAACAGGAGACCATCGACGTGGCGGATATCTCGTCGGCCATTTCAATAAATGCTTGATTCTTGCCCTTCAGCACCAGGACATTTGTCACACGCCCGAACGGTATGCCCAGTGCAACTACGTCCGACTCACCAGACTCGTTTGGAATGTTGCGCAAATGGATGACTTTCGAGGCTTTGGCTGCAATCAGAGAAGAGTTGAGACAGTTAGTGGCCAGAATATAAGGGGAAATGAGTAAAGCAGCCGAGCTGCACATATACAGTGGTTGAGTGGGCGGGTCAACTAATTAATAAGCCGCTTAAAATATTAACAGCTGCCAGGCCAAATGGCATCCTTCGCTGTCTGCACTTCCGCTTCCGTAAGTCGCTTAATTTGCACGTTCCTATTGTTGTTTTTGCATGCATTTTGTTTTCTTTCTCTCCCTCTCCCTCTCCCTCTCTCTGTCTTTCTCCTGAAACAAGCCCTGTGAAATAAGGCCCCGATAACATGGCAAACGTTGCGGCATTTGTATACATTTTGCACAGTTAAGCGGCACTGCATGAGCACTAAATGGGCAAGGGCCTGGGCATGCCAGGTGCCACGCGTAGCGAGAGGGGGCGCGGCAATAGCCTGCCACATAAATTCATTCATTGCACTCTCTTTCGGAACGACTGTGAATAATCCACACAGCGACAATGTCCGGTCTGGTCCAGTCAGATTCAAGTCCCACACACACTCGCATATATATATATATAAGAGAGAGAGAGAGAGAGAGAGGGAGAGAGAGAGAGTACGATTGTCTTTGTTGTAGTTGTTCGTTTGGCAGCTTGGTGTCTCGTTTGTTATTTTTGCATAAATAAAGTGGCCGCCGCTGCAACAGGGCCGCACAAATGGGATTTTAGGCTGTTGCTGTTTTTGGCTGGCCGAGAGCATTTTAGGGATTTCGCTGCGGCCCCGTTGCACATCTGTCCAAAGTGCCTTAAATTTTTATAAACAAAAGCAAACAAATTTTCTGGCATGCCACATGCTTTATAACAACAACAATAACAAATAAAATATTGTTGTTCTTGCTGGGGGAACTGACACCGCGCGGCACAGACAGAGGGTCCTTGGCTGCAGCCAGTCTAGCTGGTGCTTAGTCAACACCTGTTAATGTGCTGGTTTTGTTTTTGCATGACTCTGTGAATGAGTGCCTGTGTGTGTGTGTGTGCCCCCTTATATGCAAATGAAATGTTGCAAGATTCTTTTTTTTTATACCCTGAGCCCATTGAAAATGGGAAATCAGGGTATAATGTTTTTGTGAAAATGTATGTAACAGGCAGAAGGACACGTCGCAGACCATACAAAGTATATATATTCTTGATCAGCTCGATGAGCTGAGGTGAAATAGCCCTGTCCGTCTGTCCGTCCGTCCGTCCGTCCGTCCGTCCGTCCGTCCGTCTGTGTGAACGCAGCGATCTCGTAAACCACAGAAGCTAGAGAGCTGAAATTTGACATGTATACTCCTGAATACCATACGCTATACGAGTTTTTTTCAAAAATTCGATAACTCTTCCCGTTCTCTTTTTATCGATAAATTTCGATAACTTTTCGTCTCTTTTACGTACCGTAAGAGCTAGAGACATGAAATTCACTGTGTAGATGCTTGTTATGAATACAAACATTATGTAATTTTTGGATTTTTGGATGCCACGCCCCCTTCGCCCTAAATTTGCAAAAAACGCATTTCAAATACTAGAGACTTGTGCTTCGGCACATACACACATATGAATAGCATAATCATGCCCTGAAAGTTTGAATCAAAAAGTCCTGCTAGAAAAAAAGTTATTAAACATTTAATTTCGACAACATCAGCGTCTTGCAGCCCAACCGCTGTCGCTACGTCAACTGCGCAGTTGGCAGAGCGTGTGCTTGAGCGTGCTTCTGTGTGTGTGTATGTGTTGCTTGCAATATATGTATATGTACACTAAGCATAGAATATTTGAAGTATCGGCACTTCGCAGGGCTCAGGGTATCTCCTAGTCGAGCCGTCTCGACTAGAGCATTCTTACTTGTTTTTGCCTGTCCTTTGGCTGGCTTGCAGCATGTGTGTGTTTGCAGTATTTACCGCACCTACTAAACAAACAAACAGAATATGGCAAGAGATAGCCCACGACAATGCCAATGCCAGTTGGCAGGCAGGAATTCGCACCTGGAATTCAGCTCATTTTAAAGTGTTTGGAATAGGAACGGACAGATTTATATATACAAATGTGGCGAATCAAGCAAAACTTCCCTTATTTACTGTTATAGTCGAGATACTGCCTGTAATTATCACTGTTCAGCCTTTAATCCATTAAACTTTTCAGCACGCTCTGCCTTAGGCTCTGCTTAAGCAAGATTTGTGACAACGCTTGCTGGCCGAAGCGATAGGGCTTAACTACATTTATCAGCAGTCTTTAGCACATAGTTGTTAACCGCTTTCACTAGGTCCTTGCTAATAACTTACAACATAAAAGGGTCATTACCCGACCCAGTCCTGATATGCACACTGACCCTTTTCAGCTGTCCACAGCCCGCAAGTTTGCCTCGCCGCCAACCTGCATGGGTCAATGTGCCAATTTATAACAATGCGCAAAAAGAGAAAAGTTGAAATAAATGAAAAATAGGCGCAGGGCCCCCAATCCATCCATGGCCGTCCGGCCATTCAAGCCAACTTGAGGCAAAAGTCATGCCAACTATGAGAGGGCTCGGCTCGGCTCGGCACGGCACGGCACGGCACGACCTCTCGACTGCAGCTTGGTCAAAGTGGCACAGCACTCGACGCTGAATACAACTAATCGGAAATTACACTTTTTGATTAGTTCGGAACGGAAATGAAGTTGAAACGAAATTATGCAAGCCAGCGGCTAGGCAAAGTGCACGGCACTCTCAGCCGCCCTCAGCCTTTGGCAGCTCACAAATTTATTAAAAATCGATGGCCAGTGCCGGTCCCGTGATGCTGCCCATAAATAACATAATAAGAAATATCTTGCTCTCAATTATGCGACTCTCAAATACCAGCACCGACTGATCCCCACTCGCCCCAAATATGTTTTTCCCTTTCATTTGAGAAAATAGTGTTTAAAGCGAATTTATTTTAATGCAGCAGCTCCAATCACTATACCAGCCGTATCTCAGTCGGGTTAGGGTATAGGCAAAGCTAAAAAAGTTTACAGAATGCCGGAAACGTGCTGCAAAAGACAAACAACAAATCAAGTGCCGCTGGGCAGTTGCCGGAAAAAACGACAGCACTGGAAATATGTAAAACTATCTATCATGCATGATGACGTTGTCAACGAGCAGCAAAAAATAAAAAAAAATATTGGGAAAAGATAAAAAAAAGGCAAACTGAAAATATGAAATCTACTGAAAGCGCGCAAAACGAAAATTTGTGGATTTTTTGACGTTCTCCATCAACAACTCAATTTGGGTTTGTTTTCCACTGGCAGTTGCAACTGCGACGATGTTGTTGTTGCTGTTGTTGGTGCCACATTGCTCGGCAGCGAGAGGAGAATTTGTAACAAATCGTAACAAACGCTGCTTGATGGTGTGAAAACGAGAAACTACAGCAGCGCGATGAGTAAATCGACAACCATCGACATTCACTCAGCGGCGAGTGTAGCCGCCGGGCCATCCTCGGCCCGCCCGGCCGCTCCCTGCTCCAGCCAACCACCTGACCTGCAAATACCAACGGCAGGGGCATAATTGAAAAGGAAGATGGCGACGAGTCGACGACGGCCGGAAACACAGCCAACAAGGCCCTGGAGCAGTCAGTTGCAACCGAAAACGAGCAACTAAACTGAAATACAAAAATTTCGGTGCGCTCAGCCATGCTCGATGTGACTGTTGCCTCGTGTCCTGCGGCTAAATTTTTTTGGTTAAAGTGAGGAAGACTTACTGGGTTTTCAAAGTATATTACAGAGCTATCTGTTGCATATTTTCCTATATATTTCTGACTACTGACAACTACTGCAGGATTTAAAATACCTTTAAGACACGGAAATGGTTCGGCTGCGAGCAGAAGAAAACCTTTTAAGCTGCAGAAATGCTGACAAAATAATCAGGCGAGCACTGCGAAAAATAAGAGGTGGGCGTGCAATAAAATTTGCATTCAATAATGACGCTTGCGCCACGCTGGCGTATTGATATATAAATAACAATCATACGCACGGTTGCACCACGTTTAAAACGCGCTGCAACGGCAGGCGCGACTAAAGCTCAGCCGAATTAATGACACGCACTATATTCTGATGGGGCGGCAGCAGCAGCACGCGCGGCAGGAGCGGCAGGAGCTGGGCACCTCCTGCTTTCAATTAAGCCCATACACATATGCCGTGTCATGCCGGGCCACGCTCCAGCCATCGATGAATCGCACGAGAAATATACATATAAACTATTTATGGCTAATTGAAAAGTTTACAAACTGTAATTGAGTCGGCACCGGTGTGGGCATGAAAATAATGGATGGTCAGCTGTTACATGCTCCATTTGCACGTATATGCTGTGTGGAAGTTGTTGTTCTCGTTGTTGTTGTTGCTTTTGCTATTGCACAATGCGGCGTATGTGTAATAATTTGAGAGCCATGTATAAATATCGTTTGTCTTTACTTGCACGGGCGCAACCGGCGCAAAGTTAATTAATGACTATTTAAATTCATAAAGCAAACAAAAACTCCCACACGAGCCATGTAAATGTAAATGAAAATGAAAATGAAAATGAATGGAGCATCGACAGCTGAAACAAAGCCACGCGAAATACCCGATAAATGGTCAACGCCCCGAAACACCTCGTTCACAAAAAGCAGCCACCCACCCCCGCACAAAGGACTGCTGATTGTTAATAACAATTAAATTTGTGCTTACGTGGCGGCATTTAATCATTTAATATACGCCCGACGCCAGTGTTTGTCTGCCTGGCCCTTACGTGCGTGTGCGAGAGTCTGATTATGCCCAATATTTGAGTATTCACACACGCGCACACGCGCACACGCTTCACATTTAATTATGCTACAGCAAATTAGGTTTTTACAGGCTCACACATCATAAATTTTAAATTGCCGGCCAGCAACTTGCTCTCTGTCTGTGTGTGGCTGTGTGCGTGCATGCGTAATGACTTAATGATATTTACTTTGCCAGCGCCTTGTCTTTAATTTAAACATCTCTTTCTGTATAATCAATCATAGCACAAGTATTCTGCATCAACTGAAACCCAACGCCAGCAGCCATGTTCGAGCGCCGCCTCTTTTTCTCTTCTTATTTTTTTTTGTTGGCCCAGAATATTTCTGTTTTCAGGCCAGCCATAATTGAAAATAACGATTTTTTCTCAGTGCTGCCGCTGCTGCTGCTGCTGATACGAGCAAGACACGAGCCTAACACCCGCAAGTAATGTAATTCATTAAAAATTTGTTAGCACATAGACACAGGGCGGGGGCAGGCAGAGACTGAGAGAGAGAGAGCGAGACGGAGAGACTGCTCGAGCGGGAAGTCAACGCACGCAAAGTCTGACGACGTTTACAAATTTTAATTGCATTTCAATTACGGGAATAGTTTCCACATTTTTTTTACCTAATGCCGACAGACTGAGTAGCAGCAGCAGACGCAGATGGTGTGTCCTGTGTGTGCAGTCAAGTAGAGCAATCGGAGGGGCGCTCCGAGGCGACGACAACTCCAACTCCAACAACATGGGTTGGAGTTCTGTAAAGTATATCAATTGCATAAATTACAAGTGCACTGAGCTGGGCGAGCGAGCAGCAGGCGCTTTCTACTTCATTTGCCGCCATAATTATGTGCAACTGTTCAAAGATGCTGCTGAAAAGTATGCTATGAATCGCCGGGATAAACAGGCAGCGAGTCGTATGCTTAATGAAGTAACTCATATGTAAATACAAATGTGTGGCATGTGGCATGTGGCGTGTGGCGTGTGGCAGCCGCAAGTCAAAAGCGAAACCATATAAATAATGACAATAAATGCACGTTCAACTAGCCGACACGCACAGCCGCAGCTGATCAGAGTGGACCACGCATAGCCCATAACCAATTGACGTCGACTGTCAGAGTGTGCGTGTGCGCTTGCCCTTCAGCTGCTGCTGCTGCCGCCGCTGACCAAGTGCAAATTCTGATTTTTATTCTGGTTTGCAGTGCTCTCTCAATATTGACACAGACGTTGACGGCGCCGCACACAAATAAATATGACAATATTATTTTATTGACTGTGAAAATATTTACACGCAGCAGACGTGCGAGTGCGCTGCGGTATCAGAGACACAAGGCGGCACGCGCGCCGCCCCAAACAAGGCGCAGACGCAGGACACGCAGGACAATGAGCGGCGGGCAGCGCACGCTGACTGCAGCGCAGCCACATTGCCGCACTTCAAGCACTTTGGCTATAAAAACGCTCAAGTGCTTCACTTGGCTTTGATCTATGTGCTTCAGTGGCTGATTGGATTGAGTTTATGAAACGATTTCGATTTAGTGCCAAGCTGCACCTGATCAACTAGCCAGCTTACAGATAGTTCTCTATTAAACATATTTTAAATTTATTTATTTTCCTAAATATATATAAAATATATGCAGTTGCCTCAGTTTAATTAAAGGTAGCCCAGTCCTCATACCTTATATATGTCGCATGCCTGTCGGTGATTGCCCTTTTCTTGGCGTCTACTTGTTTTTTATTCAATGTTACGTTTTAACACCTTGAACCAGGCTGCTTGTTAGCCAATGGTCACCCTCAAATCGGTCAATAAACAAACAAATATTGGCGGGGCTAGACAAACACTGCTTGTTTGTGTGTGTGTGTGTGTGTGTGTAGCATGTGTGTGCGCGCTTGCTGTAACAATAAACAACGAACACGCAGCAACAATAACAACAACAACAATAGCTACACATGCTGCTGTCCCAGACCAAACACGCGACATTCGCTCGGCTTAAATCGACGCGACGCAACGCGACTCGACTCAGCTCAGCTCGGTTTGTTTTGGGCTTTTGGTTAGGCTTGTTGCGTTTTTGGCGTGGTTCGAATTAGCCGGCACGGGGTCTCAAACTTTACTCCCCGGGGCCTCATTTGGCTTGCATAAAATATGCATAATAATCAAAATAAAATAAATCAAACGCCGCTAAGCAAATGCGAGTATTTATTACAGAGCCAAGCGGAAGTTGGGACATTGGGAAAAAGAAATATATATACATATATATGTAATGCATAGTAGAGTATATGGAGCATATATATAACAAAATAAGCAGTGTGCGCTTTGCATTGTAAGATGAGCCGAGCGGAGCGTGGCCACTTACTCCAAGTGTGCTTCACACACACACGCACACCACTCACTTGAAGTGGTTGGGCGTGGCATGAGGCCAAAAGTGTTTTTATTACATTTACGTGCAAAATTTGTTGCATGTTCGATGGCTAAGCCCGTGTAACGGAAACGTTGCTCTGTGTATTGGTTTAGCATGCCGAACAAATACAATTGACAACGGCCAACGGCCAGCGGCCAATGGACATTGAATGAATACGGTGAATGCCTAGAGTCGGAGCGTGCCAAACCACCAAAAATAAGAGAGTGAAGAAGAAAAAAAACAATTTTTGGCAGTGGCTCACTGAGCGTATAGGTGTGTGTGTGAGTGTGAGTGTGCGTGTGTTTATCTAAGGCTGGCCACACAATGCTTTTTGTTGCTTTTGTCGGATGCTGCCTATTTACTTGTCTGGCTTTTGTAGCCGTTGTTGTTGTTGTTGTTTGCTCAGTGCTGCAATGCAATAAAAGTGTCCTTACACATTTATTTAGCAATTTCTTTTGTTATTATTTTTGGCAGCAGCAGCGTATTTTTGCCTTTGTGCGTCAGCTTTAAGTGGTTGCCATGTAAGCGACCTCGCACACACACACAAATGAATTCATTGGATTTCCAATGGCACCTCCCGCCTCCCGCCTTCCGCCTTCCGCCTCCTCTTTGCCTTCGCCACTTTAAGCTGCTCATGACTTTAAAAATTTTGGGATGCTTTTGTGTTTGCGAATGAACTTTGCGTGGCAAATTAAAAAGGCCGCAGGTGGCGTGTGGCATGTGGCATGTGGCGTGTGCCGTGTGCCGTGCGGCAGTTGGCAGGTAGCAGGTGTCAAGGGGACGCTTGATTCACAAGCAGTCGAATAACGTCCACGATGTCTGCCCACCGCACTCCCAGCTTGATCAGGCTGCTTTGCTCTTGCGTTTGTATGCATGAGTTGGCACTCAACTGCCGCTGGGTCGTCTGTGTCTGGACCAAGCATTCGAACAATGAACGCCTGCAACTCTTTGCCAGTTACCAACTGGTCAACAGTGCGTATGTGTGTGAGTGGGGGCGTGTAACTGTGTGTGTGTGTGTGTAGGATAGAGCTTGTTGCTTTTTAATTAATAGAAAAGTCCTTTGTAGAGTAATAAATAAATATTATGCTTTTGCTTTTGCTTTGCGCTTTTTTCGTTGCGTTCTCGATTGCCACTCGGTCCGTACATATAAATGCACACACACACACACACACACACACAGACATCGGTATATATATAAGTGTGTTTTGGGTTCTTTGACTATCTGCTGCCTGGCGGGTGAAGGGCCCTGCGCAACCCGCTGAAAGGCTTACAACTTTGTACATTTTTTCACCCATTAGGCCACATGTTCCCATTGATTCCTATTGTGGCGCAGCAGATAATTGGCGAGGTTTTCAGAGCTGCTAATTGGGAAAGGAAAAGCGCATGAATTTTCAGCACAATTCTAATGGAATCATAAAAAATTAAGAGTTTTTTTTTCTGATTAGCCCATTTTGTGATTACATTGGCCTTTTGCACTCACACTCCGTGCGTCTGTGTTGGTGAGCATGGAAAATGCTTTCGCATGAATTTGTTGATATTTAAAATCATTTTGTGGCTGACTGATTTTTGGTTTCGACTTTCGGTTTAAACAGTGACGTTGACGGCCGCCTGCCAAATATTTGCCTAATGTGTGGTTCAGGTTCTGGTTTCTGGTTTCTGGTGCGAGCGGTTTTTGATTAGCTTTATTACTGTGTGCCAGCGCCGACACGCGCACCCTGTGTGTGTTTGCGCTGCTGGTGGAATTGATGCAGGTGGTGGTGGTGTTGGTGGTGTGTGTGTAGGACTAATTAATGTGCTCGAATTGCGTGGAGGGGCTCGGGTCTACTTATTAGAGAAACGCGGCGGCTTTGCTAGACTTTTTCATATTTCGCAACCAAAAACAAAGCGTGCGTCGAAATGTTTGTTTCCATGCTAATTAGCGGGTTAATTGGCTATAAGAACAGTCGCGAACGCTAGGCCCACGCTAAACCGCTCACAACAGCCACAAGCGGCCAAGTGGCGGACACTGGCTTAAGCTAGCTTAGGCCATTGGCATTGCCTAATGCACGCAGCGGGGGCTGCGGCGGCTAATTGGCAACCCAACCTGGCCTAAACTATGCCTGCAAAGTGCACTTAAGTTGAGCGGCCCAGGCGTGCCATAAAATGGGCTTATATATAGGGCGCAGCACAGACGGAGAGAGTAGCGCGGGGCAGCTGGTCGAGGCGTAATAGGTAAAGGTATAGTTAAGCTGTAGCTAAAGATAAGTTGCAACAGGGAGAGGCAGACATAGAGTGATAGGGAAAGGGAGAGGAAGGGAGAGAGGGATAGAGTGATAGAGGCATAGAGAGCGTGCAGAGAAATATATAGAAAACTTACCAATTCCGCCAGCCAGCACGGTGCTCGAATCCAGTTTGGCCTTCTTTGTGGCCAGATCCTGATTATTATTGTCGGAAGCGGGCGCCATGACAGCAGCTTGACTCAAAAGTTCGTCGCTTCCGCGCTGCATGGCCACACGGGCACAACAAGATACAGTTGCATTCGCATTGGAGACACGAGATTATATTTTTTGGTGCAGGCAGCGGTTGGTATATTTTGTAGTTGTTGTAGTTGTTATGTTAATAGATTGTGGTTGTAGTTGTAGTTGATGATGCAGAGGCACAGCACAGCAGAGAAGTTAAAGATGGTTTCAGTTTATTCAGTTGAGTTGAGTTGAGTTGAGTTGAATTGAATGGTAGGCAAGTAGGCAAGTTTGTAGTTGTGTGTGTGTAGTAGATGAAGTATATACGATTACGGTACATAAAAAGAGAAAAATAAAAGAGAAGAGAACAATATAAATATTTAATATTTACGCAAGTTAAGTAAATTGCAGCGAATCAGCTCAGACGAGCTCTTTTTCTTTGTTCTTGTTATTGTTTTAGTTGTAGTTGTTGTTGTTATAGTTTCTTGTGGATTTTTGTTGCAGAATTTAGAGAAATTTGAGTGGTGCACGAAAGCGAGCTTTGCATTTTGTGTTCAGTAAATTGGGTACGCTCGGGCAGGTTCTAGTTTAGTTTAGCTAACTAAGTCAACATAAGTGGGTGCGCATTAAATTCTATTAAATAATATAATACAGCATAGGGCGAGGGCAGTTAAGTGTCTAGTGGAAAGCCAAAACTATTTTCTAGGACAGACTACAGAAGTTCGAATAAGATATTTAGCTAAGCACTTAGTTTAAGCTTAGTTACACAGAAATTATGTTGTTTTTTGTTAGTTCATGAATATGTCTTAAAAATTATTATATATATTTTTTTATATATAAAAATAAAATAATTAAAAATAATAATGGTAAAATTTTAATATTTCATGAAATTATTAACACTGAAATAGAAAAAAGGTTTTAAAAAATAATTTACTAAATAAAGTTCTTAAGTCTTATAGCTGAAGAGAGAATGAAAATAAAGTTCTGGTGATCTGACTCAATCCCAATGGCTGATGCCTCTATAAAGCGTTGTTTATTTCTTTGCTCAGAACTGACTGAGCTACCCGCGTTGAGTTAATCAAAATTCGCACTCCACTGTTGCGCAAATAGACCCAAGTTCTATTTAAGTAGAGCTGTTTGCGCTAATTCCCCGGGTGCAGCCTTCGGATAAACAAGCGCCGCGCTTTCCTCATTTTTTTCACCTTTTTTGTGCGGATTTTCTGTGTTATTAGTTGGGATTTGCGAGGGGCAAATAATTGCAAAAAGCACACAGAATATTCATTGAAATTAACCAGAGAGTGCGGCAACTGCGAGCAAGTGGTAATCGAGCGGTGGCTTAGTTTTTGGTTAGAGGCTAAGATTGACGCTAAACTCTAATTAGAAAGCCATGTTGCATGCAGCACATGCATAAGTGTATTGTAATTACATGTGACACTTAATTACCACACTCGTGAGTGTGGCAACAATGCCGAAGACAAAGTCAGAGTCAGAGCCGGAGCTGGAGCTGGAGCTGGAGCTGGAGCCGGAGTCGTAGTCAGAGTCACAGCCACAGCCAGAGTGGAGCATCGAGAGTAACTAAGTTAAGCCAAACATTAAACGTAATGCGAGCTATAAAAATAAAGCTGCTGTTGCCGCTGCCATGTGTGTGTGTGTGTGTGTGGAGAGACAGAGAGTGTGGTTGCTGCTGCTTCTGTGCCTGGCTACTGCTATGCATTAGCAGCAATGACAAAAAGTCAATAAACGAGCAGCGCAGACAAAGGGGAAGTCGCTCTCCTGCAGCACAGGGCTGGCAAATTGAAAAGGGTAATTTTGTGTGAAGTAGGCACCTTTATACGATTACGGGGCATGGCTGGGGTGCACTAGCTGGCTGCTGGATGGCTGCTGGATGGCTGCCTGCTATCAATGCTGACTTCGCTTGAATTCGCCACTTAGCTTATCATCAGGCGGCGCTTTGCCTCGCTCTTGTTGCTGTTGTTGTCTTGCTTTTGTTATTTGTCGTTTGTTGTTTGTTGTGGGCTGTTCGCTGTTTGCTTTTTATTTTTATGTGACTGCACGTTTTATGTACATAAAAGAATTAGCTTAAATACAAAAACAACATGTGGTAATAGTAATAATAACAAAGCCAAAACGCACGCACACACAAATATATCAGCGGTGTGCAACACGGCGAGCTGGGCGCGCGCGCGTGTGTGTGTGTGTGTGATAGACAAAGCAACGGCAAAAACCGCAAAAGCACTTCACTTGATAATATCGCAAGCAGAGACAGACATACAGATAGACAGAGACAGACGCAGAGCGAGGCAGCGAGAGGGAGAGAGATGGATTGACGTAAGGGAGAGTGAAATCGCGCCAAGCGCAGACAAAAAACCAACATGACACGCACACACGAGCTGAGCAAAACGAAAACGCGAATGCTTCCCATATATACATATACATATATATATATATATATATATATAAATATGTATGTGTGTGTACGTGTTTTTTGTGGCTTGTTGGTTGAGTAATGATATCAGAGAAGCTGTTGCTATTCCCGCCCGTCTGTCTTGCGCATTGTATTGTGATATGGACACGGAGGCAGCAACATATGTTTTGTCTGCGCGTGCCATATGGTTAAAGGGATTTGTAGCATACTTTTTCGGGCGGCTTCCGCTTTTGTGCTGGCTGGCTGGCTGCAGCTCCTCTCATAGCTAACCTTCACTCTGCCAGTGCACACTCAGTGCACAGCGACTGAGTGTAGTAATTAAATTTTAAAATAACCTCCCTGGGCAACGCTTACGGCAACACAGAAATGTCGGGAAAAAGTCTCTAATGCATTCGTTATGGCACATTAACGCTCCCAAATGCCGGCCAACTGGCAGTCGCTGGGGATTTGGCTGGGCTCTCTCTGCGGATCATTGCATTACACGCTTCATGGGGCCGTTGCGGGGCCAACGCCCCCACTTAGAGAATCCCTGCCCAGCTGACCGGAAATGTTATTGTAATATCCTCGTATGGTCTGCTAAAAAGTATGCTAAATATTTGATTATGAACTGTGTCCGTCTGCGACCAGTGTGCGTGGGCACATATGGCCCAGCTGATAAGCCCCGAGACCCAACTGGACCATTGTCCATTGTTGCCGTCCACTGACACTCGGGTGCGTTTTAATGAATTTTCCCAGAGCCTTTTTGCTGTCTATTTTCCATAAGCCGTTGCCAGCGGCCATTTCAGCTCCTGCTACTGCCCAGCTCCACACACTGATTTCTATGATGACATGTGCCTTTTTATTCTCTACCCCCGACCACTCAGCGGCCTCTTCTCTTTCAGCATGTTTCCTTTGCTTCCGCCTTTGTTGCCGGGTAACTGGGTCAGCGCGCAATTGTTGAAGGGCTGCCTGCTAGTGGTGCCATTGCCTCAGCTTCTGCGTCTGCTGCTGCTGCTGCTTCTTCTACTTCTGTTGCCGCCAAGGGGGTGGCTGGTCGGACAGTCGCTGCTAGAGAGATAATCACGCATATGCCTAACGGTTAAGTTTTTGAAGTGCACGACGCTAACGGAAGCAGAGGGTGTCAGCCTCATCAGCGCCGTCCATGTGTTTGTGTCCCTTTTCCTTGTTGTTGTTGCTGTTGTTGCTGAAATGAGCGTCACAGTCTGACATGGCTGATCCAATTTGGAAGTGGGTAGCGCAGCGCTGGCATTTGTTTAATTTCTTGCTCCACATTACATATTTTGCCCTTTAATATATGCTTTAAACTGCCAGCATATGCTCCACACATTCATCATATAACCGACCGTGACTAGCAGGGATAACAAATGCATTTGACTATAGGCTGAATTGAAATAAAAATATTTGTTCGCATTTCGACATTCAATTTATATTCAAGCGGAGTCAGGCAGCGGTATCTGTGTTTAGGAGCTGACTAGCTGCTTATAATGCCAACAAAATCAACCCGTGCCTTAATTGCATCCACCCGAAGAGCACGCGCCACCGTCGAAAAGTACATTTCATGAACTGCCAGCAACAGCAACAGCAACAGCTGTCCAAAAGACCCCAATATATCAGGGAATATGAGGCATGGCATGGCATGCACGTATTTCTGCATATGTGTGACCATATCAACGCCCTCATATATTGCACGGGCCAGCGTTCGGCGTCGGCTGCCTTTGTTGTTGTGAATTTATGGTGGCATATGAATATTAAAATCGAATATGTTGCTGTCGATTAAAGGCTTTTTGTCCGGAGTGCACTCCCCGCCACGAGCTGCCGCAACAGAGCCAGCCAGCCAGCCAGCCAGCCAGCCCGTTGCAATTGTGGTCGTTTGTTCTGTCTCTCTGCAGCACGCCCACACGCCCACCTTGCCCGCTGCTCTCTGGCTGTGTTGTATGCTCAGCCCACAGCGACGACACAGATACGAGTCGACATTTCCGCTTGTGCGGCAAATGCTGGGCTATGGATCGGTCCATTGACGCTGACTGTATGCACAACAGTTGTTGATGATGATGATGACGATGATGATGATGATTGGGCATCCTTGAAAATGCGAGCGTATGGTGCAAAAAATTGCATATGTAGGTAAAAATAACAACAGCGGAAAACTGACGCCCCACGCCCCCCGACCGCAGCCATAATAAAGATCTGCAGCCTTTGAAATAACAATTATTGCTGCAGCAGCAGGAGCCCAAACGGCAAATATGACGCGTGCTGCTGGCTTTAAATTGCGGGTGCACACTTTAAGCTGGCACTGTCAAGCAGCTTATAAATTCTAATTAGAAACTGTCTTTGGACAGGCAGACAGAGCCCCCTCTGCAGCAGCAGCAGCAGCTGTTATGGAGCAGCCCCTTTCTCTCAAATGTTTGCTTGTGTGGTAGTTAATAAACGCAACTTGTGGCTGCGGCCCAGTTAACCGCCACAGCCATAGATATGGCAATAGACACATAGATACAAAAACCGAAGAGAGAGGACCCAACTCAGGGCCCACCTGACGTTGCTGCCTGGCAGGCCGAGAGGCAATAAATTATATGAGAATGCCGCTAAAGTGGAGCAGCTGTGGCTGCTGCCAAACTCCGGCCACAGCAACGGCAACAACAAAACACCTGAGATGTCGTCGGCAATAACCGGAGCCCGAGCCCGAGCCAGAGCCGGCAAGTTTAATACCAAAACACTTACTATGTAGAGTCGAGCACTTGGCTTCGTTATAACTAAAGGCAAGATAGTGGAATTGAGTGGGAAAGCGAAGCGAATGGCAAACTTTATTTACATTTCATTTAAGATACATATTTAGCTGCGCTCTGAGGGGTTGCCTAGCAGCCGTGAGGTAAGCTATCGAAAAATACAATAATAATTTTACAACAGTTGAGGGAGGGAGGGAGAGGCAGAGCTGCGATCTATATCCTCTGCTATTGTCAATGCTCAATTTGAAGAGTTACGAACATGCCAATTAGCATTGCCCATGTCATGAGGTAATGCATACATTTCAAATATATTTTCAGGAATAGGCATATCTATATGCGCTGCATCGAGGGTCCCAAATATTTACATTTTGGATTTGATTGCTTTGAGAGTTTGAAACCTCTTTTTTATTTCAATTTGTTTGCATAAATATTTGAAGCGCTGCTAAATTAGAGTGTGAAAGCCGAAGGGTAGACTCCCAAACGTTTATAGCTGTGTAACTGTGTGTGTGTGAGGCATAATAAACTTGCGCAAGTTTGGCCAAAACGATTTGTAGCAATTTCGCTATTAGTACAATTCTCCACCTCCTGCTCTACCTCTGGCTCGCTCGCACTTGGCATTAATATAGACTGCCAAATCGAGAAGCAAAGTGGAAGGGCGAAAAAAGTTCGCTGCTTATGCATTTATCACCTTTTTGCTTTGGCACGAGTGAGAGTGTGTGCAAAAAACTTTGCCTGGCCTAGTGCCAAGTGAACGGCGACGATGGCGGCAGGATAACAGGCTCAACTCCTAGCGGGCACATTTCGTGCGCTCGCCCGCATAAATTATTCAAAACATGTGTTCCCAGTGTCTGTCTGTCTGCCTTCTTAGCACTGCGACTGCAGTAGAAAAAACGTTCTGCGCCCAATGGTAGGCAACAGTTTTTTCCTTCCTCTTTCTTCACCGTTCTATGTGTGAGTGCGTGCGTGTGTGTGTTTTTATCTTAGGCTGTGGCAATTTACTTGTGTATGACATTTTCATTGATATTTTGGCAGGGCGGCCCTCATGCACGGCCGGAAAGTTTCGCAATTTTTTCCGCCAGTCGACGGTGGCATCGTGTCTATTAAGATATTCACTCTGCCGTAATGTGACATCATACATAAAGAGTTGTGCGTGAGTGTTTGTTTGCGTGCGTGTGAGTGTATTGTGGGTGTATGCAAATGGCAGGCATACGCCGTTTGGCATTTGTAATGAGCTAGAGCCAGATACGGACTCCGACTCAGGGGTAGCAACTGGGGCGGGGGCAGAGATTGTGGACCGGAGCTGAGCAGCGATTACCGGCTGCATAAATCTTGCTCTTCATATTGATTTTGTGGGCAGGAGTAGTAGTCCTGCTCGGCGCTCGGGTTACCTTTCTGGTCTTGGCCATTTGACTTGTGTGTTGAGGGGCTCTTTTAAAATAAATTATATGTTTTTAAAGCAAAGGCGAAGCACGTAGACAAACGTATGTGATCGCTGCTGCCCTGCCTCATCCAGACCTAGGTCGTGCCGGGGTCAAGCATTACTCTGCCGGCTGGCTGGCTGGCCGCCTGGCTGGGGCCATCGGGGCTCATACAAAATTCAGCAGCATTGAAATTTATGGCGGCTGGACACACAACTTCAATACCAACAAAATAAATAAAATAAAAAATATACATGCTGCGTTCGCGTTTCCTGTGTGGGCCGGGCTCAGTGGAAGGGCAAGACGAAGTGTTAATATGGGCGACCTTTTCATATGCTGCATGTGTGTGTGTGTGTGTGTGTGTGTGTGTGTGTGTGTCCCTTATTTATTTTTATGTGCATCTATTTGCTTGTCGTTTTTTGCGGCAGTCAAATAAAAAATGCATTAAAAACGTCTGAGCTAGAGTCGAGTTGAGTCGAAGCAAAAGGCACAACGGCAACTTCGCTGTATTTGTCTGCTCAAGCTTAAAGCGCGGGGCTCTGCGCCAGGACACATGTCTTACATTTGCATGGCAGGTGGTATTGTTGGTGCTTTTCTTCGTTCTTTTTTTTTGCTCCTAGTCAATGAAAAATTTGCGATGCCAATTCTCAAATGTCTAATATTCAGCTGCTATTTCTTTCCATACATATAATTTGCTGTTGCTGCTGTTATCCTTGCCTTGCCTGGCTTTGTGCAACGGCCCCCTGTTCGCTTTCATCCGCGCGGCGGCTGTCTATCCGACTGTCTGACACACCGTCAACCCAGACACCAAAACTTCCCAAGTCCTAGCTGCCTCACCTCTAACCTCTAACCTCTAGCCGCTTTCCCAACCCCAGCCTCTTCCGTATTCAGGCAAATGGCGTTTCAACCACTTTGCTGCCTGCCATTTGCCGCTCGCTTTGCTTTCACTCCAAAATTTTTAATGCCCCGCCATTTTTTATGGCGCCACACTTGAATGCGCTTAAATATTTTATGTAATTTTTCGCAATTTATTTAGCGCATTATTTTCTGGACGGGGGTGCGGCTGCGGATGGGGGCGCGCCCCTGTCCGTCGGACCGTTTATATCAATTCAGGTCCCCAAAAATTGTTGTGACAAATTTGCCGCTCTCGCCGCTGCTGCTGATGTCCGTTGCTCTGGCCGCAAAGCCTCGCCCGGCTGCAAACAATTTTGCCAGCATTCGCCATTTTCGCGCGTCAATTTCAATTTTTGCTGGCAAATCTCAATTAATTTGCTCGCCACGTAATTCGATTTTATATGTCAAATTTAGGCGCCACGACAGCTAAATGATTGGCATTGATTATATTTACCAGTCACTAGTCAAATATAAAGAATTTAAATCACAAATGCCTCCAGGATCCCAATTAAAGCCAATTTCTTGCTTTCGCTTTGGCTTTGGCTTCGGCCTTTAATTATATTATAATAGAATGAACATTTTAAAAGGATTTAATGCAGTTAGCCAGCTGTGTGTGTGCCTGTAGGAATCGCCGCCTTAAACCATTCCGTGTGCATGTCATGTTTGGCATGTAATTGATTTATATAAAAACATGTTGCATGCCAAACGACATGCAGCTTGTTGCTATCGCTGTAGCTGTCGCAGTGGCTGTCTTTTTCGGTTTGTTTGCCTCTAAATTTATACAGTCGCCGACTAACAGCAACAGCAACAACAACAACAACAACAACAACAACAACAACAACAACAACAACAACAACAACAACAACCCACAACATCCGCATGCGAAAGCGTAGTGAACCGGCATGTTTACATATCGATTACTGCGCCCGCTGCTGCATGCCGTTGCGGCTGTGGCAATAAAATCGACGGGGCGTGTCTGATGTTGGAGGCGGCAGAAAAACATGTTGCATTTTATATGCCCTGCACACTTTCACGCCCCCACACACACACAGATAGTAACTGTCACACACACACACACACACAAGATCCTTTAAAGCTTTCGCCAACAGTTTCTTGTGCATAGTTTCAGGCGTGCCCGCTTTAAAAGTGCATTTTGAGACTAATTAAAAATACCTTTACGATTCGCCCACGACAACAACAACATCAGCAAATAAAAGGTTTTAACAACTGCGGTATTTGGGCCCGCATAAGACACCCCCACTTGGCCTGTCTGCCCACAATCAGTCAGTCGTCGGCCCTTGGCCGCCCTGTAGCTGCCTCGTTACATTTACGTTTTTACGACGCGCCCAGAGCCAAAGGCCATGAAAAAAGGGGGCGGACAGGGACGTAAAACCTAGAGCCCATAGAAAATGGACGGGCGACGGCCAACGTAAAATATATAAAAAATTATCTACATTTAATGACGAGCCTTAAAAATTAGCGAGAAATGCTCAAATTAAACATAAAGACAGTCGCGGCCAGCCAACGAGTGGCGGCCAGGGGAGCGCCACGGGGCTGTCGCTGGGGCGGACATGCGCCTGGCGGAAACATCAAAATGACATCCATTAACACACCTATTAATCACAGAGCAAGCGCGAGAGCGAGACAGAGAGCCGGCGAAAGAGAAGAATAAATAAGAAAAATTGAAAGCTATGGCAAACCGACCGAGCGCAAACGTCGTCGCTTCTGTGCTGGCCATGTCGCGCTGGCCGAAATGTGCCGCTTAAAAGTAGGCAATGGACAATGTTATGGCCCAGGTGACAGCCAAACAAAAAGTCATAGGAAATGCTCGCATAGCCCAAGCCAAAAGCGGCAGCAACAACAACAACAACACAACGACAACTAAATAGCAACAAAAATGTAGAATAAAAATGTCAAAAATGTGACAGGCGACGCCGACGCCGACGACGACGACGACGACGACGCTAGCGCAGACGCCGCCGAACAAAGTCAACGTTATTGCTGTTGTTTTCCAGAGACCGGGTCGCCATCGTCGCCGTCGTCGTCGTCGCTGTAGTCATAAAAACCCGCAAAGTGGGTGGTGATGGCCAATTAAGTTAACGACGGCGAGCGCTAACTTTGCGGTCGATCCAGCTCGCTGGGCGGCCAGCCGCTCCACATTCACACCACAGTTCGGCCTGGCTACCCACAGGGCTAATGTGTCGTCTAACGGTCGGCCAGGCCGTTCACTATTGTAATCTAAAACGTTCATTGGGCGACTGGCATAGAGCAATGGGCGTTGGGTGACGGCCGCTAGCTTCCTTCCTTCCTTCCCGTTTCGGCGCGGCCACCATTCCTTCCGTCCTGTCGGCTCGGGTCGTGTACGCTTGACTGGCAGATCAAGAGACAGGTGACTGAACCAATTAACAAAAAGCCAGACTACTACAGCAACGAAAAACTTTTGCCAGCAGCAACGGTCGCCGTTGCGGCAAAAAGTGAAAATTGCTGCAGGTGACGAGCGACTCGAAATTAGCACACATTTCTTTTTTTTTTTTTGATATTGCTTCCTTTTTTGCTTTCAAGGCAGAGCGCTAGAGCACTAGACACCAGCAGGCGCGCCGCGACTAGCGTCAGCCAGCAGCTGCGCTCGCTAAAACCTAACCTCAAAGCACTGCCGGCCAACTGGGCGTATACGTAATATATACAATGTAAATAGACGCCAACGCCAAATGTCTCGCAAGTTGCAAATTAATTTCTCCCAGGAACAGAAACACCGCCTGTCGCCTGCCAGGCTACTGGCGCCCACACCCTGCCGAAAGACACACAAACATGGCCAGTGGCACTTTGCAGTGGGCTGCTCATAATCACCGGGGCGGCCACAGCGTCATCATCATCATCATCGTTATCATGCCCAGAATCCCCATCATCGTCGTCGGCGAGGCTGTCGAAGTCGCCACAGCATATTCCATTAGCAATTATGAATATGGAATGGCAATGCTTAGGCCATGACTATCAGTAGTCCCAGTAATCACTGGCAACAACGCTGACTACTTAAGCCGCTCGCAACGATGTTGCTAAGTGCTGCTGCCGTCCCCAACGACAATGATAATGACAACGAGGACGACGATGATGACGATTACGAATATGAGGATGTTGAGCATGCTGTTGCGTATGCCAGGGCTCGTTTGATGTGGGCAGCGCAAAGTATCGCGAAAATTGTTGCTTGCCAAGGCTAAAACGTTTCGGCTATAAAGGAGACAGCCAAAATTCAGCTAAAACAGTGAAATAGTGTATATAGAGACTAGCTTCGATTGGCATTCATTAAGCTGTTAATAGTCGAGCTTGAAGCATTGCTTCGATTGTCTCTCACTTATTGCCACAATGAAGATGTGTGTGCCGATAAGCACATAAACACACACACACACAGAGGCACAGAGACCACAATTGTATTCCCACAACAAGCGGAAAATGGATTTCCAAGCAAATTATCTGCTTTCCATTGGCACAGAGCACAACGCAGACAGAGAATGGAAACCGAGCACTAACAACAACACTACTAAACAGTTTCAATTTCAATTTTGCATGCATATGCGAGCGTGTGTGTGTGTGTGTGTGTGTGTGTGCGTGTGTTTTCGCCTGTGCTTGTGTCGCTGGCATCATTTGAAAGCGACAGCAGCTGCTGCTGCAGCGGCCACAACTAGCTCTCAGCTGCGTTTTGACAAATATGCATAGGACATTGTCTATTGGCGCTTGGCCAAGGGGGTCCGCCCGGTTGAATGCCTCGGCTTGGCGCGTGGCTTCCCATCGGCCTGCTGCAAATGATGGTGTTGCAGTTTTTTCCTGACGTGGGCGAGGCTGCTGCTGTTGCTTGTGGTATTATGGTCAAATGTTTTTTGGGCGCCGCAGTTTCGTGCGCGATATGTTAGCTGGGCGATGGCTGTGCTGTGCTGGCCAAAGTTTTGCGGCTAGACGCGCCGTTACGTAATCCATGTCAAGGCTCAAACATACAGCATGTGATTGGATACGGTAATCATGTGACAAATACGTTGATGCAGCTGCTGGCCCAGAGGCGCTGCCTTTGCCTTTGATTATGCGAATTAATGAGCGCAGCTCCGTCCCAGCGAATGGATTGGCTGGTCGACGGGCTGACTGCTTTCCGGCTTTGGCCGATTTGCATTTGCTCTTCATTAGCCCCTTCAAACACATTCCGATTCGTGTTTGACTGTCGCTGGGCAAAGCCGAAAAGCAGCTTCCGCTTTCATTTGCCAAATATGGGTAACTTAAGCTGATCAGCAGAATTTGGCATCACGGATCTGCAGTTGGCAACGGCGCGCACACACACACACACGCACACGCATAACCGCTGCAGTGATGAGCAATTGCGGACAGGCCGATGACAGCGCACGTAATGTGCAGACGGAGCAACAAAAACGGAAATGACCAAAGCATAAAAACAAGCAACAACATGGCAATCGTGGGGCCATATCACAGATATGGCCATAAAAAGTGCGCAATGACCATGGGGCCCGACGTTGGCCGCTTAAATTGCAAACGAATTTCGTTGTAATGACCACAATGCACGCACACAGCCAGACAGAGACACACACACACACACGCAGACAGAGCTACTGTTGGTTTGGCGGCATCATTTGTAACTGCATTTATATTGAAGCGACCGCATCTGTTGCGGTTATGTTGTATGCAAAAATGCATTTTCGCGCACAGATAAGCAAACAGAACTGCGGATGGTCAGGGGTCAGGGCTGGCGGACAACTTCGTATTAAGCAATGCATCAACAGCCACATGCCACTTGCACTCCTCACTCCCCACATTCCATACTCATATGTCTGCGTATGCTCATGTATGTGTGTCCGCCGTCATGCCACTGTTTTTGCTTCATTTCCGCTCGGACTTGCGCTGTGCTTCCGGTCTATTAATGCCCGTGTTTTTTTTTTTTTTTTGCCGGCCAAAAGTATGCAATGCGCTTTTTCGCAATTAAATTATGCATCTGGCTCTGGACACTAAATTAACTGAACCAATTGCAGCCGCCAAAACAATAACAAAACTGGAAGGCAAACAGCGTACCGATGATGTGAAAGCATTAATAACAGCGACAATCATGCCAGAGTTTTACAATATTCATAGCATTGGCAATTAAAAAGGAATCGAACATGCATAATTATGATTTCATGCATTATGCACGGCCGTCTCTGCAGAGCCAATATTAAATTTCTGCAATTTCAATTGATATTTAATCGACTGTTAATAAAGTCAAACTGTCAACCAAAGTGGCTGATTAATGATTCCTTCGTGCGTGTGTGGGAGTGTGTGCGGCACACGTGGCCAAGGTAAATGGATAAAAATTGATAGAGGCGAAAACAAAGCGAAAGTGTTTTACCTTTTGCCGTCACGTCTATGACAGCGACAATAACAACAAAAAACAGTTAACAAAAATATGACGAATGACTGCAGCTGCCATCGGTCAAGGCAGCAGGAACTAGCAAAAAGGATAACTACGAAAAGCCAACTGATGAAATGATTTATTGAAGACACAGCGACTGACATTGACAATCAACGACCCTCTAGCTCGCTCTCGGAGCGACAACGGAGTTTTATTGGAAAAGCTTACAAACATTTGTTGGAAATCAACAAATCAACAGGACGACAAAAAATGTTGTGGCCAGCAAAGCACGTCGACAATTGAATACCCTAACGTGTGAAGGCTTGGACACCTTACTATAAAGATCTTGCCTGAATCGTAGATATATATATCGTAGACAGATATTTATAGTTTATAGAGATATTCAATTAGTTATTCTATATAGTCAGAGTAGAGTCCTCCCATCAGCCCTACAAACCGACACAGCAAACTCTAACGCCCCGTTTGGATTGGTGAAAAAACTGTAAGTACAAACTGAAGTGGAAATTTTTGCATAAATCAAAGTTAAAAGTGTTAAAAATAGCAAAAGGACTCAAATTGAATTTTTCGATTTTTGTTTTGTTTTTTTCCCGATATTTTTTTGTGTTTGGTTTTGGCAAGCCCTTGACGAAGGTCCGTCGCCCTGGCCGCTGGCCGTCCTGTTAGCCTTTATGTCCGTGTACTCGTGCTTTTATTTACTTGTAGGATTTTGTTGGCAATGGCATTCGTTTTCGTTTGTTGTGTGTTGCCCTTTGGGCAAATTTTTGGTTGCTTGTTGGTTTTCAAATTTGCGGTAAATCGGAAGTGCGCCGCAAGTTAAATGAACTTGCCACAGACGGCGTCCCCATTGTCCTCGACTCCGGTTCGCCCCGTTTCATTTCGTTTCGCTTCCTTGTTGTCTTTCCGTTCGCCCCCGCCGCCAGTACGTTCTCAGCTCGTTTATTTATTTACATGTCGTTTGTTATTCCCGTATTTTATTTTTTGTGGCTCTGCTCTGTTCTTGGGGATTTTCTTCTGCTTTTTTTTTTTTTTTGCCATGGCCCATTGCCCACTGCCCGGTCGGCTTGCTTTATGGTTTCGTGTCTTCAGTTGTTAATCAGCGGACAGTCTTTGATTTTGCTGTTGCTTTCTGGGCCCTTCACACAAATTTGCTTAATTGCGTATAATTTGCGGTCGGAAAAGGGTCAGAGCCACAGATTTGTGCATATTACCATGGAAATCAATTTGGAATCCTACTAGGCGAATCCCCTTTCACTGATTTCACTGGCCATTGATAAGTCCTTGAAAGCAACTCACGTGTGGCTTAAATAAAATCATATTTGAAAAAAGATTTACCGTTCGACAGTTGAAATTGGAGCTAAAGCTAAATCTAAGCAGCCTGGATGCCAAACTGCCTGCTGACAGGAATAATGAAAAAAAGGTTGAATAAAACATGTGTGTGAGTGTGTGTGTGTGTGTGTGTGTGTGCGTGCGTGTGTGTGTGTATTCTATTTGAGCTACGGCAGGCCAAGCGCCCTGTGCGTCCACATGGCGTATGATCAACCCACACACAAATTGTAGATAAATTTATTGAAAATGATTGTAGAAGCAACTGGCAGAGTGTGTGCATATTTTTATAACGCACGGCAGCAGTCTTTGCTCTCGGGGCTCTCCCATGCAGCATGCATGAAGTTTTACAAAAATATTGATGATTTGGCAAATGTGTATTGAAAAGGTTGAATCCATTCAATTGCAGCAGCAGCAGCAGCAGCCAGCCAGCCAGGCGGGCATCCAATTCGCGCAATATGCTGGCTGCTGCTGTTAGTTGCCAAGCGCAACAACAAGCACAGCACTTTACATGTTGGCTCAAGCCCGAACTTGTTGCCAGCCAACAATGGAACACGAAAAACGTATTAGTAATCCGAGATGGCAGACAGAAGTGTGTAGAATATTTGATGGCGCACACGAAATTATGGCACAATATGCACGCTTCCGTTGCATTTAATGTGCGAGTGCTTAAATTGCTGCAATTCGAATGAGAACATGCGACATTAAACAAAAACAACACCAGAAGCAGCATCAACGGCGACATCAGCGGAAGCGGAGCTCACAGCACCAGCAGCAGCAGCAGCATCAAGGGGTATATAACGCAACAAGGCAAAAATAAAACGCAGCAGCAGTGAAATTAATCTAAAAAGTTTTTAATGCGCTTTTAAATGATGCTGCTGCTGGGGTCGCTGTTTTTTTTATTATCGTGCTTCCTTTTTTTTCCTCCTGCTGCAGCAGCCGTATCAAGTACGACAGCATCAGCTTTGCTATTCATAACTGGGAAACTATCATTGCTGTTGCTGTTGTCTATAGCTGCTGCTGCTCTTGCTGCTGTGCAAATTACAAGACCCAGACATCCGGCCACAAAAGCGTGCGCAAGTCCGCCCCTACATAAATACCCTAAATGAGTTTGCGCGGCCACCTGTTGCTGGCGCGCCTGGGTGCCGGCGCAGAGACTTTAATTTTTGCAAATTTAAATGCAAAAACGCAGCACTCCGACGACACCATGCGGTATGGGGGGGCCCTGCCAGGACAGCAGCCAACTGCAAGAGAGCAGCTAGCAGCAGCAGCAGCAGCCACAGCAGCAGCAGCAGCAGTCGCAGGAAGTAAACAATTAAGTTTTAAGTTGGTGAAATTAAATGAAAACAGTGGGAATATTGAAATTGATGCAAAGTTGATTCAGGCAACGTAGAGGGCGTGGGGCATGGCGTGGCAAACAGAATAGCGCTTGATTAAACTTTTCACAAGGGGCGGGCTGAGGCTGACAACTATTATCCTTGCTTTGGCATTGCTGAAGCCTGCCTGCGTGCCTTTGCTATTTACCTTTTAATTTTCGTTGCATAAATCTGGCCGGCCAAGTCAGTTACAGCAATTCATTAGCGACTGCGGGTACTCTCAGGAGGGACCAGGGATTGGGGGGCTTTGGCAAACTTTTTCGTTTCAAATTTCAAAATGCATTGAAGTGCCGCCAGTGTAACTTTTGGTTTCGCTCGCACTCTCTTCTCTCCTGTCTCTCGCTCTCTTTGCTAATTGTATAACTTGGCTGGTTGAGTGTCAGCAAAAGGTCGAGCAACTTGCGCCAATTGAGCAAAATGTAATTAGTTTGCCTGACAAAGAGAAGCAGCAAGAGTTAAGCAAATAGAAGGAGAGAGCGTATGCAGCTAGACCCGATCTAATGTGGCTTTAAGGTAGCTTTGCGCCGGATTTGCAGCTCTTCAAACATCTTTGGCTGCCTTTTGCGGGCTCGAGCGCTGACAATTTCAAGCACTTAGCAAAAATAGCAACTATTAAATATGCATAAACGACGCGACGGCGGGTCGCGCCCATTAAATTGCCAACAAGCCACACACACACACACACACACACTCCCAGTTCGCTAGGCGTGTGATGTGGTTGGCACACTTTAAACACAGCTTTGCATACATTTGGGCAACAACAAGGAGCACGGCTGCTGCAGCGTCAGCTAGAAAACAAAAGCCGTTGCCAGGAAATTTCTTTCGGGGGCCCAGCCTTAAGCCAGAGTGAGCGCGTGCTTGGCACAACGTCACATAAATTTGCATACATGCTCACATGAAAATACACACACACACACATATACATATATATTTATATAGAAGAAAGTAAGCGACAGGATGCAGCACGCCTGCCCCGCTGCTGCCCTTGTGTGTTGAGTAAACGCGGCACTGTATAACGAAAAGCTTTTAAAATATGCCGACGCGACACCTACAACAGTAAATTTGATATGCTTGCAGCTTAAATATTTACAAACACACAGACACAGGGACTAGAGACTAGCACATATCAAGCTTGAAGACATTAAAAGCCAGCGGCATGATAATAAAATCTTTATTTAATTGTATAAATTGCGGCAACTAACTAAGCAGCCAGCGACCAGCAAAAACAGCAGCAGACAAAGCGAGCGACACATGCCACACACACATCAGCATCATAAAAATGAAGTTAATTTTAATTAAAATGCATGACAAAAGTGCGTGCGTGTGCGTGTGAGTGCGAATGTGTGTGTGTGTGCTCTCTGGCATAACTGCTGAATCATAAAGCGGCGCTCGATGCCCACACACAAGCAGGACTTCTGTGTGCGTGTGTGATGCGTGGTTGGTTTAATTTTAATTGTCAACCCTTTGGCTGTCACTTTTATGGCGCTGACAGGCGCGCTGCTGTTGTTGCTTCCGATGGGTGTCAAATTATAGGCCATAATTGTCAATATTTGCGCCTTTTTATGGTAAGCAAAACAACAACAACAACAACAACGACAAACAGCGAGCACTGGTCGGGCCATGCATAAAATCTAATAATTACAGTCGCAGCAAAAAGTACACAGACCTTTTCCCATGCTAATCAACTTCTTGCGCGCTTAGCGCAAATAAGTAGGCAACACAATTTTAAAAATTCTTTAATAATGCAAATAGACTCCGCAAAGGGTACGCGCAAGCTTTGTTAGGGTATAAATGGGCATCACGGCAAGGTGAGTTCGTAGCGGGTTTATGTGCTCGATTTCATACGAGATTTTTAAATGAAAAGCATTTGAAATGTTTCTGCTACAGGGTAGCTTCTAGTCGTGTAAGTCTAGCTATCAGGCAGCCAGATCTAAAAATTTATGACAGCCACTGCGGTTCTGTGGTACTTAATGCGTGTGAGCAGCTGCCGTGTCAGGGGTTACCGCCAAGGCGGTTGCGGGGCGCGAAGTACGGAGTGCTGAGCCATGGACAAAATCCTTTAAAAAAAAAAAACAATTTATGCCAACATTTTTGTGGCACGACGGTGGGCGGTGTGCTACCTTTTTCATCAGAGTGTTTAACAAAGTGCTAATTTAAAAAGTTCACCAAAGCGGCAACAACAATGGGTGGGAGGAGCACCATAACAATAAGGCGGCAGCTACTTTTGTTGTTGGGGCGCACAACAAAAGTAGGAAAATAGCAAAAATTGCTAATTAAAAATTTATATGAAGTTAGCAGTAATAGCATTTTTAATTATAGCCAACTCATGCGCGGGCAGCCAAACAGCAGAAGCAACAACAACAACAATAATCAGCGGAAGCAACGTAAGCAGCGGAAGTGTGGAATGAACAATTTTGAGGTCATAGGGCAAGCCTTTTTGCTGTTGCTTACGGTGGTACGGTGGTGCGGTGCTGCTATGCATTCGATGGGCATAGGCCCAGGCAAATATCCAGCCACGTTCGCCAGTTAATGGAAGTTAATGAAAATTTAAATGCGTTCATCAGAGAGCTCCCATCAGCGGCAGCCACAAATTTTGTTACTGCAAATCGTCAACCATCAAAATCAATGAAACAAATCTATAAATTTATTAGCCCACTCATGCATTCATAATTGCAGCAGCAACAGTATCAGATAAAGGCTTGAGTGTCATGTGTGCAGGACAGTTGCAATTATGTTGCAGACTATTAATTAAATGCACATGAAATATGCACAGAGCTGGAAAACCACAAACTTCTGAACGAAATACAGACCAATAAAATGCGGCTTTTGTTTAACCAACAGAAACTAAAGTAAGTGCATTAGATTCATAGCAGAGCGTGTGGGCGACAGATGAACTCGAGCTGAGCAAAGAACTTGAGCTTTAATTTTAAAGTCTTCAGCACAGTTATTGATAAGATGATACCGTTATCATGTGCCTGATCATAGGATATTTATGCCCTCAGCTCACTGAATACTTAACATTTGGGCATTTGTTTTCCGACAGCTTTTACCCGATTTATTTTTGTTTGCGACTATAAAGGAAGCCGTGCAGAGCTGCTCAATTGGCATTGAGTGGGAAGCCAGGTATTAAAAATAAATTAATCATTGGCTTCACCTGGCGCATTGTTGCCTGAAAATGTAATTGTCGAGTGCTGATTTGTGGATTGGACATCTTTAGGATTTCTAGTGGCGACTTGCACAGCTGAACTTCAATTGAAAACTTTTGTCAAATTAATTAATTAAACTACATAGCACAGCAGCAGCAGCAGCAGCAGCAGCATCGATAACAACAATAACAACAGTGACATTAATAATAGAAAGGCGTCCGGTTGAAGTCAGCAGAGGACATGGCTCAAACTTGTTGGCAGCCAACAGACAAACAAACAACAGTTGGAGGCATTGAAATAGCATTGCCAACTCAAATGGCGCAAAAGTTGTAAAGTTCAGCGTGCAACTTTGTAGGCCGACGCCTGGTGGCGGGGGCTGGGGGGTCAATGGGTTGGGGGCACAGCCTCTTCGGCTGGCTCGCAAAGTTCCTGACTGTGGCAACGCGCTTAAAGGCATCTTTTTAAAGCGTTTAGTGCTGCGTGCTGTGCTCCATTTCAATTTCAGGCACATAAAAATCAACGCCACGGCATTGTAATTAGTGCTGGGCTGTTTAGCCACTCCCCCACTTAGTGGAACGGTGGTTGGCCGGGCGGCGATGCCACACCACCAACCCCACTCGGCAAATAGTTGAAAAGTTGTGAACTTGGGAACGGACGGCTATCATTTTCGCATTGAACGCTACTTGGTTATGAGTTAGCGCCCCACGCAAATCAACTGATAGATAGAGGCAGGAGGGCTGCCAGGAAACTTGGGCGCGGTGATAAGCGCATTTGCTTGTTTATCAAGTCAGGCGATTCGGGCCGTAAAACTTTTGCTCACTGTCAGGCAGGCAGGCTAGCCGGCCGGCTGTGGAGAAGACAGCACTTCAAGTCATTAGGCAAGTAACTAACCTTTTGTTTATGGCTGCTGAATTTCTATAATAACAATTATGAAAATTAGGCGAAGCGAGTAGATACGTGGCCTGGAGTGGGCGGAGAGTTTTGGTTTCGGTTCTAGCCGCCATTGTTTTGACGGCTAATTAAGTTTCTGCCGAGTAGGCAGAAAAGATGTGCCACAGCGCAAAATATGCTTTCCAAACGAAACGAGTCATCGAGGCACAATTTAAGGCGTGCGCCTGACAGCTTTTCAGCTAAATATTATTCTATTCTGCTACTTACAAATTGTGTTCTCATTCGGCAATAAGCGTGTGGACTCACCTGCAAAGAGGAAGAAGAGTGCAAATCGAATCGATTAGTATGTTTAATCCTGCATAATTATTATTTTTGCTGTTGTTGGTATTGCTGTGTGTACAAATCTTTTGAGCAATCAATTCTAATTAAGCTCGGCCCTAATCAGTTTTTGTGGTGCGCATCAGCAGCAACACGAACGACAACGTCATCATCAGCGATAGCCACAAAAACCGCATTAAATGCGATTAATTATGAACTTAATTAGCAAAGTAATAAAAAATAAAGTGCAGCGATTTGACCCGCTAATCTTATAGCTATTGCTGTTGCTGTAGTTGTTGTTGTTGTTGTTGTTGCTATTGAAATTGCTGTGGTTCACAGTGCGTTGCAGGTCAAATAAATCCCTTTTAATTAAGAGATAAACAGAAGCAATTAAATTATTAATTATGCGCACAAACACTCATAGAAATACTGCATACTTTATGGGGCGCAAACAAACACAACACACACACACATACACACAGTCAAACAGACCCCATGACCAGCACCCATAAATCAATGGCTTGCACTTAAAGCTGCTAATTGTTGCTAAATAAACGCACATAAAAGCAGAGTTCAACATTTATATGCGATACGGTTTAAGTATAGGGCATACCCTTGCCGGACCTATTAATAATATGGGACGCCAGTAAATATAGCGACAAAGCAAAGACCAAATGGCCAACTGCAGATACCCTATGTGAAGTAAGAAAGAGTATAATGAATAACTAGAGGAATTCACAGCAGATGTCTATATGTAATATATGAGAATTGCAGAGAAAGGCTTAACACATATTTTCTATGATGCATTTTTAGAAAACCCAGTTCACCCCTTTCTCTACAGCTACAGGGTACAACAATTCAGAGTCCGCTGGGCGTTGGGCCTCTGCTGAATTATCGATCATCATTAGTCAGGCTGAAGCGCAGAGGCGCCGCAGCTAGATATGTTTGCACTAATTAATTTCCTATAGAGCCTAGTCAGCCAGCAATCAACACCCACACACACAGAGAGAGCTCCCATTTGACTGCACAGTGTATTGTGACGATTGCATTTGCAAATTTTCACATGCAATGAGATTATGCATGCGTGTTTTTGATTTTCGTGCTTCGGTCTGCATATGTTAATACAATATTTGTGTGGACAGACAGGCGGCCCGAAGTAGACAGAGGCTAGACGAGCTGGGTGGTGCTGGTAGGTAGCCTGAAATTGCTGACAAATTTGCTGTTACTATTTGATAAATCGCAGCTTATTGACCACGCAGCTGACCGGACGCAAACTATGTAAGCCGGGGAAACCAAGTCAAATGTCATTGGGGGGGCACAGCAGAGCAGCGGCAACAACTACCACAAAAGAGCGTTGGCTGTTTTGCTGACCTTTTGCATAATGAAAGTAACATTGTGGCTGCCATTTTGTGGTTTGACAAATGTTGTGTCAAATTCGGCTACACAGCCGCAAAACACACAACCGCACAAAGACAGCGCCAGACGAGACCGAACAGGCGAACAACTTTGTCAACAGCTAATGGACTCACACACACTCACACACACACACACACACACAGTGAAAGAGAAAAATTAGCCATGGTCGCACTTTTTGTAGGTGCAACAACAGCAACAGAAGTGGCCACATGACATGAAGCACCAAAGCGATAGCAAGAGGTGGACACAGAGAGACAGAGAGGCATCAAAAGAGTAAGAGAGAGAGAGGGCAAGACTACGTAACGGACACGAGCATGCCACACATGGCTCATGTTAGACTTGCCAAACAGAGTGAGCGACCACCAACAGTTGACCATGGCGGCAACCACTGCTGATGACAGCAACAATATCATCAGTGTCAGCAGCAGCAGGAGCAGCAGCAGCAGCAGCGGAGGCGTTGGTCAGTTGCAACATGAGCAACATTAAAAAACATTAAACCAGAAATCACTTTGCACCACGTCGTTTGTTGTGTGAGCGTTGAGGTGGCACACTAGCATCCGTGCGAGGAGTGTTGAGGGGCGGCGGGGCGTCATTTGAATCCACAAAATGCGGCTTACTTAGGCGCACAACTGATGATGATGATGTCGTTGCAGCAGCAGCACGTTGCTCGCTTTTTAGCCATCTGGCTGGCCAGCTAGCCAACGGGCTGTCCTGGCAATGATTTGTTGGCTTTTGCGCGGCTAGAAGCCACGTTGTCTAAATACCACAACAATGAGCCGAAGCAGGAGCACTAGCAACGTCATCGCATTACCAAAGGCTGCTCTGCGTAAATGTAATCCTAGGTAGCACACTTGTCTGCCAAACCACCCACCTCCCCCCTCCCGTCCGCCTCGCTTGCTGCTTGTTACACTCCATTTATTTTTCACTCCTTTTGGCTGGCTTGCTGTGTAAACAAATCCAACACGCAAGTCGCAAAGGGCTTTGGGCTGCGCCAAATGCATTTGCCAGCCAACAGGCAATGCACTTTTTAGGCTAAATGCTATTGTTGTTGTTTGGTTCCACTTTTAGAGCACTTTACATGCCTGTCAGCTGCGGACCATGAGAGTCTGTGGCTTCCTCATTTGCATATCTGAGCGGCGAGACGCGCCGACTGCTGCCTTCTGAGTGTTTACTATATTCCGTTGTCTGCTGTCGCCGTCCTTGCCAGAAGCTTATGTAAGAGTTTGCCCATTGAGGGCATAAAGTTTACCAGCCGTCGTTGTAGACTAAAATATTAGCGAACTATCGAGTTCAGGGCCAGATCGAGGATCGAGTGCCATTTAGTGCATAAAAACCTTAAAATTGTAGGCAATTGCCTGCATCCGCTAAATTCCATTGTTCGACTCTTGAAAGGATATAAATATGCATGAAGGGAAATTGAATTGCTCGGCGAGGAACAAATCAACAAACTAGACAAACAATAAATAATATGCGACAGTTACAAAAGGCTGAAGTTGAAATTATTTAAATCACTCTCAGAAACATCACAGAATATTGCTGAATAAAATAAAAGGCAAATACAATTTACCCATAAGCACACACACACACAGAGAGAAGCTTACACATGCATATGAAAAACTCCAAGTCACACAATGATTAGAAGAACAGGCCAGGGGGCTGGAGGGCTCCACAGATTTGTGCAGCATCATCTCGGCGAACGAGTCGGACGTCAGAAACTTTTGTGCGCTTTTGCATGCGAAATTTTTGGGATTTATGCCGAAAAATGCATAAATAACTGTTAATATTTAATATTGTTAACTTGTAAATTTTAAATGAAATATGTGGGGCGCAGCCATGTGGAAGAGAGCATGTTGACGAGCATGACGACAACGGCTGCTGCCGCTGCTGTTGCTCCGGTCAGCGTAGGTCACAACATAGCTCGGCACATGAATTATGCAGTTTTTAACAAAAATGCCACATGGCTTGCTGCTCCACCTACACGCAGGAGAGAGCGAGAGAGAGAGAGGGCGAGAGAGGACATCCTCTTAGTCCTGGCCAGCACGACATGGCAAAAGTTTAATTGTTTCTGCTGCAGACTCTACGAATTTTATTTGCATTTCTGTATTTTATGTCGCTTTTGCATTTTACATGCGCAATTATACGGTAAAACTTGCGGCGCACCAAACATGTCAAATTAGAAACAATTCTCTCATTTGTGCCATTTGAATGACATCATCAGCAATCAGAAATGATGTTGATGTTGGTGTTGGTGTTGCTAAAGCAGCGAGAGCATGGCGCGGAATTTGCATAATTAACATAGTGCATAAGGTCTCTCCCTCTCTCTCTCTAGATGATAGTAAACTAAGCTGAAGGAACATAGCAATTAAATACTCAAGCTGCTCTGATACTATATTTTAGGTAATCTATATATATATGTATATATATATATCCATTATACTATATATATGATTTACACACAAATACAATTTCCTAAGGGTTCATCCCGCACTTTAAATACTCCTTTTATGCACATAATATGCATTCACACATGTTTCCGAATTCATTAATGAAAATTAAGCCCATTTGGAGGGGATTACTGTTTCATGTTTGTGCCCGCCTTTGAACAAAAGGAAAAAATCCATTGATAGTTGTGTAAAAAAAAAAATGAAATGAAAATAAGAAAATTTATTTTATGTGCGTCCGCATTTCATTATTATTTTTTAAAATTTCTTCTCATTTTATTTTTATTTGCCGTAAAGGTACTGTGAAATGATTTCAACCTAAGAACTTAAGTGCATTTCAATTACAAAAATATTCGCTGCACTTCATGTTGCATCTGCCGTTGCATAAATCATGAATATAGCACACACGCACACACATACATATCAAAGCCGTTCAATATAAAACGTGTTGTGTGAAACAAACTAAGCGAAAAGCTCTCCCACACCCACAGCCACACTCACATTGCAAACTGAAACTCTCTGGATTTGGACGCCTTTTTCAATTTAGCTGCGCCTAGCTGCAAATTCAGTTTTCGTTTGGCCAAAAACAGAAACAACAGCAACAACAACAACAGCACCGACATACAGTTTGGTCATTGCCTGGGAAATTTAAAACTTATAAGCACGCCACGCCACGCCGCCACGTTGTATGCAATGGCCGCTAACTGTTGACGGTCGAGACGCACGCACGGCTGGCTAGGCCGGCAGCAGCAGCTAGCTAGCTAAGCCACCCGAACAGCTCCCGCTCCAGCACTCACACCACTCAGCTCCGTCCGCGTCCATCCACTGGCGCAAAAGCCATAAAGTTTTTATTTATTTGCATTTGCTCACGTGTGCATGTTTAATTAAATTTGAAGCGCCAGAGCGGTCGCTCGGCCGCCCATCGAGTCACGGCTTGAGAGAAACTTTTATTTTTTTAGCCGCCAAACACAAAAAATACATGCAAGCTGCTGTGGCGCCACCTGCCGGCCGTCAATGCACTGGCACGAAAAGTTATGTCTAACGGCTGTGTGTATTTGTGGCCAGGCAGCGAGAGAGAGAGAGAGAGGGGGAGAGGGGGGCGCTGCCAGGTGCACCTACACCTGCACGGGCATATGATGCAGTTTACGTAACGAAAATTGAGTTGGACATGAACAAATTGCGGTTAGGTTGCTGCATGGATTTGTCGGCTTCTATTTTTGTTTCGGTTTCGGGATTTGTTTTTATTTCTTGATTTCCTTCTCTCTTTTTTTTGTCGGCATGCCCATGCAGGGGCGGCGTGTGGGGACAGTTGTAATATGCAAATTGGAGCGTGACATGCATTTCGACAGCTTTGAAATGCAAAAACCGCGGACGAATTTCTATCTTAAAGTCGGGCCTTTAAGGCCTGCAGAGCCTACTTGGCTAACTGGGAGACGCCGAATCAGTGTTCATTCTAAACAAGTTATTTATCTTGCGAATTGTCAGCTGGCAACGGCTATGAAAAGTAGGCAACAGTCGCGCGCCTGTTTTATTTTTCCGGCGTTTTGACTCGCATGACAAATGACACACCGACGATGTTAGCTAAAATGCGTTAATTAAATTTTGTCTCTCAACTGCTTGAATGCGTAGACGAGCCCAAGGGGACATTACCGAAACAGTCCCGCACACACACACTCACACACACACATACGGCTACGCCCACGTGTCGCATTACGTTGCCTACTTCTAAGCGCTGACATCTTGTTTTGCCAGCAGCTCATAAAATTTGCAGCTTGTTTCAAGCATTTTGCCAGCTGCTTTAATATGCACATGTGTGTGTGTGTGTGTGTGTGTGTGTGCGTGCGTGTTAGTGTAGAATTTATGCGCCTCATTAGTTGGTCCAGCCCCAGGAGCGCAAGCTCATCACCTTGGATGTGGCTCAGTCACAGCATCATCATTAGTCACAAGTAGCGGGTCACAGGCCGCTGGGTTTACGGCGCCTAAAAATATGCTAAGCATTTGGCACTGCGTCAAATTAAACGGTTTCGACGATGTTTGACATATTTGCACAGTTTAACTATAGCGGCGTCACGTGGCCTCAAAATACAAAAGCATGCAAAGATTTTTCATATTTCCAGCAGCATTTTTCACGGCGTCCAAAAGGGTTGAAGTGTCTCAGCGCCAGGCACGCGAACAAGAATCAAAAGACAAAACACGTGAAAGTGCGCCAAGATACATATGGCATCGGGTCTGAAGGGTGCATAGAAGTAGGCGTATCTCGCATTGATTTTTTCTTTCAGCTTTTTTCATCTGTTGCCCGCCGACTATTTGCCGACGTCGTGGTCGTTGTCGCGGCTGCTGCGCTCATTCATTTCATTTCTCGTCTTGCGTTTCATTTTATGCTCCGCTTTTCATTTTTATGAGCGTGTACAAATGTGTGTGTGTGTGGGTGTGTGTGTGTGTGTGCGAGTCCTGGCCTGGTCTGCCCGGCTCAACTCTGCCTACTTTTTATGGGTTTTTATTTATTTGCGCCGCTTTGCAATTTCAAAAAGTGTTCGCGTGTAGACCCAGACTAAGGCAAAAGGATTTGGCTTAGCCAACTTGTCTGGGCCGGGCCTGGTCGGGGCCATCGTCCTATTTCGTGCTGCGCCGGATCTTGCGTGTTTCACTGCCTTATATTGCAAAGCGAGCATAATAAATATTTGACGCTTCATAAATCTTTAAAGAGTTGCCAAAAGTAGCGGCAACAGCAACGACTCCAGCCTCCGACTGACTCGTCTCGCATATCCAGAGCCTGGGTGCCAGCCGAGCCTTCTCTTAATGGATTTGCTATTTTTCGGCGCTCTACGTTTATGCTAATGACTTGGCCTGACCCGATCCGAACCGAGTCGAGGCAAGGCAAGGCAAGCCAAGGCTGGGAGGCTGCAATCGGAAGCCACTGTGCAAATTGGACAATGAACAGCAATGTTGAAAGGTGGAGGAGGGCCGCCGGCCGGATAGACAGTGTCGGCCACTTGGGAAACCCTTGCAAATTGCATGGCCAAGAGCGGCTTGAAATCTTTGGCACAGTTTTCACTTGCACTTGCGCGCCGCCATTTTTGATTTCCCCAATGATTTGCATTAACATTTTTGGCTCTGGGTGGAGGCCCACTACAGTCCCGTACACTTCGCAAGCCATTTAAAAGCCACACACGGAGCACAACGCAACGCACAGAGAGTGAAGAGTGCCGAGCCGAGTTGGCTGGTTTAAGCCACAGTAGGTACAGACAATAAACCAACGATCCGACCATAAGCGCATTATGCGGGCTAGTTCCTTCGGTCTGCTTGTGGCGCTAACACCCCTCATCCCCTCTCTCTAAGCCCTTTGCAGACCTCTTCGGTTTGCACACAAATGAACTATTGTTTATAAACCGCATAAACAAACTCGAAGCGTATTTATGTGGCTGTGCTGAGTGATGGCTAGCTTCAAGCTTTTGACCTCCTTGCTGCAATTCCCATACGAGATTTTGCTGAATAATTAAAGGCAACTGCTTTTGGCAACGATTGATATCAATTTCTATGCGTTGAGATACTTTAAGCTGTATATAAATGTAACTTTAAATAAATATATTAAAATGTGAAAAACAGATTCGAATCATATAAATTTGATCTAATTTTAGCATCAACTAAATAATATTAAATGCTTTAATAATACTTATTATTATTTAATAATTATTAGAAAATTTAATATAAATGTTTGTCTAATATCAATTTCAAGTATTAAAGTTTTAATTAAAATTAAATCAAATAGCGGAAATATTTATATTCGAGCTACGCTTAGCCCCGCTCCGAGCAGATGCTTCAAATAATAATTATATATAGTATATATTATATGAGGTTGATATATTTAGAATATAAAATAATATATCGTAAAAATTAAAATTTTGTAGCTCATGCATAAATATTATTCATACATATAAATATATAAACCTCAGCATAAAAGCAATATTATTATAATATTTTTGGTGCATTACGATTCATTACTTGCAACTATCATATCAAATAAGACTAACCTACAGCAAATTTAATCCATTAAATATTCATTATAGGTTAAATCTAACTGATAAGCTTTAGCAAATAATTTTTAATTTTATTTAAAAGCATTAGAAAATATTCCATCAATAAAGTCCAACAGTTTTATTGATGTAATTAATATAATAAAATGAGAACTATAAAATGCAATAAAAAGCAAATAAATTTCGAATTCGAGAGACAGCAGAGGGATTTGGTTTAATTAGCTAATAACCCAAGTTTAACTTTTTATGTGCGCGCAACATTCTCGGCGCAGTTGGTTTTATTTTGGGTAACGTGTTTTACAGTTCATTAAAATTTGGCTCACTGCCAGCGTCAATGAGCATTAAAGTTATGCCCAATACACACATAGTGCACATAGTGTCTGGGGCTGGCACGTTGCGTGTGGCTTGTTGAGCGGCTGCTGTGTTTGTTGTTAAGCGTGTTAACAGGCATTATATTGCACACTAACATCAACATACAAACACACACACACACACACACACACACACGCACAGGCAGGCATACACAAACTTATGCTGGCGAGGCTGCAGCTCCGGCTGTCTGTCTTATTAGCGTTCAACAACGGCGCCACATGCTGCTCATTGAGCACACGCTTGACATGCGGAGAGCCAAGGAGACGGGGGCAGCGACAGCCTGCTCAGTTGCGGTATAGCGCCTGAGCTGCTTTAAAATGGCATCGTCTTAAACTCGGGCAGAGCACACACAATTGCTGCGCAACATACTTTTGTGCGCGACCGGGCTGACAACTTCCGACAGTTGCCGCCCGCCGCAGCTGTACGTTGCTATTATTATGAGCATTTCATTTTTTTCTGCTACTCGTTTTGTAGCCTGGCTGTGAAATAAAAACCGCAATTACCAGCGAGTAAAACATATATATATATATATATACAAATGTATGGCAATGAGAGGGCAAATAAACCTGTGAGCCTGCTCCCATATACATACAAAAATGGAACTCTGTATGTGTGTGTGTGTGTGACATAAAGCAAACAATATGGCGACACGCAACACTAAGCAGATGAGGCAAGCGGTACAGTGACGACTTTTGTTGTTCTGCCCGTACAACTATATCACGCATACGTCGTGTTGTCAACGGCGCCAGCAGCAATGCCAGCAATGCCGGCAATGGCAACAATGTTGCAGCAACAAAATTGTCAAGCCAGTCGACTGTGTGAGCGACTGCCCGAGCGCGTCAACATTAGTTTAAGTTGCATACAAAAGCTAGTTTCAGGCAAAAGGGCGCAAAATGGAATTATACGAAGGCGTCAATCTGTGTGCGCTTCTTTGTTGTGTGCGTGACCATTTGTGTGTTTGTGTGTTGAGGTTGTGCAGCGCCAGTGCCTTTTGGCTGCACTCATTGTGCGCTGAAGTGCGCTGCCATTAAGTCGCATTGTTTCTGTTCTGCTACTTTTCCTCGTTGAGCACAAAAATTGAGTAACTGCACGTGAATGAAAATGAAAACAAAACCCGAGTGAAGGGACGCCAGCCGGCCAAGCCAGGCCAGGCCAGGCCGGGCCGGGCCGGGCCAAACAAGACCAACTTTCACGCTAAAAACTTTCGCATTTCTTAACTAGTTTTTGTTATTGTTAGTCGGTTTTATTTTCTTGTTGTTGCTGTTTTTTGGTGCTTGCCGTCGCCTTCGTGCCCTGCACAAAATGCGGAAAATTAAATTGCCCTCGTTCTGGCTCGTTCCTTTGCTTCGCACGACAGCCAAAAATATCACACACACACAGACATGCACTCGTGAGAGCTAGGACTACGCACACACACATACAAACAATAATTGAAATAAACACTTAAAAAGTTTGACTATACGCTGCTGGCTTTGCCTTTGCCTTTGCCGTCGCCTTTGCCTCTGCCTTTGCTTTTATTGTTGTCTTTGCTTTTACTTTTTGCATTGCTTTCTCCCATTTTGTTTGAGTTGTATTCTTTTTTCCTTACTTTTAATGCTGCGCGTCGTTGCAGCTGTTAAATTTTATTAAGCAGCCAACCAAACTTGAAACAATGAACAGATTTGCACGCGCTCTTTGTGCTGTTTTGTTGCAACTATTGTGTTAAACGCCAGCCGCCAGCGAAACAAATGGGAAACAACAATATTTGTTGCATACTTTTGTGCGCAGTGGAAATCTAATTATGCCCAGGCAGCTTGCGATTTACAGTTAATTACAAAAAATAAATATAATTAAGCCATTGAAACGTTTAGGTAAGAGCAACAGCAACAGCAACAGCAAAAGTCAAAAGAGATATCCTGCGGCCACTCGTGCCGCTGTCCTTGCCCAGGCCAGGCAGACAAACAACCTACTTTGTGGTCTACCCGACGCTGCATGACAATTGGCCCAAGATGTTGTTGTCAACTTCAGCTTGATAAACAACTTGTGCTGCAGAGCTTGATAAACTGAAGTCTTCTAGCCTAGCTGACATACATCAGGCAGCCTATGGAAGAAAGCTTCTAAGCAAATACAGTTATAATTAAGTGGCCCTTGGCATGGCCATTGTTGTGCCATGCTTTGTAATATATTTATAATTGCTCGGCCAACAATATAAATTACAAGTGCCACACACTAGATGCACTGAAAACAACTAACTAATTAATCTAACATAGCTCGAACAAACACTCCATGTTCAAGTGAGTGAAGTATCACTAGATGAGAGATGCGGCAGCTGGCAAATATTGATAACGTTTAGGAACTTGGACAAAGCACAGTGCATAACTGATAATTATATTATTATATTATTAATTAAATGTTGTCAAATTTATTAATATAAACTTTAAATAAATAAATCATCTCTTTAGCCATGCTCGATCAAACACTGTTCCAATTGCTTGCAGCGAACGTATTTTGCCTGCCGCCGCTTGGCCTAATTTCTAATTGCTGACAATACTTAGCTTTATTAATTTGGTTGCCATTTTATTTGTTCACATTGTGACGACAAAGAGCAACTAATTAATTTGATATTTTCTGGCTGGCGTAGCCCTAATGGCAGCTCACTTTGACGCTGCGGTGTAAAGACGCAAAATGTGAAGAAATTTTTCGTTTTTTAAGTCTATGCCACACACACACACACACACAGCTACATGCCTTTTTTTCGTTCCTGGTTTATGGGCATTCCACGCGTAGCGCAGCAAAAAGAAAAATTAATATCAATTTTCAGCTTTGCCTATGACAGAGCGAGAGAGCGCGGCTAATGTTGTTGTTATTTTTTGCTATTTCTTCACTGTTTGTGTTTTTATAATTTCGTTGCGTGCTTTTGGCCGTTATGCATGTGTCCTTTTTGTCCTACCTTATTATATTAACAACAATTACTCACAATTATGCGAGCTCCATCGCACACACTTTTTGCTTTCCCTCTCGCTCTGCCCACATACACTTAGCTGCTATTAACTTGATTACAATTGGAGTGAAGGGTATTTTTTGTGCCGTGGCCTTAGCTTTTTATTAAGCTGCACTGACCAAAGGCAGCACAACAAGACCATCGCATTGCCGATGTGAAAAGGTGGAGTGCCCCGAAGGGTCGCACCAGCTGATGTACATGCTGATTAGGGCCTGTCTACAGCGCTTGAAGAGTCGCTCCTTTATAGCAGCGTTTGGTTTCGATTTACTTTGCTTTTATTTTCCACTCAAATTCAGTTAAATGCCTGCGGCTCGTATCTGGGGCATCTTTTGAGTGCGCTTCCCTGATGGATATTATTTCTACGCACAAGGAACACACCCACGCACACACACAACACAGATAATAGAACATTTGGCCGCAGGACAAATTATGCGCCCGCAACGCGAACTGCGCACCGCCAGCATCGACAATCAGTGTCAGCAACAGGATGCTGTCGGTTCGGTGTTTGGCGCTTTCATTCTTTTTCGTTAGCTCCCCATTTCGTGTTTTTTTTTTTCTCTCTTTTTCTCAGTTCGCTTGTGTGGTGTAATTGAAAAGCGCCAAAAGTCAAAGTGACAAACACAGCAGCATCAATGGCTGCAAGGATGCGTCAAGAACTCGCATTTGCTGATTGACAACAAGCTCAGCCCATCCACACAGTCCTAACGAGATTTTCCAGCTGCCGCTGTTGTTGCTCTGGTTATTTGTGTTGTTGTTGTTGTTGTCGTAGCTGGGCTACATACGAAAATTAATTAACAGAATCTAATTTTTTGCAAAAGCAGCCGCACCACTGCAATTATCGCTAATGAGTTTAACGCGCTGCCAGCGCCCCTTTGTCTCTACGGAAATGCGTTGCCTTTCTCCTATTTATTTTCATTTTTTAAAGGCTTCCGCTACTTTCTTAATGAATGGCACCAGTTCCCTAGCCTAAACGAGAGCAGAGTCGCGCCTCACTCCAGTCCTGAGGCGCAACAAGTTTTTTTTTTTACATATTTGCAAAGGCAGAAGTTTGTAGGGTATAGGCCTCTTGGTCATTTAACTTTGTCTATTTTCTTGGCTACTGAAATTACCCTTTTTGCCAGCCACATTAATTTGCCCAGCTTCCGTGATTTTTAGCAGCCAGCCGCAGCATACACCTGTCCGACCTTTTGCGCATTTGACCGGTTCATTCAAGCGTTTTGTGCTAAGGTCAGAAGCTCTGCCCTCGGACTGGCCTAAACGGAGCCAAGTTCAACCCTAAATGTGCCGCAAATGGCATTAATGACTGCTAGGGGCTGGGGGCGAAGAACCAACAGCTGATAACTCACTGCTCGTTTGCTTTCAGTTTTACTTTGACTTTCCATTTAAGTCTGCCCTCCCCGACTCGCTGTCTTCCTTCTTTTCTCTCAATTTTTCTGATTGAATTGGCAAATGAAAGCCAATTAGTTGTAAGAGACTGCGGGGGGTTTGATAAGTGTTAAATTAATTATCTAATGGCTGCACATTACTTAGTTGACGTATTAAACTTTTAAATAAAATGCAAGTGGAGAGCGCACTCCATCTCTGCTTGTCAGTTAATTATATTTGCGGATAAAAATGAAATTGCAGTTTATCATAGACGCAGGTTCAAGTGCTGCACAAATAGCCAGTGCAGGCCAGTTGGGGTCACGTTGAGCGGTCAGAGACGACAATGGCAAAGCAAATATTAAAGCTAGACAAACACATGTGTGTGCGGTGTGTTTGTGTGTGTGTGTGTGTGCGGTTGACTCCTGACAGTGCTGGCACTGCCAAGTGGCAAGCCGTTGAGCTGACTGGCTGCCCGGCTAAGATGCTGCTAGGAAATCCTGTTATAAAAATGGTCAGCCAGCAACTCATGCAATGCAATGAGACGAAGACAACAACAAACATACAACACACATACACACACACACACACATACATATATATATATAGCTACAACATGGCAAATCTTGTGCCGGAGCCATAAACAGGAGGCAGCAGGATCAAGTTGCGAAGCGTGTGTAAGAAATGTAAACTTAAATATTTTATAACATTAAAGCAACAAATAAAAGTAGCAGAGCAGCAGGCGAGCCAGGCCAGCCCAGCACAGCTCAGGTGAGTCGGGCAGGTAAGTGCCGGCCGGGTGCACTAAAATAAAATTGCATACTTTATGGCGCCGGATGCGGCTGAACACTGGGCGAAGCGTTGCCTCGCAACGATATCAACGTCTTCAAAGGCAACAGCAACGCAAGAAAATTCGATGAAAATTATTTACAGTTAAAAAGCAGACACTTTGGCCAAAGGGTCTTACTACGTGTGTGTGTGTGTGTGTGTTTGAGGCGTATTCATATGTGTGTCTGTGTATTATTTGAGGGAGTTTATTTAAAATTCAATTATGCAGCACACGATCTGCCCCACAACAATTGCTGCGCAGTCTGGGGGCGTCAGTTTGGTGTGGCTGGGAACAGTTTTTGCAGTCTATGTTTACAGTTGATATGTTTGCATTGTGGCTTACCCAATGATTAAATTTATATAGAAATTGTTCATCGATCCTTACCTGAAACGGAGCAAATGAGAGAAATTTATAAATTATTATTGCAAATATAAGGGGGCGCTTAAGTCTAAAAAACAAGTGTACAACTGGACAACAAATCCCTATATTTATATATATTTATAAAATAAAAAAAAAAGATATATATATATATATTTATATATATATATAGTAGGTAAAGGGCACACAATATCAAATGCAAATATTTAAATTTACAATCACTAAAATGTAAATTGTTTTCATTTTTTTTTCGGCTACGAGGAAAAGCCAACAAATTAAGTAAATAATATTTCTATAAATAGCTCATACAAATTATAAATATCTTAATTTTAATGAGTATAATTAAATGATGAGTTTTTTGCCTATTTTATTTGTGTTTGTTTGCACGTTGAAGTTGTGTAATTATATAAATGGTTTTTCTTTTCGGCAATATTAAATTTCGACAATTTTGACATTTTGTGTGCGCGTAATGAGCCCATTTCCCAGACCGTTAACAGCCATTGCTCAGCGCTCAGCGCGAGTCTGCAGCCCGAGGCGTATCGTTTTCAAGGTCTCACTTGCAATCAAATTATGAGTAATTTATGCCGCTGCCTGCCGCCTACTTATAATTTTAATATCATGACACCCAAAATCTTGTTAAAGAAATCTCAATTATCTACTTTTATTGATTTGCTAAGCAAGCAAAGCACAGATGCCAAACAAGCGGAGCGAAACGGAGATCCTGATGCTATTTACGCACCATTTTGTCGCTCTTCACTTTCGCCTTCGCTTTCGTTTCGCTTTCCGCTTTTGACAAACGAAATCGGGAGCCAAGAGGAAAAAAAACACAAGATGCACGAAAACAATTACGATAAAAAAAAAATATAAATATATATATACATATATATATATATATATATATATATATATATATATATATATATATGTATTTGTATATAGATATTTATATATATATAGACTTGTAAGTAGGTTAGGCCCAGGTTGCCGGGGTAGTCTGTGACAAGCCCTGAGCATGGATAAAAGCAAATTATGATAACAATAAAGATTTAACTAGAGGAGCTCGTGAAGTGGCAGCAGGCGGCATGCCGCTAGACACAAAGCCCTGCCAAGAAGCGGCACGGCGCGGAGCGGCACGACCCCGAGCAGCTCGGCCAAGGCACATAGCGAAACAGGGACAATTTAAATAGACATTTATCTTGCCAAACGACAGCCCAGGTTGTGCACCCACACACAGACCCACACCCACACCCACACACCCACACACACACGTGGCATTGCCTATAACAAAATTACAGCATTGCGGCTGATCCATGACGATGACGATAATGTGCGGGTTCTCATAGCTCGACAACGAGCCACCCCACCATCTTGGCAGCCCACTCCGCTACCTTTTCGACATTGATGATGTGAACGAGAGTTGGTTCGGTTTTTTGTTTGATTTTATTTATGCGCTTTCGTGTATTTTGTTTAACAAGAACAGCGACCGCAACAATTTTCATGGCGTTCGGCTTTCAGCTTGTCTACGCGCGCTGAGCTTCCTCTACTTGTTGTTTTTGTTTCTTGTTTTTATTTTCTTTACAATTTTTGGCTTGCCAAATGTTTTTCAAAGCATAAAATTTTTTTTACATTAACTTGTTCTAACAACACACACAAACTCACGCAAACAGCGGCAAAAGTTGTAGAAAATTTTTGCTTTTTTTTCTGTTACATTTTGCGTTGCTTTTAGCGCTCAACGACTTTGCAGCTTGCTAGCGCGGTTGTTGCTGTCGTTGTTGGTGTTGCCTACTCTTAGGAAAAGCGAAAGTAGCGCAAGAACAACAACATCCTCAAGCCAGCGCAAATGTGGAGCGTGCCACGTTATGGCAAGTGTGTGTTTATGCACAAAGTTTTGCCAAAAATAAGGAAAAAGGTAAATAAAAAATATAAAAAAAGCAGAAAACAAAAGCTGCCTAACAAAAAAGTTGCCCTTCGCTATATCAACATCATTTGCGTTAAGTGGTTTGAAAGCAATGCGTGAAAAGTCGAGCAGTTACAAATATGCCTCAGCCTAATGCCGGCGTCTTTATCAGCCGCTTTCACTGGCACTAGGCAACGCAGTCATCGCCTATTAAACTACAATAAAGCTTTGCTGGCACGACGCCAGCAACGAGCAGCGCAACAGGAGTGGAAACCAGTTGCTGTCGCTGTCGCCGCTGCTGCCTATGCCTAATTGGCTGTTGTCTGCTTGTTGCCAAAAAAAACTGTTGCATGCTTTAAGGCGAGTGCCTAATAAAATTTGCTGAAGCAAAAGGCAGCCAAATAAATAAAATGGCAGCACAAATTCACTCACACACACACATACGCAGACATATGTGTAGGGAAAATGCCAAGCAATCTGAGCATATTTCATGGCGCTCTACGTGCTGCGATTTTTCGTGTTTTTTTTTTCGAGCCAAAAGCAGATGGGGTAGGCGGGACCACCTGGAAGTCCTTGCCTTTGTATAGCACTTTGTATAGATTTTGGCATAGCGATAGCACACACACACACAAACACACACATACACACAGAGGAAAGAGCATTTACAATGCGTGTGTGTGCTTGTGTGTTGAGCACTGAGGGCTGGGGGTTGGTATCCTTTTTTATGGCTGCTAGCTAAATTTATGATTTCTATTCATGCGTTTGCTTTGTTCAAAGGATTTGGTCTTTGTGTACCTTGTTACCTGGCTGCTGGCGCAAGCCAAGTAATTTATAAGCTTTAAAAGTGTGCGCCAATTAAATTTGCATGGGACAAACCAAAGCAGTCCAATAACAACAAAAGCGTTGCCTAAATTATGGCAATTAAAGCAAATTAAGTGTAGTCGAGAGAGCCTGGCTAATAGACAGCCGGCCGCACAGCGCCACACTGCCAGATGAAGTTAGGAAAATTGGATATCAAAGTTCAAACACTCAATAAAGTTAACTAAACAAAGCGGTTCGTGTTGTTGTTGTTGTTGTTGTTGTTGTTACTGCCTCTGCTGTTGATGATACTAATGAACCTGCCAAGAAACATTTCGCACAGCAAAATGAGACAACACAAAGCGGCAGCAACTGCTACGGCTACAGCAACTTGAACCACACAAAGTAGACAAATAGCCACATCGACAACGCGCTCTGCAAATTGATTTGCATAGCAACCAAGGGGAGCGACCAGTCTGACGAGTCCTTCGCTAAATACAGCATATGACCCTAGTCTGCTTTTGGGCTTGGACGGAAATCTCAAGATGTGTACGCAACAGCGGCTTGCGAGCTCCTCGCTAAGCAGTTTAACTATTTAAGGCAACAACAGTAGCAACAATGTAGAATCTATGGCAACTTCAATTTGCCGTCCTATCCCCATCATCCAAGCGACTTCCTCCACAGAATGCCGCAGGCCGAAGTGTCAAAGACATGGCCCGAGCTACACAAATGTTGACAAGCTAATGAAATGTGAGCAGCTCCTTGGCAATGGGATAGGTGGGCCGAGCGCAGCGGAGTAGAGGGTTATGGGCAGCCAGAACCCAAAATTGATACACTGTCGTAACTTGACGAACAGTTGAATGCCCTCCCCCTCCCTCTCGAGCCGCTGCTCCTTCTGCTGATGAACTGTCGCTCCTGACGATGTCAGGGAAATCCCGGGCGGTTCAATTTGACGCAACTGGGCAGCAGCCGTAGAGGGCGGGGTTGTTGCTTAGACATTTGCTTATGCAAATCGAAATTATAATGAAATCAACTATAACAACTGAACTACGAAGGAACAGCACAGCTGCCGCAGCGCAGGACAATTGCGAGGGTCTGATGAAAAGTGGGTGCGGGAGAGTCTGTCAGCAGCACGCTTGGATATATTCAAAATCCATCAAATCGATGCTGGCGGCCTCGAAAATATATATTTTGAATGGCGATTCGGCCACATGTCAAGAGCAAAAGCAGAACACATAAACTAAGCGACCAAGTAACGGCCCAGACTCCAACTGTCTTAACGAGCTTCACATTGCTCACATGTATCATAGCCGAAGGAGACACACATACACACACATGGACAGGGGGAGCGGATGAGGGATGCTTAATTCAAAACTGAATTCCAAACAATTTGCACAGTAAACTGTTGGACGCCCCAAAGACATAAGTGGTAAATCACATCAATATGTAAGAGAGGCAACAACAGCAAAAAGCGAACGGTTCTTGGGTCCTAGGCAAGGATGTTTATCTAAGGACATGGCCACATCCATCGCTAAAACCGGACTACGATTTGCTATGCAATTTTACACACTTGACCATTAAACGTAGCCATTGGGAGCAGTTTGCATAGCAATGAAGCCAACGGGCCCGGCCCTGTCGCACCGCAGGCTAAAGGAGCGGAATGAGAGCAAAGAGCCAAGCCAAGCCAAGCCATAGTCGGTCAACTTGATGAAGTATGAATGATTACAACAGCATAAGAGTTAGACAGAGAAAAAGTAGGCGCAAAGAAAGAGAGACAGAGACAGAGACACAGACAGAGACAGCGACAGAGAGTGAGCGTAAGCATGCTCATCTTTATCCACATTGAAAAGGTGTAGTTGACTGTAAAAACTTCAATGAATAAATTTTTTCTCCTTTTTTACGTTGGGTCATCTCGTAAAAGCCATAAATAAAACAGACATTCGGTCAGTCACACACACGCACACACACATACATATGCTGAGAAAATATGGAGCCCCAAGTAAATTGATCGAAATGAAAATGCTCATAAATTTGCATAGAGCTAAAATATTGTAATTGAGCATTCGGAGAAGCGGCACCTAGAAGTAGGCAGAGTGCCAAATAGAATTTATGTGCGAGCAGATAAGAGCCAAGTTAGTCCAAACTAACTGTTCAACTGAACTCAACTCGACTCCACTCAACTAGCAGCCATTTAACCCATTAAAGAAGCCGCACTGTGTGTGCGGCAGACAAAGGACACAGCAGGACGAGACGCTCAAATTAAATAAAGAAACCTCCTCTGACACTTGACGATTTGTCATGTTGCCACAATAAAACGTCACACAGTCAAGTATTTTAAAGCCAACCGGCAGGCGAACAAAGAGCTCTGTGGAATGAATGAGCGAAGAAGAGGAACGAGGCAGCCCGCAGTTCATTCTATGAAATTATGACAAACTGTCTCGAAAATGCTGAAAATACTGTTAACGTTTTGAGTGTGCCAACAAACAGATACGGCCAAGAAGCTGGGCAAAGCTGCAAAATAAACCGAGAAGAAATGCAGGCAAATAAAAGAAGGAAGAAAAAAAAAAGCTGAACTGATGCCGCCTTTGTTGACGAACGTGGCGTATGAGCAATGTCTGCTGATGAAAATGATGAAACAGCACAAAAATATGCCAAGAAGAGCTGCGAAGGAGGAGGATGCGAGGGCTCCATGCAAACACAATGAGACTGCGAAGCCGTCAGAGAAAGCGAGAGGGGGGGGACGGGGGCTGCTCTGTTTTTGGGCCCTGTTGTTGTTGCTGCTGCTGGTGTTGCCTTTGCTGCATTTATGAGCATAAAAAATTGGCGCCGGCACATTTGCAGCATTTACACACACAATCAAACCCGTTTAAGTGTCCTCAGTTCGCGCGCACGTGTGTGTGTGTGTGTGTGAGAAGGAGAATTGCTTAAAAGCAAGCAAGGAGCAACGAGAGCTAAAGACGACAACAGAACTGACAATGGGGCTGCTGCAAAAGCAATTTTTTCACAGCCCCTGGCTTTTATGTACCCTAGCGCAGGGTATTATAGAATTTGGCATTCGTTGCGCCTGCATAGAAGTATATAGAGGACTATATAACTATATCATTTCTGATATCAGAGACTTCAAGATTATTTAATATATTATATCATTGCCAGGTCTATAGATATCTACAAAATAAATTTATATAAATATCAAAATAAAAATATTTATATATATATATTGATTTATAGATAACTTGATAAATATATAAATATATTTTTTAAATAAATAAAAATGAAGAGAATTTAACTTTTATTATATCTCTAAAGAGCACAGAATCTTCGTCTTGTTCTTGCAAAATGTTCGTATTTTGGGTTTCTTTCGCTGGAAATTGCGCAACTCATCAAAACTCTGACCATCTGTCTGTCTGTCTGTCTGTAGAGCTGTCATTTTGCATTTTGCATTTATGCACATAAAACTAGCGGAAAATTTGATGTTGACAAAGGTGACAATTGTCGACAGCTTCTGCCATTGCCTCAGTTTTGGCCAGCAGCAGTTGAAGACGAGCCAGCAAGCCTAGGCTCGCAACTAATAGAGATAAGCTAACTGACAGGCACTCTTGATTAACTAACTGTCTAACTGACTGACTGACTGACTGGCTGACTGGCTGACAGACTGAGCTCGACTCTGGTGGCGCTGTCTCGTTATGGGGCTTACCACAAATACGATGACACAAACATGCCATGTTTATGGCCGAAAGTCAAATCAAATACTGCAAACATATAAATTATTTGATGTGAGCTCGTTCAGAATTCAGAGATTGCTGCACAAGTTTCTGCATAATTTAACCACCAAAACTGATGCATACAAAATTGTGGGCGCACATTAATTAGACTTAAACAGGATTCGCCCCCTCGCACAGGCAGAGTAAAGTATTTATTAATCAGCGCATGCATACATGCAAAGGCAAAATTTAGAAGCAAAGCATTTGCATTGGCTCTTGGCGCTGCCAACTTTTCGACAACTTATTTTCAACAAATTAATTTGCCAACCACTGCAACATGCCGCAAGCGACCGCAGCACCAGATGCAGAAGCTGCCACACACTTTTCTGTTTTTCTCTATCACTCGCACTTGCTCTCCCTCTCTCTCTCTCTCTTTCTCTCTCGCTCTCTCTCTGTGTGTTGGCCTTGTGTTTGCATATGCTGAACTTTAGTTAATGTAATCAGCTGCGCCCTGTGTTCAGATTTGTGGCGCGTGTGTGCGCGCGTGTGTGAAAATTTTGTTAACTTCAAACTTAAGCCAACATTACGAGTGGCGCGCGTTGAAGCGCAGTGCAACTGCACTCTGCCCCATCCTGGCGGCGGCTCATTCCCTTCATCTCTGGCGCTTGTCTGTTGCCAGACCGAGCGCGTCCGTCTGCTTGCTTTCGCATACAGTTTACTACGGCAGCTTGCGCGCAATTTGGAGCATGAAAATGCCTCATGCATTGAGGTTCACCTTTGCTATTCTTTGGCACACGATTGCAGTCAGTTTTTGGCTTAAATATGCAGCAGATGCAATTTCCAGCTGCCAGCTGCCATCTGTCAGTTGCAGTAGCAGCCATCAAAAGGCGGGGGCGTTTGAGGTGAGGTCGGCGGCGTCAACTACTTCTGGCCGCTCTGTCCATTCGGTCTCTCTCTCTCGGTGCTTGTAATGCGAAACGCAGTAAATTGAGTTCATTTGCTGCCAGCAAAACTCATCATTAGTATCGCTTTACAGCGGACTCGCGCTGCATGCGAATGCACCAAACACACTGCAAGCATAGCTGACTACCCACCCTCCCACGCCCACACCCCCTTTGCTAGCACACAACCCAAAACACACACGTACAAAGGTTAGGATCTAATAATTACTTTGCTCGAGGTGTATCTCAACTCGGCGCACATCCACTGAAAGTTGTTCACAACTTTTTAGAGCATACTTCGCGGCGTGCTAAGGGTGGACCCTGTCTGGAATAACTTACCGGCTGGCTGACTAGCTGGCCGTGCTAAGCGTATATTAGTGGAAATTTAATATTGCAATTAATATAGCAACAAAGTGTGCATTGCATATTAATAAGTTCGTTTGTCGCTTCTAGTTTATAGTGCGCCAAAAAGTTGGTCAACGCGACAGCTCAGCCCCGGCTGGATTAGTATACTCACACACACACACACACACACACACACGTACGTATTGTAATACAGTACACTAAAGGGCAAATGCTGGCGCTCGTAAATGCCAAAGTTACAACCCCATAAGTTGGCTTAGGGTTGTTGAGCGTGTCAACTTTTAATGGGTTGCCAGTCAAGCGACTACGCCGCAAAGCACACGCACACACACACACACACTCACACACATACACACACATGTGTATATTCAATATTCATATTCATATTCATAATTATATTCATATGCATATACTCGTATTCATATACGACAGGAGAACGCATTAAAGCTTTTAATGAATCAAACTCTACTTTAGTTGCATTAAGTTTCCGCTCTAGCCAAAAAGTATGCACAACTTTTTTAATGCGCTTTGCTGCGGCCGCTTAGCCGCGCGAAGCTTAATTCTCGCTTGCCTCTGCCCACACCCTAAACTTCTTGAACACAGTTTTATTCACGCTGCCTTTCAAAAGGAAATCTCCTATTTTTTATGGCAATGGCGACAAAAAACTATTTGTGCAAACAACAAAGAAAACTTGCGCACAAAAAGGAAAATCATCATCAACAGCAGCAGAAGCAGCAGCAGCAGCGGCAGCGGCAAATGCAGCCAGCTTCAAAAGCGCAACAAAAGCAATTTAAATTTGGCCAACGGCATTTGGGAGTTGGCCAAGCGAGCGTCAATTTCATTTTAGCCTAACGTTTTAAGTCATAACTTTTTAATTTGTTTGTCAGCGACAGAGAGAGTATGTGTGTGTGTGTCTGTGTGTGTGTTTCCTCTAGATCTTTTCAGCTGCTATTGCTCGAGCACATGTCCCACGACTGATTAGCGCAATTGTATGAAAACTGACACGCACACACACACACACACACACACGCCCACATCATTCCTACTCTAATTGTGTGACAGGGCCCATAAAGTGTGCTATAATTTTCAATAGCCCAAAATCGATATGGCCCATTCGCTGGGGCCCGCCGCCTGCGAGCTGCAGAAATCATAACAATGCCTAACCATGTGACCCCCCCTCGCGCTGGGGTGTGCCCAGCTTTTGATCAATGCAAAAATGTTCGGCTGTACATGTCCCTAGGGTTGATTTATCTATTTAATCGACAACATTGTTGGCGCTAGGGCCAGTTGGGCCTGGCTGAGGGAACGACTCCAGCGCAAGGTGGAGCTGCCTGTCAATATTTAAAACGTTGTCCTTGTTGTCGTTACAGCAGCAGCAGCAGCAGCAGCTCAAGCCAACACTCGTCCTGGACGACTCTCTGCGTGCTTAACAAGAGTTTATTGAATTTTATTTTCTCATCTCAATTTGATGTGCGTAGCCCCTCCCGCTGCCCGCAGCCAGCTGCTTCCCCCAGATTTGTGCGTTACTTTCTACATTTCTTGACAATCACGCCCGGTCGCTTGAACTGGGCAACAGATTGTCTGCCCTAGTTTACGAGGGGCGGGGCCTGGCGTCTAGTGCATTTAAATTTCAAATTATTTTATTGCTGCTTGCCAAAATAATTGAAATTTTAGTTAGAAAACTCGTTGTTTTTTTTTTTATTTTGTATTTTGTATTTTGTTGCTTGTAAATCGCTTATTATAAATTTCTCTTCGAGCCGAGCGGAAAACTTTTGCGCCGTATTCGTGTTGTCCAAGTTTTCCGATTACGGATTAATGTAATTTTATTTTTTTTTACTATATATATATTTTTTTTATTTTGTATTATGAGAGAACGCACTTTATACACGCGTATTTGCTGACTTCTATGAAGGGACTGCCGCTGCTGACCCCTCCGCGGGCTGTTTGCCTGACGCAGGCGTTTCAAAGTTTGATGAATTTTTAAATTTAAAAAGTTTATTTGTGCATTTCTAAGTTGGACGTTGGCTTATTAGAAGTGCAGGCTGGCCGCACGCCAGACGCCAGCCCCAAGTCCCCCCATGCGGCCCACCTACACTTCAAAGCCAAGCGATGGCTTTGACACTTTGCGCCCGCCGCTTTGTAGACACAAATTTATTATTATTTTGCTTTATATTTATTTATTTTTGTATCTGCTTGTTTTCCAGCCACAAAGTGAAATTTCAGCTCAAATTAAAATGCGTGCATTAAACGCAATCTCTATTTGCTCAGCAAACTTTTCTTGCGCCCTGAGGCCACATTTCATAAGCAGCCAGAGGCTATTTGCATATATATATATATATTTATTAATATTATATATTTAATATAAAATCTATTCTGACATGCGCTGGCAAATATTTACTTTTTAATGAAAGCGACCAGTTTTTATTTAGGTGCAACAATTGGAAAATGTTTTCTGGTTTTCCTGCCCACATCTGTCCCCGACTAATTCGAAACAATGCAAATGCAACATGTTTCGTATTTGTTACACGAATAAAACGCATTTGCCAGCAACAAATTAAAATTAAACAATGACTACACAAAATTCATTGTTATGGACTTTTTGTCCATTTGCCGCGCAACACATTTGCAACATTCGCAACATCTGCATGCCAATAATGGCCATGTTGAGCAGAACTATGCAACAATAATAGCAAAATACAACCAGACAATATATATTTATATATTTTCATAAAATTTCGAATGTTTTACAACGCCAGCGCAAAAAAGGTTTAATGGATTTAATGGGGCGGGAGCCCAGCGGGTCGGCGGATCAACGATAAACAAAATCAATTACAGATAACTTAATGTCGACGCCAATGCAATTGTTTGTTTGTTTACTCTGCGGGCGGCTTATAATACAGTCATTTAGCTGCAGTTGAAGCACAAACGACTCGTGCAATTGTGACAGCCAGGACATGTGCTGTGTGTGCGGACGACAAATCGATAATGAATGCGAGTGGACACGGTTAAAAAAGTGTTCAGCTGAGTGCACACACACAGAGAGAGAGAGAAAGTATTGGAGTTGCAACTAAAAACAGTTGGTGTTGCCAAAGGGAGCGAGCGCTCATTGGCTTGAGGTGGCAAGCGAGCACAGTTTTTATGTGTGCAACTTGCAACAATTTGCAGCGACATTTGCAACGTCCCAACTAATCAATATGGGCGACATGTGGCACCGCCACCCGGAGGAGGCAACTGCTGCCACGTCAGGCCATAAGTGCACGCCAAACAATTGCGGTTAATGCTCGCATGTGCGAGATATTTATGACTGATAAAATAATAAAGCAAGCGCGACCACACAAAGCTTGCAACGCGGCAACATTCAGGCGCCAAAGTTTTTCAATGCAACTGCCACGAAGGCCGCAGCATGCCTTAAGGCCAACTGTGAACTTTAACCACGGAGCCAACCGAGCTCCATTATCTGCCAATCCTGCGACACTCACTTAAGTTCTGCTCCTGAGCTGTCCTGTTGTCCTTAAAAAAAAAAACATACAGACAGACCACAGCTAAAAGGGCTGTGCCATAAATATATTCACGACCCCAAAGACTACCATCGGCACTCATCAGTATGCCGGCCGCATGGTCAAGCGGTTGCACATTATTTTATTACGCACAATTGAGTCGCACGATGTCACGCCCCTCGATGGGCGCCGCTACGTGTGCAAAGTCCGCCGGTACCCATAATAAAACACTGGAAAAATGGGCAAAATGAGACAAATAGGAAAAAAAATGGAGCGAGCAAATCGAATAGCAGAGACATGTGGATTAGATGGACGTCGATATATGTCAATGTATATATATATATGCGTGGAATACATATTCTGTAGTAATTAAATTGCAAATTAAATATTCGTACAAATGATACGTTTGTGGGGGGTCAGTGGGCTCTCTTGTTAGTTACCCGCATAAGAAACTAGGCATATGGCATGAATATGTCAAAAAGTTGTCTGGGAACCCGAACAGATTCCAAATAATATTCCATGTAATGTGAATAAAAAATGAGAGTCTTACAAACTAACATGATTTGGCGAAACTTAAGCTAGCTATTACAATTTACAATATACTAAGTTGAATAAATTTATTAACAACAATTACAACACGCATACAACATCAAATGAGGAGAAGAAGCTACTCAGTAGAGAGTGGGGGGCGGGAGAGAAAGAGAAAGAGGGCGAGGGGGTATATATATTTGTGGTACTGTGTGTTTAGCTAAAGAGCGCAGTTAGTGGATCAAGTGATCAGTGATCAAGTTATTAACAAAATATAACTAGTTGTTCTAGGCCTACGATAAAATGAGGAAAAGTTGTTAATGGCACGCAGTGTGAAAGAGAACTGAGAAAAATGCTAGCTACTTGAGAGTTTTGAGAGAAAGATAAACAGAAACAAGAACTGTGAGTGTGGAGGAAAATAAAAGAGAAAAGCTTATTTTTGTTAAATTAATTTTGAAATGCAATGTTTTGTTGTTGTTAGCGTTTTTAGTGAACACACAAACCTTTTTAGGAGAAGATAAGTGTAGTGAAGTTGGCGATGGCATAGAACAATCAGAAGATGCAGAGCTGCAGCCGCTACTGCCGCTGCTGCAGCCAACGACGCCGGCGTGGGCGACGGCTGGCGGCGGCGGTCCCAGTAGCGAGACCAGACGACCGCCAACTCCGAACGCCGGATGGCCAGCGTCGCCGGCGGCAGCCGCGGCGGGCTGCTTAGTAGTAGTGGTGGTAGATTTGGTAGTAGTTCTAGTTACATCACATAGATTAACTGAATTATTTACATTGTTGCTCGGGGTGGTTGCCGCTGAGGTGGGCGTGGCGGCTGTGGCAAACATGGCGGCAGCAGCCACAGCGGCTCCACTACATGCCGGTATAATCGTGAGCGGTGTCGTCGGCGCGGCAAAATACTGCGCTCCAGCTGGCGGCATTCCAGCTGAGGCGTATTTGGTGGGCGTGGCCGGTGCAGCAGCCACATTGTTAACCTGCAGCTGCATGTACGTCTGTAGCATGGCATGCGCCTGCTGCTGATAGTGGAACTGCTGCTGAGCGGCCTGTTGCTGTTGTGCCTGATGGTGTTGCTGCTGCAGTTGGAACTGCTGTTGCTGCTGAGCCTGCTGTTGTTGTTGCTGCTGCTGCTGCTGTTGCTGTTGCTGCTGATGCTGTGCGGCAACGGCAGCCGCAGCGGCCTGGTGATGCATCAGCATTGCGTGTTGCTGCTGCTGCTGCTGCTGTTGCTGCTGCTGCTGTTGTTGGTGATGCTGGACGGCGACGACGTTGCTCTGCTGCAACATGGCAGTTGTGGCGCCAGTTGGATACGCTTGATATGCGCCCGCGGCCGCGGCGGCGGCTGGATGCTGCAGGTGCAAATGATGTGGATGCGTGGGCGGTGGTGCTTGCAACAGTTGCATTTGCTGTGCGTGGTGTGAATTTATGCGCATTCAGATTATTCTCAATAATTTGTTTCGGGCTATTTGAAGTTTAAGTTTCAGTTTGGTTTTGACTTTGGCTGATTTGGCAAATGTTGGCAAACAATAATCCATGTAACTGATAACAAAACACAAAATACGCGCAAAAGGCGAACCAAAAACATATTCACATAAACCAAACATCAATTCGATAATTGCAAACTGAAAAGTCTTGTAAATATCAACTCAAAATAGCAACTCCATAACGCCCTAGAGTTGCCGCGGCACTGGCCGTGCCTCGCCTATTGGGTAAATCATAACGTATGTACTTGGCTAAAAGGTAAATTCGTGTGCGAATTGCACCGCAGTAAAAGGTGGCAAAATTAGCAGGGATAAAAGTGAGAGCAGTGACTAAATGTTATAGAGATCGTATAGAGTTAAAACTACAATTAATTAGTAAGCAAGAGATAGATAGAGACAGAGAGAGAGAGGCAGAGAGAGAGAGTGAAATGTAGTAGAGTATATAGATAAAAACAGAGCATAGGACAGCCATAGCAGCAACATAGAGTTAGAAGTAGAAATGTAAGCTAGTTTCAAGACCAGAACTCGGGCTAGAAATTGTGTGTGTGTATATAAGTCTTGGGTTACGAGCCAACGAGCACATCATTCGCGCTCCACAGCCCGAGCGAAACAGAGAAACTGAAGGAACAGTCGCCAGGCCATGGAGCTGCAATTTCTTTGCATAATCAGCAACAGCAAAATCACGGATGCAAGCCATAAACTTTAATTAGATGTTTGCTTTAGGCCGCACTCTAATGTCAATGGTACTAGAGAGAATAACAAAAAACAAAAGCTTCGGCAATCCGAAGACTTAATACTCTTGACTAGCTATATAAGATCTGTGACTATAAGAGCATATGAAGCGAAGTTTAATATAATTTTTGAGGGGGACTTTAATATAATTCTAATTTTAAATTTAGTAATTCCTTTTTTGAACTTTTGTATACCTGGCACAAAGGAAACCCAATTTTAATTGGTTCTGCATAAGAATTAATATTTTAAATAAATTTTATAATACTTTCGAGTATCAGATACTATTTTAAAATTTCTTGTCACTTTTCAATACTTTCTGCAAATGTTTTAAAACATAAATACAAATTTCTGTTATATATTGTATATACATTATATATATATATTAGTATATACATTATATATATTAGTGTATATACAAGAGCGTGTGAATAAGGATATGAAAACATGAACTTAAATATCTTCAATAATTTTTATTAAACCAAACGCAGTGCTCAAGGTAGATAGTTGATAGATTCTGTACAAAAAGTTTAGTATAAATGAGTAAATAAATATATATATAAATGAACACACCATTGACATTATCTTTCGAGTTTGGGGCTCGCATGGCTCGTCGCTCGTAACCGAACTGCTTATAGTACGTTCCAGTTATAGTTATAGTTGTAGATAGTAAGTATATATAATAACTAAAAATATGAGTAGGTAGAGAATAGGAATAGTTTCTTTTTGCATAGTAAACTGTACAACTTTTTTATGCGGGTTATTATATATAGTGGTTAATTCGATTCGCATCGATTGAATTGTTATTTAATTATAGGTATGTATGAGTATTAACAAAAACGAAACGTTGGATTCAATTCTCAATGTAAATGGTAAATATCTCAACTTTCGTCTTATATATATAAATTTGATTTTTTTTTTTTTGTATGTTTTTTCGATTGGCAAATTTTGATTTGCGCTTCTTTTTCAAGTGCGTTTCTTGTGCATTTTGTTTATGTTGTTGTTAGGATGTGGGCGTCGCTTACCATGATTAAATCTTGTATAGGGGAGGGCTCGGCTGTTGAATCAGATGCAACGATTTCGCTTTTTACCGTTAACGGCGGCGACGGAGTTGCTGCTGCTGCAACTGTGGCTGCTGCTGCTGTAGCGGTGGCTGCGACTGCGACGGTCGGCGGTGCGGCGGGGCTGGGGCTGGGGCTGGCGTTGGCGCTGGCGTTTGCAAGCGACGCTTGAGAGCTGCTGCTGATACTGAGCGCTGCAATCGCTGCTGACGCCGTGGTTTCTGTTAACGCGGCAATGATGACAGTTTTATTGGCAACAAATGTTGATTGAAAAATTCTAGATTCTGCACTGTTTGTTGTTGTTGTTTGTTTTTAGTTTTAGATTTGCTTAGGTTGCGTCGTGTTGCGCTACGTTTTGTTTTTGCTTTGTTTCTTTTACTTTGCTCTTACGTTTTAAATGTTATTACTTTTAGCTTATATTTGTTGTTGTGTTTTTTATATATTTTATTTGGTATTTTCTTGATGTGGGAATTGCACGGGTTTTGGTTTTGGGTAGTCGAGAGTTGAGTGCTTGTATGTTTAGTGAGCTTGTTTATTGCCAATTCTGTATATCTATATGATGATATATCAATATATCAATTGCCAATCGAGTAATTTTAAGTAATATGCCAATTGTGTTCAGAAGTTTTACGCAAATTGTTATCAAGTGCTAATGAGTGCTGAGACTTCAATTCGGTGCGAAACAAGTTTCTACTGCGCCAGGAAATACTTTGGCTTAGTATATACTAAGTTGTTGTTGAGCGTAGCTTCAAGTTCTTACTCGTCTGCAGATTGTCTTACTTATATGGGCGCTCTATAGCGCACTGTGCTTAGGTCTATGGTGTATCACTACTGAGATTGAATAATTAGACATGTATAATATGTTCTGTATATATATTTCGTTTTAGATGTATAAGTATAGAGTATATATAAAGTGTATAGCGTAAAGTTTTGAAAACCGTTTGAAGATTGTTTAAAGTTTGATGATTGATTGATTGGTTAAGCCTTCTTAAGTTAAGGGGAAATTGCCTTAGAGATTGTCGTAGAGTTTTTCAAGTTTTTTTAGTTTGAGGTTTGAGTTGAGTTGAGAGCAAAAGTTGCGAAAAGTTCTTTATAAATATAAATATGTAGAACAGCTGTATATATATATGTGTATATATGCTACTTATGTTTATATGTATATATAGTATAATGCTCTGATTATTGCCTGACTCTGAATGCTTTGATTGCTGCTACTCAATATCGGCCTTAAATATATACGCTAATTTTTACTGATTGTCAAAACGCGTACTCTTGTCGATCGAGGCATCAAGTGCCAGCGACTTCTGTGCCTAACCCTAAGGAAAATAATCTACAAATATGATTGCTAAATCCTTAGCCAACTGCAACTGCAATTAGCCAAGAGAGCTAATGAAAAAATCTCTGGATGATTGACACCGTTTTTGCTATTATTTAATCTAGTTGTTAGTTAGGTAATTCTCGCTACAATTGACTGCTGTTTGAATTCAGTTACAACCAATTAATTATGATAGACACATAACAGACACACAAACAGATTTATATTTGTATTTAATTTCTGGTATTTACTCGATATATATATATATAGAAATATATTTATATATATTTTTCGCTTTTACTTTTTTTTAAGTTATTTAATTTCTTGTTTTGATTGATCTGCACTTTCAATTTCAGCTATAATTAAAAAATGCTAATTACTTGTTTGCATTTCCTCTTTTGATATGTTGCTATTTATCTGACTGCTGTTGCCGCACCCTTTGTAAATATTTATACTTAATTTCGATTTAACAACCTTTGCATTCTTCCAAAAAAAAATCCTACGCTTAACTTCCGAAGAAATGAGGCCAAAATTAAAACGAAAAGGACGCTAAGTATGAAGTTCCGTTCGGGCCGGGGTGGGGGAGCTAGAACACAAAAAATGCAATTACTTAACCCTTGGCCGCGTTTGCTTGAACGTTGTTATCACCTTTGTATATCCCCTGTTGCTAAGCCTCCTGTCCTGCTTTTCACCTGGCTACAAATCGTGTGCCTACCTGTATTTCGAAAGTGCTGCCCCTAATTGATTTTCCCCTTTATTTGCTTTGGCTTGGCCAGTTTCACTTGCAAATTGCGCTCAAAATCAACAACAAAATATACAATTCACACGATGAATTGCCAACAATGTTCGCATGCGATATATTTAATTTAGATTAATTTTTAAAAATTTGACTTCTTTGTAAATAGTTTTTAAAAATCTCTTCTCAATTACTACAATTCTTCTCGCTTAATACTGTTTCGAATTTCAGATTTGATTTGAGTTCTCAGCGGAAATCAAGATTAAGTTTACTTTGATTTCCTCTTTCATTAAAGCTAACAACAATTTGCCACTTTTTTTGGTTTAGCTGCCTATTGTGCCGTAATGCTGAATGTTTTATGGTTTTTTGAATGCGTTCTGTTTCTGTTTGGTTTCGGTTCTGGTTTGGGATTTCTTTTGGATTGGTGTGGGAAAGAGAGTCGTGATTCGGGTACAGAATAATACCAGTTGATTCTTGTTGATTATCAATTATTATATTTCTCGACCTTTAGCTTGTTAAAAAAAGTACAAAATTGTGAGATTATTTTAGTGGGCGAGTGTCAGAGTTTTGCATTAATTCTGATTTTCTTTTTTTTTTTTGAGAGAATGAAAAAGAAAATGAAAACACAAAGTTGAAATATAAATTATTTCTTTCTTTTTTGTATAACATAAACTTGTATTTGCCAATGGAAAATTATGATAATTGCGTCACTTTTCCGCAATTATTTTTGTGGAGGCTTCTTTCAGTTGCCAATTCAAAGCCAAACTTGAAACTTAAGCAACACAAAAAGGGGGGAAATCGTGAAACAAAAGAGAAACTAAATGAAGCGCAAACAAATAACAACAAAATGGCACAAAATAAGTAACGAAAACACACACAATGAGGCATGAGAATACTTAATATAATAATTTTGCTCTTATTACCAATTAAGTGTCGAGTCAAAGTCGTTGAGAAGATGAAATGAAGTTGAATTGTTTTTTTGATTTTGATTTTTGATTTTGATTTTGGTGATTCAATTGTTGTTGGTGTTGCCCTTTCGTTGATGTTTGTTTCGTGTGTTACAATTCGAAGTTGTCTTTAATTTTGATTTGTTTGATTTCTTTTCTGTTTTTAATATTTTGTAACTTTTGGAGCTAAAATGTTGTTTTTTATAGATGTTTCTTGTTGATGTTGTTGTTGTTGTGTGGTTACTTGTAATTACGGCTCTGAAACAAAACAAAAAATTTGCCTTTGAATATTTGGTGCTCTTCTTGTCTGAAGTGCGTTAATAATTGTTTTTTTTTTCTTTGGTTTTTTGCTGCTTATTTTGGACGGTACGCACAAAAACACGTTTTCAGACCTTACAAAAAAACAAAAAAAGCGACTGAATGACTCTTGGCCAACTCTGCTGCCAGTTCTAACAATTGTGCGAGCGCATTACGCTCTCCGTGATTAGCACGCACGAAATTTCTTTGCCTTTACCGGTTTTGCCTTGTTTTTTCTCTTTTTTCATCGTATTTTTATTTTCATTTTTGACTTCTCTTTTTTTCGGATTTTTTGCCTGACTCACAATTTTTGGCTTTTCGGATCGCGTTGCCAAGTTGGTAAAGCGCTCAAAGCAGATTCTGACTTGAGAAGCTCTAGCTAGAGATACGAGCGTACTCCGACTCCGTACTCTCGCGATTGGCTTGGAGACGTGTAATTACAACAATAAAAATAAACTACGGAAATTATTTCGATGCGTACTAAGTACGCGATTGCGACCGAGTGAGCGGGTGCGTGAAAGACATATAGAGAGAGAGAGAGAGTGAGAAAGAGAGAGAGAAGAGGAGAAGCGGCCTGGCAAAGTGAAGTGAGTGTGCGGCCTATTGGAACGTTGGCCATAAGGTTTTATGGCTAACAGACACACAAACACAGACAAAGTTTTGTTTTTTTTTGCCTCTTTCATTTTTTCTGTGTTTGCCTTTTCGTTTTGTGTTTTGTGTTTTGGTTTTGTGGCCCGCAAACACAAAAACGTGTTTCTTTGTTGCCGCTCGCTGCTCAGCCAAGAGTCGGCTCTCAGGCTAGTGTTACCTTTCCCGTCTAACGTCTCATGCACTGCTGATATTCTTTTTTTTTGTGTTCTTTCTGCTTTTTGCCGGCTTTGAAATTTCTTTGGTACTTTTGAGCCTATTCGCCTGGACGGACGTGGACTGGAGCCGCTGCTCTTGACTGAGCGAGCGAGCGAGCGATTCATGAGCTCTGTTTAGAACGTGTTCTTGCTGTTGCTTCTGCTGTTGCTGTTGTAGCTGGCTGGCTTACTGGCATCTACTGGCAATAAGAATTAAAATCGAGTCGGCGAGCAACGAACTTTTGGCCAGCAATTCTTTTTATTGTCATTTTGTGTATATGCGAGTATTGTGTACAGATATTTCAACAATTTTGTGCGCTTTTTGCTTACAGATTTTATTAATATTTTTTTTTTTGATTTTGTTCTAAATAAATTTTGCGAGCACAAAATATTTGTGTTTAAATTTATTTTTAATTTTATTGTTTTTTTTTTTTTTTTTTTTGACGCCTAATGAATTTTAGCTTACATCTTGTGGTTGTTGTTGTAGCTGTTGTTGTTGTTGTTGTTGTTGTTGTTGTAGTGATTGTTGTTGAGTGTCAGAAGATACAAAATAGCGATACACTGATAGCTGCTGAGTCTCAGATCAAGTTAGAAGTTCAAGTTTGTAGATCTTTGAGTTTATTTTCTTTTAAGTTTAATTTTCTTTCGATTAGCACACACGTTTGGGGAAAACTCGAGAAATGCCGAAGGAAAGCCGTGTGGAAAAGTTTGCGGATTTTGTTTTAATTGAATTAATTTAATTTGTATTTAGAAATATTGTTTTATTTTGATTGCAGCTGTTCACGGAGATTGATATGATTTTATTTGATTTATTCAGAACTTGCGATTTTTGACTATTTGATATGCTGCGTGTGTTTTTATTATCCGCGTGCTATTTGCGAGACGTTGTTGCTGGTATTGCGGCTGTTTTCGATTTGAACTCAACTTTGATTTGGATATTGAAATTTTCGTGAGTGAGCGAACGCGTATGTGTGTGTGTGTGTGAGTGTTGCTGCTGCTGCTTCTGCTTCTGTTATTGTTGTTGCTGCTGTTATGGGTGTTTGCGTTGGTGGTGGTGGTGGTGATGTTGTTGGTAGTGGTAGTGGTGGTGGTTGGTTTGTGATGTGTGTGCTGGCTGCGACGGCGACGGCAGCGGCAGCGGCGGCGACGGCTACGACAGCGGCGGCGGCTCGGCGGCGATGAGGCTACGACTGACTACGGCTACCCTGTTGATGGTGATAACCAAAGAACTCGAGAACTCTGACTGAGGAGAGGCGACTGTCGGTGCGCGTGTTGTTCTATAGCCAGGTATAGTTGTTCTTGTTGCCGCTGCTACTGTTGTAGTTGTTGTTGCTGTTATTATTACGGTGCCAGTTGGTGTTGTTGTTGCTGTTATACTACATATGATTTCTATAGAGCGAACGAGCGAGCGAGCGTACGAACGGCGGACAGAATTGGAACGGGTTAAAGCAAAGACTGTACGAAGACTGAAGTAAGAACGACTGGCATTCTAAGGTAATATACCTTTTTTTGTTTCGGAGTGCGGCAGCGCTGCTGTCGCCAGATTGAATCTGTTGCGCCAACGGCGACGCCAGCCGCGACTGCGGCAGCGGCAGCGACGCACGTTAACCAAAATAAAGCAACAGTAGAGGCCAGAACCGGACGAGTTCGACACCGACACCGACCACCAAGAGATGCTAGCTCGTGTGCGAGACGACGACGACGACGACGACGACAACATCGACGACGACGGCGACGTCGTTGCCGACGACAGCGGCAGCATTTCTCCTTCTAGAAAAATGAACTCCGAAAATTGTTTTCGGACCGCGTAGCACACCTTTTGCTATTCTCCTCTCTGGTCAGCTCTCTCTTTCTCTGCCGCTCATTCTCTCTCTGTTGCTCTGCCTCTCCACTGTTGTTTGTTACCTGCCGGTTCCTTGGCTTGTTGCCTCTTCAGCGTTCTTTTGCCTTTGCCATTGATTGTTGTTGCTGTTGCTGGTTGGAGACGCTTCATATTGAGGCTCGGCTTTTGTGGTGCCTCAGGTGCGCAATTATTAAACTTCTTTTGTTCATTATAATTTTTTCTTGCTTGCTGTTGTCGTCGTTCGCTGGGCGCGATTTGGCAACGTGTTCATCAGTGTGTGCAAAGCCTCATGACTTTGGTTATATAACACTCGTATGAGCCATCCATGGTTCGTATAAGACTTTCTGAGGATCAGATGGGGAAGACGCACACCAACTGGCTCACCTGGGCAGTTGACGACGCTGTGGGATTCACCTTCGTGCGAAGGGACACTCGCTGCTGCTGCTGCTGCCGCCGCCGCTGCTGCTACCTATGAATTTTGCTGTTGTAATAGCAGCTATTGTTGCAGTAACAACATTACTAGCACCCACCTACACTCGCACACACACACACACACACACACACACACTGACAGATAAGGACACACACACAGAGACACACACGTGGGCCATGTGAGACAGCAAATGCAAGCGCCATGCGTGCGCGCCCTGCCAATAGCCGCGTGCTAGTGTAAGCGAGCGAGAGCGTTGCTGTGCGAGCGGGAGACTGCGCTTAAGAGAAATGGAAAATGGAAAATCAGGGGGCGGCGGACGCAGGGCGGCGGGCAGAGCGTGCAACGCAAAAAAGGCAAAACAACAACGGCGACGACGACGTCGTCGTCGGCAGCGGCTGCGACGACAAAATCAACGAGAAAATAATAATTGTTACACCTGCTTCGGAAATGCGCGCAAGGGGTGGAAACAGAGCGCCCAACACACGACCAACGGCGACGGCGACAGCGACGACGACAAAGCAGCGTTCGCTTTCAGGTGAGCGGCGACGCTTTTGCCACCCTCCCACCGAAGCGAAGGCGAGCGTCGCAGCTGTCGTGCCGAAATGCCGAAGCACGGAAAACCGAACGGCTTTCCCGATGTTGCCCAACGAGCCGATGCTGCCGCTTGCCATCGCGTCGCGTCGCGTCGCGCGCTATTCGTGTGCGAGAGTCCGAACGGACGCAGAGCGCATGACACCAAGGTGCAAATACGACGTAGGTGTGAATGAGGCAGTTGACGAGTTGTGGGTGGCCGACGCGGCACAGGGGAAAACATTTCGTCTAGGGGTGGCTGGAGCTCTTGTAGGGGTAGCTGCGAAGGGGCACTGACTGTCTGTCTGTTAACGTTGCCACTGTTAAGTGGCAAAGCTTTTCGGAAAAGCTTAACTCTGTACGATATTCCCTTTGACTCGGCCAACAGCATTTGGTAATAAACGAGCCCAACAATAGGTTGGTAATAAAGGTTGGTCTTAAAGCTAATATAAATTTAGGAGCATTGGTAAAGTTTATATAGTGATAATAATGATATAATATTGAAACAGATTTATAAATTATAAATGAACGTTTTTACTATACAAATAAATTGTATTAAAACAAAAATTATTTAAAATTCTTTATGAATTCAAAACGAATTAAATTTAAATAATATTTAAGGAATACTTCTGAATTGCTAAATATAAATTTAGAAAACAAAATCAGCTAAAAGGTAGAATTATAAACTTGGTTTTAATTTTATTTTTTTTACAATAATTTTATTTATTAAATATTGAAATGAGCTTAAAGTAATTTTAATTTAATTTAATTCAAGTTTTTGTTTTACTTTTTTGTCCTTTATAGACCATAAATTAAGGCCTAAATGCAATGAGATAAAAGTCTAGATTGGCAACAGAAAAACATTGTATAATTCTATAAAATTAGTGCATAGTAAAGAAGTGAAATAATTTTTTTAAATTATTTAAATTAGCTTAGCAGAAACTCTAAAAAATATTAACAAAGTTCAGGCTCTTTACATGCTGCACAGAATAGAATGAACTCAAATATAATTTCAATAATTTTTAAGTGTTATTTATGCTACGGCAACAAGGCCAAAAGTAGTACTAACAACATGCCAATTGGATTGTTAGCTTTAAACACACACAACAACAGCTTCGATAGACATATCTAGATATTTGATAAATAAACGCATTGAATTCGAGTTGCATGAAGTGCACGTTTAAAGGCAAATCCTTTAATACACTCAGTGGCACCCATAGAATGCAAATGCTGCCGTTGATAACCAGCGAAAATCCCATAGATTTGGCCATGCGATTCGCCACTGATAGAAATAAATTTCATTTATCGACACTTTTCGGAAACAGCAATTTTTGGATTGTTTTTGTTTTGTATAAACAACTTTTAGGCTATTGGCCGTGGGCTCAGGAGTGTTTTAGCTTTGTCGACTGTCCGCCGCCCGCTGCACGCTGCCCGCTGCCCGCTGCCCACTCCGCTGACAGGCCGATAAAACCGATGCTCTGCATAAAAATCGGGTTGTTATTGTTGCAGGCGGCAACGGTGATGGCGGCGTCATCGATGATGCCGCATCGAGTTGAGCTGTTGTAGTTGTAAACGGTTTATGAGATTTACGCGCAATTTGTTGCCAACTTTCATTGTTGTCGTTGTTGTTATTGGCCATTGTTGCTGCTGTGACTGCGCCAGCGGCATATAAAACAATATGCGCCCAGTCTAAGCTTGGCTCGTTAAATGATTTGCGTTTGTTTTTACTCACGCTCTTTATGCCGCATTAGCCCCGGCTCCAACTGCCGCTCGCCGTTCTCGTTGGTAGTTCAAAAAATGTAAAATGGGGCTTACCTGCAACGACCATAAAAAGAGACCAAAAGAGGCCGAGCGACAAGGTGGATGCGCGCTCTGGGAACAGCATCCATGAGCATAAAAATTATTTACTTTCGTTTAATGCACAAATATTGATTAAGCTGTAAAATCGTAATACAAAACTGAAGTGCACACGCATCAGGTTTTCCAATTGGTTGTGCCAATTCGAACATTGGCCCAGCTCGGGCCGTGGGGGGCACAGAAAGTACAGCACTACACAAAAATATAAACATAGAATGTGGTCTACCAGTCGCATGCAACATTCATGTTGCCGCAAGACAAAGCAGGGGCCTCCGCCATATAGATACAGATATATGTGCATATAATTTTTCCTAGTCAAGCGCAACAGCTGCAAGGGGGAGCAGCCAGAGACGAGCAGAACAAGAGGCAGAGGCACATGCAGCCGGTTCAACGGCTGTGGCATGCAACAGGCAATGAATCTCAATCTCGGTAACGTTGTCGCTAGCCAGCTAGCTGGCTGGCTGGCTGGCTGGCTGCTTGAAACGAAAAACAGAAACAACAACGAGAAGGAGCCGTTGACTTTGGTAATTCAATGGCAACAACTGGCGGCCAAGGCGGCAGCCGCCGCAGCAGCAACATCGGACTCGGAGCCGCAGACGACATTCAACTTCAACTTGAATCTTTTGGAGAGAAATATGCGGTAACAACATTTACTAGCTAGCCAGCCAGCCAGCCCTGTCTTGGCGACTCCCGACGGCGGCGGCGGCCAAGCGACGCAAAACCAACCAAGCAGCCAACAAGCAACAGCAACAGCAACAGACAACAGGCAACAACTTAACGCACGAAATAGTCAACTTGCCACATTTTAATTCAGTCGAATATTTCTTTTGCTGCTGCAGCGCCTTTGCCTCTGCCCTGCTCGTCGTTCTTATTGCAAATGGCATAAACGGCGAAATTGCATGCAACTCACACACACACAGAGTGACTGCGACTTGACTTTACTGCCTGCACTTGGCTCTGACCAAGGCTTGGAATGTCTTCTTCGCTTCTATTACTTTGCCTTGCGCTTAACTTGGCTGCTTGTTGCTGTTGCCCCACCGCATTCCTTAGGTTGCCGCTTGCAGCAACAACAGTGCCATGTGCAACGTGCACACTGGCAATAGAATTATAGTCACTATAGTTGCTGTCTCTTGGTTTATTTTAAGCTGAATTTATTACCACAAGCGTTTTGCATTGTGCGAATGCGACTGCGACTGCGAGGCTCACATCTTGGCCAAGAACTGTGCGAGCAACTCGCTGACAAATGCAAATGAAATTGGCTCTCAAGAGTTATGCCCGAAATATTACTTTTCTCAAATGAAATAATCACTTAATCTTAACTTTTCAAATATAATGCAATTGAAAAGGAACAGAAACAAGTAAGAATGCTCTAGTCGAGACGGCTCGACTAGGAGATACCCTGAGCCCTGCGAAGTGCCGATACTTCAAATATTCTATGCTTAGTTTACATATACAAATATTGCAAGCAACACATACACACACACAGACGCACGCTCAAGCACACGCTCTGCCAACTGCGCAGTTGACGTAGCGACTGCGCTTGGGCTGCAAGAGGCTTATGTCGAGGAAATTAAATGTTTAATAACTTTTTTTCTAGCAGGACTTTTTGATTCAAACTTTCAGGGTATGATTATATTATTCATATGTGTGTATGTGCCGAAGCACAAGTCTGTAGTATTTGATATGCGTTTTTTGCAAATTTAGGGCGAAGGGGGCGTGGCATCCAAAATCCAAAAATTACAAAATGTCTGTATTCACAACAGGCATCTACACAGTGAATTTCATGTCTCTAGCTCTTACGGTACGTAAATGAGACAAAAAGTTATCGAAATTTATCGATAAAAAGAGAACGGAAAGAGTTATCGAATTTTTGAAAAAAACTCGTATAGCGTATGGTATTCAGGAGTATACATGTCAAATTTCAGCTCTCTAGCTTCTGTGGTTTACGAGATCGCTGCGTTCACACAGACGGACGGACGGACGGACGGACGGACGGACGGACGGACGGACGGACGGACAGACGGACAGGGCTATATCAACTCAGCTCATCGAGCTGATCAAGAATATATATACTTTGTATGGTCTGCGACGTCTCCTTCTGCCTGTTACATACATTTTCACAAAAACATTATACCCTGATTTCCCATTTTCAATGGGCTCAGGGTATAAAAAGGGGAAGTAAAAGGGGATCTCACGTTAGATCATCGTCTTCTGAAACAATTTTTACTATATAAACTCTTAAGTTTCCAAACTGTTTAACTGAATAATTGTTTGTGTGTTTAAAAAGACTGAATTAATTGCAACAAGTGCTGATAGTCTATGCTGCGCATTGGTGCATGCAACATTAAGCTGTACAGCAGCAACAGCAACTTTTGCGTGCTGCTTTAATTGCTTACTGTTGTTGTTGTTGTGCAATTCTATTGTTTTGGCCGTGAACTTGCCAAGCCAGCGCCACCATCGGAGCACTTGCTCCGTTCAGAGTCGCACAATCTGCCTGACTTTCCACCTACGGTTGTCACCATCCGCTTCTTGGCCAAAACATTTGTTAACTATTTGCTGCTGCTGCCCCACGCCCTTTAGCCCGTTAGCCTTTGCCACTTTTGCCGATTATCGTAGCATTCCAGCCTCACAGAGGCCGGCTTTCTGGCAAGAGAATTCTTCATAAAGCAACTCTTGACCCACTGTTAGCTACGGGTGAAGCGGCACGGCTCTTAAAATTGAAAATTGAAACAACAACAAAAAAGAAGTAAGAAGAAACACACAGAAATCCGGAGGCTGCATCAGGTAAGCAGCAGCAGATTTCCAGACCATCCATCGAAACATTTCCAATAATAAAATTCCAGGCAAAAAGGGCAGTAAAATTCGCGAGCTGAGCCGCCTTCATTGCCGTCGTAGCCGCAATTATACTTCCACCGCAAATGAAACAAGTTTGGCAACTTTACCAACGACAGGCATTTTGTGGCCATGGCCGCACAGCTCAACGTGCCAGACAAGCAAAGGCTCCAATGGGCACACTCATACATACATACATGAACAGTACCCAGACTCGAAGCCTGCCGACTGCCGACTGCCGCCTGCTGCCTGAATGGGGCAATGCAGCGACCGCAACAGCTTCATCATCATCATCATCATCATCGTCGTCGTCGTCGTCGTCGTCGTCCATGGCGGGCCAGTCGAAAGTCTGGAGCTGCTGCATTTTTGAGATTCCGGTGCGAGAACTCACTTTGCATTGATGTGTTGCTGAGTGCATGGCCAGGGAGTGGGGATGGAGTGCGGTGATTTGGTTTGGTTTGGTTTGGTTTGCATTGACTGCGGTCGTTGTAAGCATTTAACAATTGCAACCGCCCCCAATCGACAGATGGGTGGTGTATATCAAGCAGGACGCTATCCATTAGTTGAAGCACTTACGCTATTATCGACAGCAACCGCGATGCTAATGGTGCGCAAAAAGCTTGTTATGATTGCCACCAGCAGTGCAGCCAGCCAGCCATCCAGTCGGTCAGTCAGTCAGTCAGCCTGACCCGCTGGTGGCGTGTAATGAAGCATAATCTCATTGTTACCACTTACAACCAATAAGGTCAAAAACAACAGCAACAGGAGCAACAACAACGTCGAAAGACGGCTAAGCGGATTGGGTCACAGCACGCAAGCAGCTAAGTTCAAGTCGAAATAAGTCAACCAGGATCGAGAGTCACAAGCGACAACTACTTGGCATATCCTGGCGCACTCACTGACCGACCGTAAGCACCGTGCCACCGCCGCCGCCGCCGCCACCGCCACCCGCCCGCCCACTCATCGAGTGGCGCCTTTCAAGTTTATTTGCTTGCCACTTGTCCTTTTCGCCGAGCTTTGGCTCGGCTTTGGCTTGGCCGTGCCACCTATTGATGATGTCGATGTGAATGGCATTCGCCAGGCTTTTCATTAGCGTGATTTGCACAGTGACATTATGTTTTATTCTGTGACACTCAAGCCGAGCCGAGCCGAACGTTTGTGGACTCAAACGTTAATCCAAAGGAAATTTGTCTAATTTGCTCTTAACGAGGGAGCAGTACGGCTAGCTATAGCTGGCAATTACTGTCTCTTATACCAGAGGGCAGAAGGTGTATCAAATATTTAGGTAAGTGGTTAAGTTATCCGCTTAACAGCTACGTTTATCAGAGATATATACTAATAAATAAGTAAAACATATTTAAAGGCATTTTTTAATGAATTTTAATAGAGAAAGATTCATATTTGTTGTAGCTTAATATTTATTATAATTCAATAAAATAAATATGTTTATATATTTAAAAGGAATGAGATATTACAGAAATAAATGAATAATAATATATTATTATTACATCATAGATTTCAGCCAATATACTTAAGAGTCCCAGTCTTTTTCTTTAAAACCTCTCACAGTTCAGTTCATGTTTACCTAAAGCACTCAAGCAAGTGTGTAACATCTCTTAAAAAAATAGACTATTGAACAACTCAAATTGACTATTAACAAACTGAATATAAATTTGTGTAAGTGTAAATGTGTTAAGCTGTAAATATTTATGAACGCAGTTGGAAAGGGCTTCAGTTCTCTCGCAGCAGCAATGTAAAAGTGGCATGATATTAAAAACATTTAAATCGCAACGAGAGCAACGCAGAGACTGAAACGCCACTGGAATAGTTACAAATGCAACAAAGTTTGTCAGCTAAGTCAAATCAGGTAACTCCTTAGCAGCAGCAAAATGCTGAGTTTGCAAAAAAAAAAAACCAAACCTTTCAACATGCAACGAATATTATATACACTAAGTTATATATTACAAAATAAATTATATTTTCTACACAGAAATTTAGGTTCGTTAGAGAAGAATGTGGCTAGGCATAGATATAATTGTTGATAGTTCACAGATCTTCGGAATGATTTATTATACTGCTGCTGCTGATCATGAACATATATATACATATTTATGTTGCATATTTGCTGACACTATCAAAACAGCTTCCAAAGTAGTGCAGGTTTAACAAATTTTAATTTCAATTTGCTAACCAAGCAACGAAGAAGTCAAAAGTCTTTCTAGTCCAGGATGACTAAGGAGACGCCAAAAAAAAAATTGCAAGTTTTTGTTTTTGAGAGCGAGGAGTGAGCAGCGGAGTTGGGCTAAAGCAATGAAGAAGCTTTTCAACTTAAATTCAGTATAGTCCAGGTAGCCATCGTGCTGCAAAAAGCAAGTACAATGGTATAGATAATAAGGCGTTGCTGCCGCTGCTGCTGCTGCTGCTGGTTGTTGTTGCCTGTTACCTTTGGCGACCTTCGCGAAGCACCCTGGCATGCCAGCATCGGTCTGCAGTTGCTGATTGGAATTATTTAGCCAGACTGCGGCAGCAAAGGGAACAAAGCTTAAGAACAACAACAAGGAAGGAACTGGCTTGCGCTCTTTAAATTGTGATTTATTGTATTTATGGCTTACCGCTGCCGCTGCCGCTGCCGCTGCCCACAACTTAAATTGAGTTTACAACAAAAGCATTTGGGTCTTGTGCTCGGGTTGAATGCAACTAACGGCTAATGAGGCGCATGTTAAGCTGCCAGAATTTGTAGCTGGGCCACAAAAGTGAAACCAGAGTCCAGAGCGGCAAGGGAAGCAGCAGCAGCAGAATATTTCTATACGCCATTTTTAATTTTTTCTTTATTTTTTTGAAGACAAACGCGAAGGCCAAGCCAGACTTTGATTGCAAGCAAAGCGACAGCCCGATAATATGTGGCGACTGTTTGCGAAATCGAAAGAAAAAACACGCCTGAAACTGAAACAGAAACAGAAACAGAAAAGAAAAACAAAACTGGCAACTGGCAGCAGCAGCAGGAACAGGCTTTTGGCTTGCCAACAGCAACAATTTACGATAGCAAGTTGCGCGAACAGTGAGCCATTTAAGGGCCTCAAGGCCAAGGTTTAACCAGTGCCAGCAACGACTGATCGAAATCCAACCAGCAGAGCAGACCGAACCAGCCAAGCAGCCAAATGGCCAGCGCACTTGGCACACATACCTTCAACCAATGCATCCTAACAAAGCGCGGCCAGGAAACGTGTGAATGCCACAGTCACACAGAGTCAGAGCCAGAGCCAGAGCCGCAGTTACAGCCACGTCACAGCCATGCATAATAAATGCGCAACTGGTGTGCAAAGTAACCGGTTTTAGGAAACGAAGAGCAGCCCGAGGAGGGGGCCCGCCCGCGAACTGTTATATGCCTGGGGAAATGTTAACATGAAAAGCTAAAGTCGTCTGTTAGCCAACAGGATAAGGCCTTCGGGTAGGGGCAATGCTGTTAGCTCAGAGCTTTTCGCTAACAGCCGTCGACTGGCTGCTAACAGTATAAGACGGGACAGCAGCGAATAGAAAATTCTGCTGCTTATCGAGTCGTACTTCCGGCGGCAAATCAGCGCACCAGACAACAAGCAAACAACTGATGCGCACAGCTAGTAACTGGCAAATGGCCAATGGCTGGCTAGCTGGCTAGCTGGCTAACAAGCTAACTGGCTAAGTGACTGAAGATTGTAGAGCTGACGCACATCAGCATTTAAATGGTCTCGCAGGAATGCAGATTTTACTGCAACGCATGCCAATGTCTGGCCAAGAACAGTTGGACCCGCCAGGCCGCTAGACAAGTCAAACCACTCGCGCTGCTGCCGCCGCCGATGCCGCCGCTGTTTACGCTGTCCACGGTCGCAGAGTACGTTGACCATTTTGGCAACACTTTTTCTTACAACGCCGAGCCGTCGTTATCGCCATGAGAAAATTACAGCACTTGATGTTGTCGCAGCCGGCGCGTCGTCGCGGCTTTTCGCTCTTGCTCAAAGTTCTCATGAATTGCAACTGAATTTGTAACAAAAGCTGCCAGCAGCTGACAAAAACCTTTGTTACATGTCTCGCTTGGGCTAAAAGCGACACAAGAACAAGAACAACAGGTTAGAAACTGTGGCGTCATAGGCGTCACACAGTTCGCCCCAGTCAGTCGGCCAGGCCAACGCAGACAAATGTCTGAGAAATATACAAAACTCAAATATTCACGCATATTCATTGGGTATGTGAATATCACTAATGTCAAGAGAATATCATGAATATAATGTATGAATGCCCTGAGTATAAAGTGTGAATAATATGAATATGTTGTATGAATAGCACACTCTTATCTAAGTAATTAGCAGGCGAAAGTTGGTAAGAGGTTTTTATAGCAATCAATATTATAGCAGAACTTCTGCTTTACCAATTCCTGAAACGAATTCTATTTCTATCTATGCGCTCTTTTAGCTATTTATATATCATACAACATAGCTCTAGTGTGCTTAAGTTCAACTGATAAATTCATGGGAATTTGCTAGATTTTTGTTTAATTCTATAGCAGTTAAAGGAAATAAATTTACAAAAAATACTGAACTCTTATAGCTATTAATGAAAAGTTATAAATTACTATATAGATGACGAGTTGGGCACAGAAAATAATTTAGGCATTTCAATAAGAAAACTTTATGAAATTTAGCTCAGCTTGGCTTTGATTATAGAAATATATTTCTAAGCATTAATATAACTCAGAACATTTGAACAAAGCGCCTTTGAAATTTCTGGTTATTTCTGGCAGCAAGCATCGAGCTGAAAAAAAAAAGAGCGGTAGCCAAGCACAACTTCAACTACATGTCACGATCACGAACATGCTGCCAGTGAGAGTCAGAGCCAGAGACAGAGCCAGAGCCAGAGCCAGAGCTGAAGTCAGTGCTAGAGCAAGCTCGCAGAAGTGTTCTGGTGAAGATCAGTGGCACAGCGAGTAGCTGGATGAGTGAGTGCGGCGCTGCGCTTGGCTGGCGTTTATTGACCCTAAATGAAATTGCAGCTCCCTTATGAGCTTGGCTATATTTTCGCATGCATGTACTTAAGGAACAATCGCATGCACTGTGTGGCTGAGGCAGCGCATTCAAATTTCAAAGTTAAACAAAGCGCGTGTTGCCAATTGGCTGCCAGGCAAGGGGCAAAAAAAAAGAACACAAATCAGCTTACAAACAAGCGTTGCTTCCTCTGCTGCGGCTGCATCTGACTTTGGCCAAGTTCAGGCAGCAAAGTCAAAAGCAAAGCCAAATTTGGCTTTACATCTACACTCTGTTCACAAAGTAAAAGCGGGCATATAAGCATCTGCCTGCAGATCGTAGAAACTGAGTCAACGGCTCACAGGGCAGTGCGTGGCCTGCCGCTGCCTATGCTTGATACTCGTTCTCTGTTTTGGAATGCATATATCTGCCTGCTTCTTCTGCTTTGGCTTGGTTATTGTGGTTGCAATATAAACCTGTTTCTGTTGCCATTTCTGCTGCAGCTACTGAGCAGGCCGAGTAGTCGCAACCACAAAGCATTTAAGCAAAAGTCGTCTGCTGATTCCTCTTTTGTGCGCTCTGGCTGCATGCGGTTGATCTGAATATTTATACATTGTATCTCTGGGGTGCATTTCATTTAGGATTTTAATTGAAATGCCTGCGACAAGCAATAAAATGCTCATAAAAGTATTCAAATTAAATGCACATAACATATCGTTCAAGTGTGTAGGGGGTGGGTGGGCGTCAGTGGTGCTGCTGCCATCAGCATGCCACACTCACCTACCACCTTCCCTTATCATCAGCGTCATCTGCCTTGTTATCTGCCTGCCAAGCTAATAATAAAGTTTACAAAATATGCCAAACTTTCCGCTCAAGAACAACAACGGCCGGGGCCAAAAGTTTAACATAATAAATAAACAAAAAGCCAATCATTTAGCGGCGCAGCGGCCGCGCAAAATATATAAACAAGCGCAGCAACTACAGCAGCGTAATGAGAATAGATTTGTTATTTTAGGCGAAAAACGTATTTGACGGAAGTTTTCACTTTCCTTCGCAAACAGCATTCTACATTTATCATAATTACAAACGTTGATTTATACTCACGGCAGTGCGGAAAGCAGATGAAGAGTAAGCAGAAAAAAAAGAGAGAACAAAAATGTGGCCAGGAATTCGACACTCACCTGCAAATACCAGAACGAAAGTAAAAATTATTTTTAAATATTTAACAGGTAACAGGAGACGGGGGTAATCTTATCGAATACATTAAATTGTAATTTAATTTAAATGTAGAGTTAATTTATTACGGCGTGCTTGTTACTGGCTCTGATAAATTTGCCACTTGCACTGGCGGCATCAATTTCCGAGGCGGCGCGCTTGGAGCGGCGCACAGCAGCTCAATTATTAATGCGCTTTTGTTCATTGCATACTTTCAGGCTGGCATTGAGAAATCAGCAGCACGCACAGACATACACACACACACACAGACACACACACACGCTTACAGCAGTCTTTGATTTGGTCTTAGTATAGCAACTGCTGCCACGAATTACAGCCGTAATAAATGTGAACTAAATTATTGATGTGATTGCAAGTGTGATTGTTTATTCTAAAAGGATCTCGGGTCGCGCCAGCAGCAACACACGAGCTCTAAGCTATTTAATTTATAACATTTAGATTGGCAAACGCTAGCATCTTCGCCCAGCACACAGCTCTATTTATAAATGTCTCACTTGGCGGCTGGCTGGCAAATCGTGTGCATGAGTTTCACATTTCAAACGGCGGCAGTCAACAGCCAACAGCCAACAGCCTCGCCGCACTTAGCTCCGCCCATTGGCCTAATGTCTTGGGCGTTTTAGCAAACAAATCACTTTTAATTTTCGGTGACTTTGATTTTTGCGCCCCGCCCCTGTCAGCTGGGCCAATTCGGCGTCTGACTAGGCATCTTCATTATCAGCTGCAGTAGTGCTCTGAGGCTAAGCCTACGGGTCTGTGTTCCGGGTTTTTTTCCATTCCATTCCATTCTTTTTTTTTCTGTATTTTTTTTTTCACTCTGCATTTGTCATTTATGCTTTGATTTTGGCTTTCATTTTGTTTTTCTTGACACACGAACACACCCAGGAAGGCAAAGTGACTTTTGAGTGACAAATTGTTTTCAAATTTTGGCTGCCTGCTTATTTGTGTTAATGGCATAAATTTGCATAAAAGCATTAACTGTTTATTTGCTTTGCCGCTTGTGTGCTCACGTGCTTGTTCTCTGCACACACTCGTACGCACACACTACCTTAATCTCGCTTTATGCAGCCCCCTCCACCCTTGATGCACCCCTCCCTTCAGCTACGTGAAAATTTGCAAATTGGCCAAAAAGGCAAAACAAGCGGCAGGCAAATTGAAATCACATATGAGAACAGCTCTTGAGAACAAAATGACTTTTTACTGTTCCTGCTGCCGCTGTGATTAGGGGTAGGCGGGGTGGCATGGAAAATATGAGGCTGTGAGGCTGCGAGGGGTGGCTGCCGCTGCCGCTGCCGCTGCTGCCCCCTGGAGGCTGAATATAATTTTCTACTCGTATTTATTTGTTAAGGCCCAAACAGCAGCGCACTGATTGAATTGTGACAGACTGCTTTCGACCACCCTCTGCTCTCAGACGAAAATAGCCAAGAATGCAAATTAAAATAAGGAAGCTGGGATGCCGGAGACTGGGATGTGTGTGAGATAATCGCCTGCAACTGGGTGGGCAACAATCTTCATAAAAGGCATCGAATTAACTCCTACGAAAATCGGAAATTCTCGGGAGAAATAAATATATAAAAACATAATAAAATAAAAACAATATTCCGGGGAGTAAAAGCCAAAGTGCATGAATTATTTAAAACATTTCGGGCGGCCAGCAAGGCGGCAGCTGACCAAGGACACGCGTTGCTTCAAAGAAAGGCTTTAAGGCCTTTCGCCCACACAGCCAATGAGGAGCATTAAAACGGCTTAAAGGCGTAATATGTTGTGGCTTAAATTACATAATAACAGCGGAACGAGCCAAGCGCAAACAATAACAAGGCCAAACACAATAACCGAAAAAAATTCGAGGCTTACACAGCATGCCGCTCATACCCTGCAATCGAGCACGCCAGTGGGGTAGTTGGTTAGCTGTTAGAAATAATGTGTGAAAAACCCTTATAGTCGTGTATACCCAGCACGTGCGCGGTATTACTTGTTACTTGTTTTTATATTTTTAATTATATGCAAAGAAATGTTGCGAGTCGGTCGTCAAAAGGCTTACAAAGAGCCTTTCTTCTGCCTGCCAAGGCAAACACGTGGCTCTGCGGGCTCCAAAAGGGAACAAAATCAGTCAGCTTACAGGCTGCCAACATAGTTGTTGCCTTTGTTGGCTTTTATCATTAACATAGCTTCAAATTAACGGAAAACACAGTCAGCAGCAGCAGACAAGAACAACAACTGTGGAGCCAGTGCAGCGAGTCGTCCTCCGCCGCCGCAGTTGGGGGAATTATAATTTTTTTCACACTTTTCCAGCGCCTTTGCTGGCCTTGTTGCAGCCACTTCGCAGCGCTGTCACTTGGCGAAGCTAAAGTTTGTTCGACGCCGGTGTCGCCGGCGTGTCCCGCGAGAAGTGCATGAATATAAAATTGGGTTGGAAAAGTGTTAATTTCAAGGCAGCGCGACGACAGCCGACCCACCGCCGCCCCACAACTTGCAGCACGCTCAAGGCGCTGCAAGTTTTTCTTTTTGGCAAATTGCCGACAATTTGTGTTGCTTTGTAATTAATTGAACAACACTTCACATCAAATTTATTGGAAATGCGCGGCTCAATTCGTTTTGCTGGTTGGCGACGTAATTAACAAGCTGACAACCAGCTAATTAGCAATCAAATTGACGAGAAGTGCACTCCGAAGTTAAATAGGTCATAAAAGGCGATGAAGAAGAAGATGGCATAGTTCACAGACATATGGAGAACCTTAGTTATGACTCTGCAAATCATTATTAAAGTTGTCTTTGAATGCATCACTATAGAAGAGTATAAACTAGAAATTTATAATATATATTCCCTCAACACACCAAAGCAGACCAGACAGACCACATATTTGACTTTGTATTAAGCCCATTTCTATAGAAATTGCAATGAATAATTACTTAAACACTTCTCCAATAAAATATCAATATTAATTCATTTACATCTGTTGTTAAAATGTCGATGAATGTTACTCAAATATATTATTGCGATTGCGTATATTATATAGGGTCAACGATCTCACTCACTGTCTAAGCCTGTTTCAGAACCAGTCTGTAATCAATTTGTAGAAATGCAAGTGAACAACGAACTCGCTTCAAGCATTTTCGATTTTAAAATGGAAGATTTAATTTGATATTCAATAGAATGACTGTAATAAATGTTTTGGATATAACGGCTTGTAAATAATAATATCGTAAACAATTTATATTTCGATATAATGCAAAGCAAAACAAAACTTGTTCTCCAAATTTTGTACTTTTAATTGATTAATTTTTTGCTTAAAACCTGTTTTAATTTCTGAATGAGTTATTCACGTGACGGGGCATGTTCAAATAGCAAAGTCAAGCTACAAAGTGGTTATAAATGAATATAAATTAAATACAAAATTTAAATAAAAATATAATTAACAAAAATAAAATTATTCAAAGTAATAATAAATACATAATACAATATAAATCCCATTATTTATTATTTTATTGTATTAAATATTGTTTCTATGAAAGATAGATAATATTAAATTTAATTTCATATGAAGTTTGCATCAACATTCTGTTAAGCAATGCGAAGTATTTCTCGATTCATGCATTTGAATACCCCTAAGCTGAGTTAAATGATTTTGTATGTCCGCAACAGTAAACAAGATACTTCCGAATCAACGTCTAGTTCATGTATCATTAAGCATTTCTTGCTATGCAGAAATAGAATACAATACACTTTTCTCTAAGTGCAAATCATTCTTAACAACTTTCGTCAAGTCAACTGCTTGAATGCTTCAGACTGACAAGTTCAAAGCTATCACATGCAGTTGGCATATGCGGGCAATTCCTTAGTTTTGCATACATAATGCTGTCATTAGACGCACATGCAGTGAGCTGCTAATGCTATTGCAAATCCCTCGTGGCTGTTGGCCTCTCTAAACTGGCTGCTATATTTATTTTGGAGATTTTGTATACTTGCAGCCACGTCCCGGCATCAAACGTGTGTGTGAGTGTGTGCGGGCGTGCGTGTGGGCTGGTGCGTGTGAGTATGTCTGATTTGGGTGTCGTTGGTTTTGTGCTGCTGCTGCTGCTTCTGCTGCTGCTGTTGTTGTCATTGTCACGTGTGAAGTGCCATCGAGTGACACAAATGAAGTGGCTGCTATTAGCTTTAAAACTCACAAGAGCACAAAGAGCAGAAGAGCTCCAAAAGTGGCAAACTTTGCGTGCATCTCGTTTGCCACTTGCTGAAAGGCAACAACTACTTGTAGTCTTAAAGTTACCCCCACACACGCACACGCACACTGATACACCCGCGCAGTGGTTCAAGTTTGCTTTTTGCTTTCATGTGCGCAAATTAGCTTATCTGATACATCAAAATGCTACTGCATAATTCAGCAACATTTTTTCTGCCACTTTCATTCAATTTGCACCCAGCCAAATCTTTTGCCTGAGCGCTCGCTGAGGTTTATGGCCGGGTAGCTGTGTGTGTGTGTGTGTGTGTGTGTGTGGATGACACTCTTCAAGATGATGGCTGTTGTTTGGCTTGGCAAGTTTACTTTAGTTTCGGCACGAACTGTCTTAGCCCTTTTCAGCCAATTTGTTACTTTAATTTTACATTTACATGCGACACGACATGGCTGTTGCCCACTAGTATTGAGAGCACCAAGCGCTGCTCAGAATCCTTCCTTATGAGAAATTCAATCCTTGGCATGTTTTAGATTATCACGAGGCAATCGCATGTTTTTTCTACAACTCGCCGTGGGTGCGAGTGTATGATTACTGTGTTCTCTGTGACTTCCCCTCTCTCTATCCGTGCTCTGTAGGCTCCAATGGGATTCTTGCTACTTATCTCATTTTTAGCATATTTTATCAAACATAAATATGTATATTTTACGCGTCGCTTGCCCTGACAGCACGATTTCTTGCCAGGTCCGCGTGCTGCTCTGCTGTGGTCCTCAAGGATTTGATTCTCATTTTGTGCGTCACCAGCATCAGCGTTTGCGCTGCGACTTGGCGTGTCTGTCTGGCTGCCTGCCTGCCTGCCTGCCTTACGCTTTTTAAGCTGCTTGATTGACTTGAAGTGCTTGGATTTAAGTGGTCGTTGGAGATTTGCTTGTTGCTGTTGCCCTTACTATTGTTATTGTCGTTGTCGCTCCTGTTCCTGTTGCTGTGGGTGGCCTCGCAGCAGCGTAACATTATATTCGTGATTATTTGACTCTGCTGACTGCCGTTGAAGGACAGATGTCTGCGAGCTTTTGCACCATATCAAAATCCAAGTTTCAAAATTCATTCAGTTTTTCCTAATTGACAGGTGGAAACATAACCGTTACTTAAGCGGAAAATCTCGATAAGTCCAGGGCTATTTGAGTGAAATCAACTCAAAAATATATATAAAGTAAAAAAGAAGAAACTTTAAATGTGTTTTGCGGGCAGTGCCTTTGACCAATTACAGCGCTGAGAAGCTTTGGGGTCGAGTACTTGAGCGAGCACGAGGGCTACTGGCAAAGCCGCTTAGCATTAGTTTGTTTGACTCGTCACAAGTTCAAAAGTCAACCTTGCACATTGCAGCTGCAACTTTCTGTGTGTTTGTGTCTGTCTGTGTGCGTAAGTCACTTAAGTGCCCAATATGTTTGGCCATTTGAACAATTAAAAGTTTTGGCCCTAATACGCTTCATTTGGTAAACTTTCGCAAAGGGATAAGTGACAGGGGGGGGGGGGGAGTGGCTGATAGATCCAAGCAGCGCATGGGGCATGGCATTAAAAACTTTCATCACATGTAACGACGTGGCCATGCCAGCTAGTCCAAAGTGATTTGAATTATATGAAAGTTTTAACCAAAGCAGAAATCTCAAAAAAAAAGAGGAAGTACAAAATAACGAAAAACTTTGCTTGGCAGGCAAAATGTTCCCTTTGTTGCGCTTATTGAAATTTATTGAGATTTATGCATAATCTGGCTGAGTTCAGGAAGAAAAGAAAAAAAAAGGCAACAAAAAATTTGCCAGCTGTCAATCACAGAAGTTGGAGCTCGAGCGATGCCCATCGGGCGGCAGCTTCACCCTCCAGTGACCAATAAAAATGACAGGCACAAAACATTTGATGAAACAGTCGGCTAGCGCTAACGCTAACGCCGTCAGCGGCTAACATCGGCCTCAGCAGCTGTCCAGGAAATAAGCGCCAATTATGCCACCAGCAAATGCGTTCGGCCTGCTGCCCAGCAGGAAGCCAGCTGGATGGCCAGTTAGCGACCAGAATTCATTTCGTTCGCTCGTTTCGTTTCGCCTCTTTCAATTCCAATTTCAATTTGCTGCACGCTGAAATGGCGCTGTCGTCGACGTCGCTATCGCCGTCGTTGGCTTCATCATGCGTTCTACGCAGCTTTCGCCCCAGCATTGGGGGCGCATATCTGCTTGACCAAGCGCACAGCTGAAAGACTGAAGAGACTCATCGAGGCGCTCAAAATGACCCACCTCCGTGAAGCAATGTTTCATTTTGTACGCACTTCCGCCGTTAGCGTGCGCCCTTCCATCTCGTAAAGGGATTTTCCTGTATCCTGCATCCGCCGCCTGCTGCTGCTGCTGCTGCCGCCGATGCTGCTGCTGCTGCTGCTACTGTCATCTTGCGCCATTGGGTCATCCATCTACCGTTTCATCCTTTGTGCAGCCCGCAAATGTTTTATTTATATGTGGACAACGTTGGCGGCAAAGTTTTACTTAAATATGCGTAGCAGACCGTCGGGCCCTTGGCCAAACAGCAACTGCTCAGGTGTCTGGATATATATAGTTGTCTGTGTATGTGTGTGTGTGTTAGGTGTTCCCCTCCCTCTACAGTTGACTTTGATTCTGCTGTATTGATATGTATAGGTACGGGTGGTTTATTCCGATGGCACGGCATACTTTTAGGCGCAGCCGGAAGGTCTCAGCCTTTGATTGAGTGGAGCGCGCGCAAATCCGCAAAATAGATTTCCCAATTGACACATATTTTCTTTTTGCACAAAAATTGCTTGCATGAGTGAATGCTGCCGCTGCCGCTGCTGCTGCTGTTGTTGTTTTTCTTCGGAGAGCACGTATTTCGACTCTTGTTAATAAGATTTTAATATTTATGGCGTGGACACACGGCCACTGGAACGTATATAAACAACACGTGGTTCGCTTCTCGCAGCAGCCAGATCAACTTTTCCAGTTAATTTGGAGTAAGTTGAGGAAAATCAAAATGAATTCTGATTATGATTTTTGAGGCAAGTCCAGCTGGCTGCCTCGTGCATTATTCATTGACTTCATTCATTTCTTTTGTTATGCTTTTAATTTTAATGCTTTTAATTCATATTTGTCTAGCTTTGGGAAACAAAAAACCTGGGCACATGATAAATTAAATTTTATTTAATTGCTTCAGTTAAACGGGTCGCCGGCCACTTGAAGCATGAAAAAGCGCTCCGCGCGGTGCAAATGCCTTTATTAATTTCGAAAACAGACCCCAACACTTAAAGCATAATGTAAAACCTTGCCCACTTCATCTAAGGCGCATTCGCACTCGCATTCGTTCATTTTCTTGCCGCTTCTTTATTTGCTTTGCTGATTGTCAACATCAATTATTTAACTTTTGCGTGACAGACCACCCGAAACTGGTCGGGCCCCGTTTGCCCTCGCTGGTCTATTTAAAAACAGTCAAATAAGCGCACATAAAACTTATCACGCCTGAATTTGTCAGCACAAAAGCCAGGCACGAAAGCAAAAATTTCGCGGCTGACTTGAAAGACGGCAGCAACCCTTTTTTTTTGTCATTGTTGTTATGTGCCCTACGCA